>VZSC01019993.1:1182580-1233376 GCA_013398225.1 Steatornis caripensis | reverse complement strand
CCATTGATTAGAAGATTGATTAACATTTGCAATCATTAGTCAGATTTAAAGAAATAATTTAAGTCTAGGGAGCTAACTGTACTTACTGAATTTATAAAAGCTGTGTAACAGAGGTGATTTCCCACAATTAAACATTATACAGGGTTTATAGTCCTTGCAAAAATTTTAAGTATTTTCCTGTTTCAACCTCTGATGTCTCCTCAGTATTTCGGTTGACCTATTATTATATGAGGTAATCCTAGAATTTTGAAAGTTTTGTTTCTTTATGATAGTTTACACCCCCCTAAAACCTCCTGAAAGGAACTGCCAGAAAAAATGCCACTAATTTAAACAGGGCCATATTTCATTTGGGTTTTTTTTTCTGTGCTGACAACAGAGAGTATAAGTACATGGAACAATTTACACAATAGTTTATAGTTTAGTTTTATAGTTTACCTGCTGTAAAATTTGCCTTTGACTTCAGTAGCCAAAGAACTGGATAGAGACATGAAAGACGAGTGAAGCTGAAGTTGGTGAAAAAGTTAATAACTACTAATAAGTTAATAGCTACTGTACTTGTTCGGCACAAGTCTAGCACATGGCTTATACTGCGGTTCAGTTCACAGGTGATGGATCTTTTGACCAGGTCTATTGTTTTAACAGGTACTCACTTCACTAACTGTATTTGCTGAACCATTTTTAACAATGTTTTGAACATATTTAAAATATGTCATGGCTTACTATTTGTTGAGGTTTTTGGTTTTGACTGTGGATAATTACTATTTCTACAAATGTCAGAAAATGTCATGTTTTCACTAAAGTGTAAGCAACATGTTCAACTTAAGGGCACATGTTCTATGAAGGACATTTTACTTCTTTATTTTGTAAGAATAATAGAAAGAACGTATATATTATTTACTCTATCCCAAACTGGATAAAGCAAAAAACACTCTACAGAGTAAATAACAGAGAAAATGTGATGGAAGTTATTACATGAAGTGATTTCAACAATTAGGCTATTTCGAAATTATTTTTTTTCTGTACTCTCTTCAAAGCCTCCAAAATGTTTCTTAAGCTGAAACTGCTCTCCAGTCTATTATTCATTTATACTGCATATGATAAATGTAATACATCTTGAAGGCTTTATACAACTGCCTAGCTGCAGGTGCCTAGTGACATTTCAGATGCTCCTATCTGCCATCCAGAGGTATTGCAAATGGCACAGTTCTCCCACAGGTGCAAAGCACCATCACAACAGAATATCTCAGATACTGTCATTAGGTGCTGTATTAAGTACCTATTTGCGAGCAATCAAAGGCAAGTGACTGCCTTGATATTGGAAGTGAGGTTTAGCTCACAAAAGGAACTCAAATGCCAAGGCCTAAACATAAGCTTGATGTGCAGACAACAAGCAGTTAATGTGCAGTCAATATAAAAACCAGAAACTTTAGAGATCTTGCCAGGATCCAAAACCAAAGGAGTTTATTTGTGCAAGTGCAGCAGTGAAATGTTTTTTTTTGTTTCCTCCCAGGTTTGTTGCTATGTATTATGTCATGACTTGTATTTTGCGTTTTAAAATTATGATTACAATTTCTCTCTTCCAGCTGAATTCTCTTAACAGGCTTCCTCCCCTGTCCCTTACTGATAATTTATGAACTCTTTCTCTTTTATATTGCTTTCTAATTAATCTGTCCAGCCTGTCATTGATCATCTGTGTTTCATTGCTTGAGACTTGTTTCATCAACTCTGACATTTTTTAGGGGACTACAATTAACACAAACCTAAGCAGCCACAGTTAACTGCCTTAGATCATCTGTAAAGTTATTATTTCTTGTTCTAACTGTTTCATTATCACTTCACTTTTGTTTTCTGCAGTATTCCCCTCAGGGAACTCATCTGCAGACTCAGTATCTTCTGTTTGTTGTCTTGCTTTGTGGATTCCAACCTGTAAAACAGTAGCTATGTATGACACGATCATTATTTTGAGTTTCTTTTACTTTGTTAAAAAAACACTTTTTCTTTCAAATCTTGTCAATTTTTACAAATTCAGGAGTAACTAGACTCCTTCTCTTATGTCACTTCAGTAATATATAATATCTCAAAACACAATGTATTTTTTTTCCTGTCTGTTGTAGTCCTTGGTCACTTGATTTTTATATTCTTTTTCTCCTCTTCCAACTTCCTATTTTTTTGATTTTTCCCGATAATCTTCACTCCATATTTTCTGCTTTCTCAGACTTCATCATAAATTAATCTTGATAGATCAGCCTCCTCCAGACTATGAATTCAGTGCCATCAGTGAACCTACAGTTCCTCACCATTCCCTTATATAGCATGATTTCTGTTTCATGTCTGAAAGATAAAACTATGATTTCTTCTAGCAGCGAAATGACTGTATCTCATAACAGAATGCTACAGTCACCCTAAACATCCTGCTACACTTAAGCTACTCTCACTGTGCTCCTCAGTTTGCTGGGGATGTATTCTGCCAGCTTGATTTATTTCTCAGGAATAATACACATTTCAAAAACTTACCTTCTTTCATATACTATCAAACGCCTATTTAAAGTCTATAAAATTTTAGTAATGCATTCATTTCTGTTGTGTGAACTTCCTCGTGATCTGTTTTATCAGAAACAACTGAGCAGTCATGTTGATCTAAACCTGGTTTGCTCTTTCACCAGTCCTACTCTCAAAGATGTCTGATTTTATTCCTGAAATGTGTTAGTAAATACTCTTCCTCTCACACTTAATAAACTAACTCTTCTGTAGCTTCTGCATTCATTCCTATCTCAGCACTTGCGCTTGTTTTTGGATCTTCTCGGGGAGCTACTGAGTTAATCAAGCTCTGTCGTTTCCGGGGATATCTTGCTTTCTCAAATTTTCTTCTAGAATCTTTACTTCTTCTAAGAAGTCTGGCACCCGTTCTTCCTTGGTTACATTGAGTGGCTTTGTATGTCCATTAACGTGCCAAAGGACATTCTGTGTCTTTTACACACCTCAAAATACTTTTTCTGTCTCTTACTTCTCTTCAGTCATCTTTTATCATTGCTGAGGTTTGCATTTCTTTTCACAAATACCTATACTATTTCTCTGATCATGTGATACAGCCCTGAGGTCCTATTTCCTTTGTGTATTCCTCTGAACATTTCTACTCTTTGATTACTGAGCCATCTCCGCCTTTTCTTCCTTCCCCTCTTATCCAATGACTGTAGTGTAAAATCCATGAGTATGTACAGTCAGTTCTTCTTGCTAGATGTTTAAGAGTTACTTCAGCGCCCAATGCCTAAGTCTGGAAATTGAACACTTAAAATAACACATATAGACGATGCCTTGCTTGCCTTACTGAACGTTTGGGCTCGATTCCAGAGACCTTCAAGCCTCAGATGCACAATACAGGGAGTCTAAGAGCCAAGCTGAGACCAAGTGCAAGGTTCAGTGTCAGGATACAGGACCCCAAAAGCTGTTTGAATATCAAGGGCCTATTTTACACTTAGCCTTGATTCTTGTACATCTAGCTGTAAAAGACCGAGCACTGCAACTTCTCTGACATTTGCTAGCTTCTTTACAGTCTGATAGAAAATTATTCAGATTGGTCAAATGTTGATAGCTATGCAGGCATAGAAGATGTATTTGTCTTTCCTTACAGTGTGTTACATTGGGGTTTTTTTGTGCAAATGAGTCACAGAAGACATAAATAAAGAAAGCTAAAAATCCATGTCTCAGAATTTGCAAGGTAGAACATTTTTCTCTAGACATTTATCTTTTTATTATATTGTGTGTTCTAGGGCTCTCATAACCATTTTATCACTACTTTAACCTACTAGGAAATTACAATTGACTGTATTTCTTCAGTATGTAGGTCTTCTAATTACTTACTCTTAATCTATCAGGTATTTATATTAGTAAATAATCAGGCGACCAACTTGAATGAACTTGTTTCAAGACCAAGGAAGATATCAACCTCTATCTTGTAGACTACTTGACCTGCCTCTAGCTCCAACCATAGACACAAATCAATCATTCAGAGTATCTTGGACTCAATTTTGTCTTTCTTCTGTATGCTTAGATCTGTGCTTGGTCTCTAGGTATACTTCTGTGCTCTTACAATAGGATGTGGTCAATTCATAACCAATTTTCTCACTTGTAACACAGGTTAACTGACCTAAGCAACGGCTAGCTTCCTTTCTAGAAGAAATCTCACCTAAAACCCATTTTTCTATTGCAAGATATTTGGAAGGCAATTCTTTTATGCGCCCTGTCTGTAACATTTTCCCTAAAAAAAAAAGAAAAAACAAAAAGGAGGAGGGAGTGCTTGGAGAAAGTAAATCTGTAGCGTTGTGAACTGAAGAATTGTTCTACTAGTTGGAGTTTTAGAATGTAATCAGTTGTATCATGCAAAATAGATGTCGATGATTATTACCATGGAAGCTCATTGGCTACAACAGAAATTAGATAAACTGAAGTTGCTATAAAGAAGCTAAGAGAAATTACATATATCTAAGGAGGAAAATCTAAGTTCTTCTGAACCCAGCAGCTAGCAGAGCAGTGGAAATATGGTTGATTGACTATATGAAAATGCGAACTGAAAGGATGTGCTCAGTGTTTCTACCCATTTGGAGAAACTCCAGGGCCTATACAAATCTGCCTGAATGTCCTGCTAACTCTGCAGCCACCACAGCGCAATTAAAATGATTACTGTATTTTAAGTGTATTTACTGCATCTTAAGACTCCACATACAGTGAGTGCATGCCTGATTTGAATATGAGATTGAATCCTTTTCCTAGCAACCCATATTTCATTTGTTCATTTATATTTTCTTTTCTGTCACTATTGTATGAAATTTTATGAAGACTTTCTTTAGCTCCTTCTGTGAATTTGGAAGAAGCCCTTTTATTGACTTTCAAGTACACAGAATAAAGCTTCCTAGCTCAGGGAATGTACCCCTGAAAGATGATCTAGAAAGTTTTGCCAGCTTGCATTTCCATAATGCATCTTTTAGTGTTATAAATACAGGTGTATGATGTTTCACAGCTTTTTCTACCTATTTCATGGCTTATTAGTACACCTCATATGCAGTTTGCAAAGGAGAGGAGGATCAATAATTTCATTTTGCATATCAAGAGACTGCAAGACGGATAGCTGAAGTGAATAGTTCAAGGTCAGCTGGAAGCTAGTTGCTGACAGAGAGACAGAGTGCAGGTCTAAATCCCAGCCGGCTTCAACAGGCATCTGGGAATGCTGCCTCTCAGCTGGGAGAATAAAAGAATACTGTTCTGATACTTACTATCTCATCTATATGCAAACATGGCTCTGTGTGCATGCCAGGCACACACATGTACTCACATATGCTGAGTATGTGATGTGTAATTTATTTCTTACAGAAACTACTTTCTGAAATCTTGGAATATTCTCCCTGTCTCGCTCATCCTCTGCTCCAGCACACTGAAAAGGTCTTGACAGTATTTCATCTCATTCATGTGTTATCATTACTACTGTCAGGAGATTTTGGATAATAAATGCAGTGCTTTACCAACTAAAAACATTTTCTTTTTGTACTGACACAGACTCGTCAATAAAACCCCACGGCATGTTAACTTCCCATCTCTCAGATGTGGCACACTGACATTTACAATGCAGAGAAAGGTAACAAAGTGTGAAACAGATCATAAATCATTTAAAGAGAGTTAAAAAGAGACTTAAAACAAAAGCCTCTAGGAAAGGCAGGGGAAAAAAAAAAGAGGAAAAGTGAAATGGGCACCAAAAATTATTTTATACAAGAATGAAACGATGACCTTTTCACCTATCATCATTCACATTGGTTTGCCTTTCTCAGCCTCTGGAGTCTAGAACAATTCAGTCTGTGTGCAGAACGCTGCATTAGGAATGAACCTTTTATTTTGTTATTACCCAGGGCATGATACCCTTGAGAGGAGTGACAAAAATAAGTAAGAACAGACTGAAAGGGAAAGCAATAGTCACTACTGGTTTGGGATAATAAAAGCAAGCAGTGAATGCAATATACTTAAGAGACAGTCTTCATTTCAAAGTTCACAAGGCAGGCAAGTGCACTTTATCAGAAACTTTTACATTTCAAAATATGTTTTACAATCTTTTCACTCAGCTGTTTAAATATGGGCTTTGCATATGCCTGGAAATGTAGCAAGGGAAAGGGGCACCCTTCATCATAGCTTGAAAATGTGAATGTACAAACAGTACTCTTCATGAAGGCACAGAACAGAAGGTTGGATATTTATATGATGAGCTCTAAATCATGGTGTTTTACAGGCAAGTTCTGTTTTCAATTAAGTGGAGCTAGGAGGGTGATATAGACTTGTAACCAAAATCAGAAGTTGTACGTCTTTGTCAGAATCCTCAAACTCCCTCCCCAGAAAAGAATATTTAATAACACATGACTAACTGAAAACATTTTAATATGAAATACAAGCGATAACAATTAAGAACAGTGGGCAGCCTGTTAGAACCCTTTTTATAGATAAGAGAAGCAAAGACTGGAACTAGGAACTAAGACAAAGAAAATGTAGTGAGGTCACCAATAATTCAGCTGTGCCTATGTGCATGCCAGGTAGTTCTTATTGAGAACAATAACATGCATTTATATAAAGCTTTTTGTTATCAAGTACTTTACAGACATAATACCTAAGCTAGTTCACCAGATTCTGAAACACTAGTCGTGGTCTGAAATCTAATTATTGCTAAAAAACACAGAGCAAAAAATGTGTAATAGTTTTTGGCAGGAAGAGAAGAATAATAACATATCCAATTAACACTGCAGAAGTTATTTTAGGTAAACAGACTGACATTAGTAAACTAGACCTTGAAAATTACTTCATAATTAACCATTAGCTTTGCTGAGTACATAAAGGAAAAGAAAAAGAAAGTAATTTCTTGGTGTGAAATAGACTCAGGTAAGCCACAGCAGTAAGTAACAGAGGCAGAGACATAAATTTCCACTTCCCTGATCATTTCTGCTAGTTTCTAAGTCATCAGTGATTTTCCAGTAAGTTATCCCAGACTGAAAGCAATAATCTAACTGCGTTCCTTCTAGGGTCTCAAAGATAAAGAACTGCTAGAGATCAACATTGTCCAAAATGTACAATTCTGAAAACACTTTTTTTTCTTGAGAAAATGGCATTTAGTAGAAAAGGCAACAAAAATAAAATATCAATAGAAAATACTTGGGTGATTTTTACTATCTCTAAAAATTCTTCCAGGTCTTTGGTGTGCCCCTTTTTGTATTTGGAAATGAACAACGCTGACTCTTTCTTGCTAGCCCTTTATAGTCAAGTGTGGCTACTATCACAAGCTGGCCATTTTACCAGAGCTATTTTTCATCTTTTTCCCTGCCACTGAGTGCGCATTTTGAATTCCAGTCACCACCTTCAGATTTATTAGGCTACATTTGTCCAGTCTGGATCTGACTAAGTGTTCAATGACACTGTCGCCTTTCACAGCAGGGCATCCTGTAACTGCGCAAGAATGTGGGTACAGGACTGATTCAGACTGTTGTTGACTCACACAAAAAGTTTCACTCACCTAATAACCAATTTTAATATTTTTCTAGTGATATTAGGTTTCTTCTGTCTATTTCTCTATCTGATTACTGAGTTTCAGTATAGGACTTAATTTCAATTTTCCTCCATTGAGATTACCAATAAAATGAAATCCCTTAACTCTGTCAGAGGGCTGGGAAAAAGATGTAATGTAAGCCTGTGTTGTATAGCCATTTTAGATTTGTGGCTTTTTCTAAAGCAGTTGAAAAAGGTCAGAAGAAGACACAACATAAACATGCATGAGAAAAATAAATGATTAATTTATATCTTCTCAGTGCTCAACTCTCTATCACTACTTGCATTCCACTGATGTGTTTCTCAGCATGCCCGATCCTCCATTTTACATTTACTCCAGTAGAACTCATTGTTTTCTGAGTCATTGTGTTTGGGTAAAAAAACTTGGATCTGACTAACAGCTATTTCTTAGAACACAGAATATGCCACACAGATCACCACAGTAAAAGAAACTGAGGAAAGATGCTATAAAAGTAGTACCAAAGGAGAATAAAAAATTTACAGTTTCAAAAAGGCAATTTGCCATAGAAACTTCCTATATTCAAAGGTAAGTTTCTTCAGTTACTAATCTTTTTCATTTCTGTGAGTTTCTCATCTTCCTTACCCAAATACGGCTTTAATGACTGCAACATTCGCAAATGTTGTCAACTCCTAACACAACTAGAAGTGCTGGTAAAAACATACTCCGGTTGTTTAGTGACTGCTTTCTTTTGCAGCAGCAGTGGCATGACCATAGAAATGCTGAGACTAATACAAAGCTAAATCAGGAAAATAATCATGATTATTCCTAAGGTTCATTGTAGCATCTTACTCAGCACTTTAATTTCTGGATGCAAAGCAGTTTAGTGCAACTGGAGAGATACAGAATGCCTTTTCATTTTTCCTGTCTCATAAATCAAAGACACTATAAAATATACAGCAGTAATAAAAATACTAATAATGCACTGTGAATCTCTTTAACCAATTATCTCATTTCCTGCCTGGCTATTAAGCTGCACTTAGAATTCTCAGAGAAAACGTATTTGCATTGTACAGTAAAAGGCAAGTTTAAATTCATTACATGACAGCTAGCGTATTGATGTCACTTGTGATCAGCAACACGGATTGCCTATCTGAGAAATTCATGGACAGTCAAGACAATGAGCTGAATTACTCAATGGGGAAGACTTTTGTGTCATGTAGGACTCAATTAAGGTACATAGATGTAAGTTATAGCAGTGATCCATCCTACAACATTGGACTCCTTTGGGGGGGGACAAAACCCTACAGTCTAGGATCCCAACACCTTTGAATGTTTAGAACATGAATTCTGGGTTCAGAAGTGAGTCTGTGTTTTTGTTTGTTTGGTTTTGTTTAAAAAAAGACAAAAAAAGTCTCCTAGTGAAATTATATAGAGAAATTGTACGGGCATCCCAGGTGGATCTTCTTTTAGGGCTATTTTTCCTTGTCTAATATTATGACCATGAATGTGGAGCAGTTCGGACTTGTTAGATTTATTTCTTTTAATAGGCTTTTCTCTAAAGGTTTAACTGTCGGTCTGCGTCCATAACCACCCATATTGCATGGATATGTTTTAGTTTCATGATTTCTATGCTTAGATGTTTGAAACTTTTCCACTAAATACTGGTAGTATGGATACATTTTATTAATGAACCATTTCTTTAAAAAACATTTCGCAAGAGGTAATGAGTGATGTGCAGGAAATACTTTTTCACACATAGAAATCTTTCTTTGTAAGAATGATTATAATATCAGATAACATCATATACATTAGAATTCAAGGTCTTAATGGATGTTTATGAATGTTATTTTGCAACCATCTAACAGAGGAACACTTTTTACCTCTTTCATGTAATTGTCTCTGTGATAAATACCTGCTTCTATTGAAGTCTAAAAGACTTTGAAAATCAGTTCCAAGGAATTTGTATGATTACTTGTATGTAAGTGCTGATAAATATTATTCCTCAGTCAACATCATAAAAGACACTGATTTCACAGCTTAATATTAGGCTTTCTCACTGGTTGGAAGCCAGAGGATTCTTGCCGGTGCTTCTTTAAAGGACTAGATGTGGGCAACAGCTATGCTTCACACCTTCTCTGTGACAAGTGTTGTATCCTTGAGACACTGAATGTGCACACATACATGCACATATTTACTTCTTTTTCTTGCTCAAATAATGAAGGAATTCTGGGTGTGGTATGAGAGGATATGCAGACATTAAAAAGACAGAAATTGCTAGAACAGTGTTGTAGGTGTTCTGCATAGACAGAGGCAGACTTGCTATACTGACTTTCTGAAGTGGGCCTGGGAGATCGGAGCCTGAAGAAACTCAGAACCTAAGTCATTTTGCAATATGTTTAATTCACAGGGGAAACTACCTGAGGAATCCTCAAACTCAGTGTAGTTACCGGAGTTCCCAATCCTTTTGCAGAAATATCATTGTCTCTGTTTCAAACATTTAGTTAAGTTTACCACAGTTGAGTTGAGACGCTACTTTGGTTCTCCACCAAAGTCACGTCAGTACAAGATTGGCATAGGAACCATAATAGCTGAGTTGTTACATAACGTTGTAAAAGAATTGACACATAATGCTGTTAGCATGACTGAGAAAATCCATTGCCCTTATTATGCGTTTTAACACCTTGTCAACAAAGAGCAATATCTAAAAGAAATATTTATCAGGTTACTAATTTAGATTTATTTGGGCCCAGCTTTTTGGTTCTCATTATTAAAAAAATTATATTTGAGATCAGAGCGAGTTCTGTTTGACTGAAAACTTAATTTCTGGCCTCTGGGTAAAGCTTTCCATGTTGTCTGTATTGCATGTCTTTCTGAGAGTGTGCTCTGGTGACTTTTTTAATGTCCACAACCAATCCTCTGAAGTGATCTATGTTTTTATGTGCATAGGGAGAATGTTTGTTTATCTGTGTGTCTACAAGGAAGTGAAAGACCCGAGAACAAGAAAGATTTGCAGTACTTCGTGTTTACGCAACAGAGAACACAGAGTCCTGGATAAAGAAAAAGCCAAATCTCAAAATACATATAAGCTGAACATATTTCAGGACAACACATGACAGGCGTAGCTGTGGGACTGGGAACAGTTTTACTCTTGTGATTACAGCAAGGAGGATCAAGAAGACTCTGTTTTGGGAAGTGAGTGCAAATGCATGGACCAAAGGACGTGGTGTTCCTAACTGCTTCTCCAAATATTTTTTCTGTTCCTTTATTATTAAGTGGATGAAATAGTTTTCATCAGTACATGTTCCAAAAATGTATTGTTGGCATTGGAGGATGTTGAATCAGATCTCAAGAAGTAATTTGAGAATGCTTCTTTTTGAGAAAGTGTAGCATAGATTTCTTTTTCCCTTTCAAATATTTTCAGGCTTATGGTAAGTGCTTGACTGACTGTTTTCAGTAAAGTCGTTACTTTTTTACCAGTACAGGAGATAGTCAAGACCTCCATACCATTAACTTCTCTTCCTAAAACTCTAATAGCAATGTGAGGATGGTATACCCTTAGTTTATTGCTTTTTCCTACCTTATGATGCTGTCTTTCCATCTGTAGCCAGTTTAGGTGTTATGTTTCTAACACAGTTGATTGAAGTTTCACCTGCTCTTCTGCAGAGCTGGCTTCTTACTGTACACTTAATTGTAACTACAGCTACTATATAAAATTTCTTAGACCCTGGCGGATTAAGTCTAGTTATTATCTAATTTTCATAGTTTTATGAAACATTTATTGGATTTGTCTTCTTTAGTGTCTCAGCATATTACTGACAGAGATAGCCTAATTTGAAAATAACAACAAGGGACTTAGAAGCTTTATGAGGAATTATAAAACTATTCCCCAGTGGAATATTATAGGAACATAGCTTTTCAATGTAGTTGTGCTGTGACATTTTAGAAGTATATGCTATACCATTAATATGTGAAAGCTATCTACATCTATTTCTCCTACATGAAACCCTTACGCTTACACTGTTTCCTCTGTGCTTCTGATTTTGATAGGTGTTCAGGGAAGAGGGGGGAAGGCACACTGGTCTTTTATTAGCAGTCTAAATCAGCACAAACTACTTCCTTTAACTCCCTTGGAAGCACACTACTCCTCCCTACTTATATAGTGCTACACAGAAAGTCAAACATTTTGTATGGTGCATAGCTAAATACATAAGAAATTCTGCAATGTTGAATTTTACTCTTGCTGTGAATCTCTATGATGTTTCTACATTCTACATACATATATCTTAATTAATTTTATAATTTTATAATATTTGGTATTGCATTGCCCAACAGGGAAAGAAAATGCTAAAACCTGCAAATTCACAATTACATATTTGAAATTAATTTTGTACGACTATAAATAAAAATAAAAAGACCTGTATTGTTTGCTCCTCAGCAAGTTGGAATGAGAAAATCGCAGACTGAACTGTTTCTTAGTGTTTCCCCTTTGCACTTTGGAATGATTTTGACAGCCCTAGAGTATCGCTTCCATTGTTGTATCTGACTTATAAAATTACCTCCTTTCCTCAAATGTTCTAAAAGACTATTACACAAGGCTTTATACTCATGTGAATAAAAGGATCTGCAGTTCCTGGTGAACACACAGTTCAGCATGAGCCAGCAAAACACGCTTGCAGCAAAGGAGGCCAACAACTTCAAGAGCTGCATTAGGCAGAGCATCAGCTGCAGGGAAGTAATCCTTCCCCAGTACAAGAGAGAGATGGACATACTGGGATGAGTTCAGTGAGAGGCTGTGAAGGTTGTTAAGGGCTTGGAGCATCTATCAGATGAAGAGAGGCTGGGAGAACTGGGACAATTCAGCCTGGACAGAAGGGTCAGACCATATTGCTGCCTACAAACCTTTACTGGAAAGATGTAGAGACGACTGCAGACCCACCTCAGAGACGCATAGAAACAGGATAAGAGACAAAAGGCACAAGCTGGAACAAGGAAATCTGACTGGATATTTAAAATTTTTGTTTCACCAGGACTGTGTTCAAAAGGGTTCCCATAGGGATTGTGGAGTCTCCACTCCTAGAGATACTCAAAACTGGACAACTCAAGGCCTGGGGCCACCTTATCTAACTTTGAAGATGTACCCTGGCCTTGTGAGGTGATTAAACCATATGACCAGCAGAGGTCCTTCCCGAAATAAATTACTCCAAAACCCTGTGATATTAACATCTTACAGGGGAAGTTTAGAAAGGGAAATTCCAGCTTTGAGGTAGGACTAAATCTTTGCGTACAGGAACAACATCACTTCACATACTTGGCCTGTCTGACAAGAGCTCCTTTTGTCTTAACTATTTCTCATTCTACATTCTACATTCTAACCCAGAGCTGAAACAAGCCAAAACCAAAACCAAAACCAATTCACTACTAACTGGAAAGTCTTAGGGGGACAAGGCCAAGAAATAAACAGAATTATGATGTGTAAAAGTTGGAATTGCTCCTACAACCTTAATTCCTTATCTCTTTAACTTCTGCGTGCATTCATCACTTGCATTGTTCAAAAGTGGCGCAGACTTGGAAACAAAAGTCCCTTTACATGGTGCTTATCAGTCAGCCAGAGTCTTTTCTAACCCTGCCATAAGCTCCAGTTGCATAATTTCACAGGATTCCTGACTTTTTCAGTGTCCAAGATGGACATCGTTCAACACATCACTCAGTCTCTGTATTTTTCAATGTAATAATTATTGAGAATATTGTGCCACAATTCACAGTACTTAATCTTGCTCAGAAAGAATAAAATCCCAGAAAAGAACAAGAAATTTTGCATTAAATTGTACCAGTTGTATATCACTGCATTTATTGTAATGTATTTAATTAATTTTGTGCCATAATGAAGGTATTTTATAACTCAGTTTTTATCCTTTTAAATCCTTAGACATTAGGATGCATAAGTGCATGCTTTTACTTAATGTGAATGTCTGTGTAATCATATACGTAGCAGACACACATACACAAACTTATACTGGAGTTAAATATTACTGTCCCCGATAGCAGATGACACAGCTTTTCTAAGTTGGTCTTTTGTACTCTCCATCAGCAGACATCATCTTCCTCTAAAGTCTTTTAGATCCAGCTGTTGAAAGGGTTGCATTTCAGATTAGTTAATATTACACAACCAATGACAGATTTTGAAGTGTCCTTTGCAGTAAAAAGATAGTATTTCCAGTGTGGCTACTGAAGTGTTATAATGTAATCAGGAGAGCCATTGTGGTTAAATTCCAAAGTTCTCAGAAAAGTATGCAAATCTTATAATTTTCACAGCATGTTCCATTGCACATTCAATTACTTATAGCTCCCTTAATATGAATCGGTTGTTTGTTTCACACAGGTTTTGTTTACACCAGTGATACCCTTTCATCTTTTCAATGAGGCTGTTAATATGAACCATAGAAAATGTACCCGAGTTACAAACTGGAATGTCCTTTCCATACCCTCCAAAATGCTGTCATTTGCAGAGCAAATGTTTTCATTTTAGAATTCGCTGCTTGAGGATTTGAGCACCTTCAGTTCCCCATGAATATTAGGTCGTGACAATATACAGAGTGGATAATTTTCTCAGTATCTGTCATTCCAGCAGCCATGCATGTTAGAAACTCATTTGGCATAAAACAACCATAAATTCACCTAGCTTTAAGACTACCTTTGAAAGTCACAGGGAGGGTTTAGGAACTAAATGATTCTTCAGGAAACAAGGACAAATGGAAAATAAGTGAAACAGGATTTGCAGCTTGTGGTTTTTATACACAGCACATATTATCTTGGCAATCCTATAGTGACACATTACTACTCTAAATATTCAACTCTCCTTAGTGTTAGAGGGGCATTGTGATAAATTGCAGTAGATGTCTAAGACTTTCTATATGCAAAGAGTATATCATTACTCAAATGCAGATAATTCAGTTGAAGATGGTTGCACTTGGCAGGAAAAATATGAAACTTTGCTACAAACAAATCCAATAAGAATTTTTTTAAAGGTTTTGACTCACTTGCATGCCTAATCTTAGGTAGTTGGATAAATACTCTCCAGAATTCAGCAAGGAGTATGTTGGAAATTAACCTGTCATGTAGGTGATCTGTGTGTCCACTGAAAAAGAACTAAGGTCTTACAGGAAAAAAACTAAATTAGCTGAATTAAGATCAGAATGAAGCATAAGAGGATTTTAAAATTACCAAATTTCATGAGATACTTCAGAAATTCAGATTTAAACCAAAGCAAAACAAAAATCTCATATGTCTACAATTAATATAAAAAAGAGGTGGATTTTTTCATTTGGACTTTTGTTTTGTTTTGTTTTGGTAATGTACTGAAGGCCTTAAGGATAAAAATTGCCCTAAATAATTCATTCTGGAATGATCCCAAGTGTTCCCTCTGGTATGCCAGATCAGGTCCATTAAGAAGTGAAATGTGACCATCTCCAAATGTATTCTGCTTTACTGATGCGAAAACATTTTATGAAGAAGTAGCTGAATATAAAATAGGCTTTTCTTCTCTTTGATGAGATCGCAAGTAAAAGCTATATACAAAATCAACTGAGTGTGTGGGATTTTTTCATAAGCTGTTTCACTCAGATAAGTTTCATTTCTATGGTGAAGGCAGAAGGGGATCAGTAAATAGCATATTCTGGCTTACTCTACTATGGCATTTTCTTTTTCTGCTTAGCATGAATATTATAGAGTAGCAGACTGCACACCCACGGAAGTCCCATCTTCTTTTTAAACTCTCAAAATAGGAGTTAATTAGGAGGTCAAACCCCAGACAGTTTTCAAATAGATTCCTGCTCCAGTGTAATCCCAAATGCTGGACTTGCTTGTTTCATTCTTTGTTCAGCTTTGGGATCCCAGCCAACAGGAACAAATTTCCACCGGTGATTACCAGCCATGATTTCATTGCCATTGCAGGATTACAATCATTTTCATCTTAGATGAATTTCCAATGTAAACCAGTCCAATATTCCATGAACATATTGCTACATTCAAACATGAGTTTGCTTGCTTTATTTATTACAATGTTCTAAGAGGCACTTTTTTTTCCCAGTCTTTATTGTTGACTTTTAAATTGAGTATATCATCTTTTAGATCTTACTAGCATCTACAATTAATTAAAGCAGCTCTGGTTTTGTATTTGTTTCAAATGCATAACAAATTACTCCATATTTGTATTATTTATTTTTTAAATAAAGCTTTATTTGAATTGACATCAGTCTTAAAATGACATTTCTTTCTAGGCTTGAATAACATTAAAGGGTAAAAAAAATGCTCAGTAACAGACATATTCCAAAATTGTGACTTTGTCATTGCATTTATCTTCCATTTTACTCATCAACATATTCAGTTTTTGAATCACAGTGTGTGGTGGGCTCAACTAAGACATAACGAGTAGCTTAACTTTAATAGAGAAAGATGGTCTCATAGCCTAAGTAAACAGCAGTCAGAACAGTCTTCAAGGAGTTCATATCACATATAAGGACCTGTTCCTGCAGTAAAAAATTTGTTGTTTTTCTGTAAGAAACCACAAAAACAGAACTGATAGGAACTTTGTATTAGCTCAGAGTTCTTTAACATGTACCTATGGTGATGTGGGCATACTCAGTTTCATTTGGGGAGGGTTGCAAGTGTAAATTCTCATTCACTCCCATTTTCCACATGCAGAATTGTTTTATTTTTGTCATGTACTCATGCTCAGTTGATATATCTGCAGATATATATAATGAATTTCTTGCTTTCATACAATAACCCCATAGAAATTAAAAAATTTGCTATGAGTGATGACAATTCTAATAATCACTAGGCTGTGATTTGGGGCTTTAGTAGCTGTTACCAGAAATCTATGGACAAAATGGATCTATGAACTCTAAAACCTATTGTGCAAACCATCTCCGGTTTGGCATGTTTTGTGCCAGAATTGAGGAGGGGGATCCAGATGAGAACCTTGACAAATGCTGGTTGGTCTATCTACTTTCACTTTACCAACAGTAAGACTTTCAAGAATAGCAACATTACCATACTTCTAAAGACATACAGGAAGTTTCAGTTCTTGCTTGTAAAACTTCAGGGTTTGACCTCTGAGAGCACGTTCTCTCAAATCTATAAACTTTTCTCTTTTTTTCCCTTTTTATTTTCCTTTTTTTGCCAGCTGGTTCTGATACACAAGCTGAAAACACCCATTTCATAATTAGATCTCCAAAGACAAGGAGGACTATTGCTCCTGGTCCAGGAGCACACTTCAAGTGGCTGGCAAAGCCCTAACTGAATAATGGGGTGATTACTTGCGGAGTCTACTCTAATCTTTCAACCACCTTTCTCATTTTGTATATTGGCAAACTGGATGAAAAAATGGGATATATATTCATAGCCATTTGTTATGCAGTTCCTATAAATAAACTATGGACCAGTGCATAGATTGTTAATGATGGGATAAAAAATATGCTGGGCTGAGAAATACACTAAAACACGTGGGTCAGAAATAACATGGAAATGAGTTAAAGCATGTATCTACTTACTCCAGAAAAGCAAAAAGAACACCTAACAGACTTTTTTATTCAAATAAAAGCAGAATAACTAAAAGCTATAAAATTCTCTAAATTCTCCTCCCTAATAATGAACTACATTCAAGCATATATATCTTAACATATAGTACAGAGTATTTAGAACAAATGATGAAATGACAGAGTTAATGTCCCTTAACATGAAATTCAATTTCAACTGATATAGAGTGTGAAATTTCCATTGAAAGTCTCTTGAGATCATTGTTTTCTTGGAAAGAATGCAATTTCAGCGTGCCAACAATATATTATGTCACGGAAAAGAATGAAGTTTTAGGACTTTCTTTGTACTGAATATGTCTTAAGCTAAAACAATAATATTTAAATGAAACGCTACTTCTAATGTACATTAGAAAATAAATATAAAGAAATAATAAATAGCCCATAGTCTGCTATTTAACTAAATACTGAAGAAATTTTTAAGGATGTCAGTGAGTTATTAACTCAGGCAATTTTTCTAAGAGTAGTTAGTTAAATGTAGCCTCTCCACAAGTATAAGTAAACAACCTGGCTTTAGACTACAGTTTTTATATTTTCCTCTTACTCTATTATAACAAATGTGGAATTTTTACATATCTTGTTTTTCAACAACGTAGCCTGTTTTATTACGAATTTGAAGCAAATTGAACAAAGTATTTGAAAGATAAAGAAATTCATAATGTGTCATCATTTCTTAAACTTTTTTTTTAATTTCCATTTTCATATTGATTTAACACAGCGCCGACCATATCTGAAGTTCAGAAAGTGGAATGGCACAATTCCACTAACTTCAGGGACTTCCACATCATGAAGACTGGCTTAAAACCTTCTGGCACACAAGCTGCATCTGTAATCTGACGTTTGTTATAATTAAAACATGTACTTCTATTTTCAGCTGAGTAAGGATCTTTGCTAATTCTATCACTTTGCAGAACCGTATACTTTTCAGTCCTGTGTGTATTGCAGAATGGGCATGGATAATTCTGAAAGGTGATTAGAAGTACCAGTTTGTGAAGTTCGTAGTTCTGTTTACTTTTGAGAGGTTTAGGAAATTTTTCATCTCTGGATATAAAACCTTCCAGCAACCAAACAATGCTTCCAATGCTACCAAGCCATGCGAGAATAAGAAAAGTGTCTTTTGCCTTGCAATAATTTACATGAACTTTTCTTTCTCCAAATAAAGTTCTAGGACATTCAGTGATATGTTGTCACTTTGAAATGTCTGCATACAAGTTATAAATTCTGGGGGCTAGAAGAGCTCAACCATTTAGCTCTTACTAACGAGAAGCAATTCCATTAAATAAATGACTTTTCATAGTACGTATAATTGTGACACATCAATACTGTATTTTATTCTCTTTTAAAGTGCCTAACTCAACTGGCAGAGAGACCAGACCTGGATATTTTGGACATTTATAACATTTTTGTTGATTTATAAAGATGTATGTGACAATGATTTCTTAAAATTGCCATTATCTTGGTCATCTTTTGACTGTAAATATATATAGATTGAGCCTATCAGCAAACTGATGTAACAGGGCTGAGGGTTATTTAGGGTTAGATGATCTAGAGGATGTGATCCCTATTTAAATTAACTACTCTGGATTCTAAGATGAGAACAGCAAAGCCTGGAACATTCCCTTAAGACAACTCTCTTGTCTAGAAGACCTGACGGTGTTGAAGACCATGGCAGGCTGCCAGGTCCCCTGTCTGTTCTATTCCTCTGTTGACAAGTGCTATTCCTCTGATAAACATTAAGATTTAGGAGCAGATACCAGCTGCTTGTACCTGCTTTCTCCTGGAATTTGTGTTCACCAGTAGTACTATGTCCCAGTTGTCACTCATGATATACTTGCTAAACAACTTACACTAGACGGTGACTTCTACAACAGCAGCTGGGACAAGCGGAGCTTTCTGCATCTGTCTTGAGATTCATGATGGTAAGTTCCCTTAGCACATCTAGGGAGATGATGTCCTCACAGAAGTGATAGCATAGCATTATCAGGGTCTGAGATGATTACTAAGAATTCTCATTGTAATTATCGTGATATTCTGTCAGTTTTACTCTTTTCTTAGGCAGGACATTCCCAGTGAGTGTGTACTATTTTAAATCTGACTCACTTCAGTGAAACTAGTGGTGCAGAAAGACACTGGTATTTCTTAATATTGTCAAGATCAAAGATTCCCATTGCATTTTATGGTCTGGATGTATGAGGTTACTTTGTCATTAAGATTCAGCTGCCATCATGAAAAACCCCATGGAAGTCACCAGCATAATTTTGAGGAGGGCTTTCAACAACATCAAGGGTTAGATTTCTTCCTTGGGCATGTAGCTGTTAAAGATCACAGAAAGAAATGCAGCATGTCCAGTTTTGACTAGGATAAAAATCAGAGGCTATTTTGCAAAACTCCTGTAATGGAGTCCTGTCTTTTCTCCTGTGCCAGGTTTATTCACAAAACTTCCGGTAGGAATCTATCATCGATCATGAAAGCTGCAGTTAAGTGGTGTCTTCTCACGCCGTTCTTTTAAAAGGTGGCAGAGTGTGAATCTATGTTACTTTTACTGCCGCTCATTTCCTATACTGAAAGCTGTGTTTGGGAGGCTTTCCAGGAAAAGGGAAAGGGCATTCTCAGACCACTTCCACTACAGCTTCTGTGTGTAGTGGAAAGGCAGGATGTTGCACAGCTGTAAATAAAGGTTTGTAGTGGAAGGTCCACAGTGGACTATTTTGCAAAATCAGAGCCTTCCAAGATACAAAGGGGCTCATGGGATGATGATAGAAAAAGAGGTGTGAATGAATAAAAGAAAGGGAGGTAAAAATAAAATAAGACATTAGGTCCCTTGAATAAATAATACAAATCCATCTCTTCATTTTTAAGTTAGATGCAAAGATTTTGTGTTCCAAAAGCTTTCTTGCACTGCGAGATAGACAACCTCAAGTTACAGCTTTGATATATAGAACTCTGAGAACCAGATTCCCTAAAGATTTATATACCCTTTGTCCGAATGGAAATCCTTACTGCTACAAGTTGGCCAGATCCTAAGAAAGTGACTTTTTTTTTTTTTTTGTCATTGGCAAGCTTACAGGACATGTCAGAGGAGAAAGGAATGTATTAGCAAAGGAAGGGAGTGGGTGTGCTTGTGAGGAGTTCAAATCCAATAATTCTTTATTAGCACAGTGGCCGTTAAAGAAATTCTTTCCTATAAATACACTAACTTAACATGTCTGAAATTATATGCAAGTTGCACAGTAGAGAGCAACTAGCCAGCTACACTAAATCACAACAGGGATGGGTGACTTCATGCAGTTATGTCAATATTCATTATAATACAGAAGGCTAAATCTGCCATTACCACAGTTAAAACACTGGTTGTAAAATTAACAAACTTGTCATTTATTAATTTTCTCCCCTGTTATTAATATTTAATGGAAGACACTTGACTTTAAGACTTAAAAATAAAATGAGCTATTCTGAATGACACTCTCTCAGCTTTTTTCTTCTTAATTTAACAGCCTTTTTGCTCTCAAGTTCACCACAAATACTGGACTACATTAGGGATCTAGTGTAGAAGAATGCTTTTACTGGATTATCTCTAGGTTGAAAGCAAGGTTCTAACAGAATTTATGTTTCCCAAAGGACCAGTAATGTGACTTTTTTTGAAGAACAGTACTTCTGTTGATCCAAAACATGCAAGAAAATTTAATGACCAGCAAATGCGTATTTTCTCATGTTTTTCTCTGTCTATCCCATGCTTTGTAAAGGGTCATCCGATGACCCACTTAGACGCCAATATGTCTGTTATTTTTCAAGGGAGTTTATGCCTGGCAAATTGACTCAGAAAAAGGAAAGCTATCAAGATTTTCTCTATGACAGAAAGGTAGATGAAGACAAAGGTTTTAGTTGTTGGTTGGGTGTTGCACAATCTGAAGATCAGACATGATGCAGGAGACAAGGACAGCAATGACAAAGTTTCACCTGCAGTCTGACATCCAGACACTTCTGCTCTTTACTCTGGTTGCTCTATGCTCTGCTGTACCTCAGACAGGAAACCATGAAGGATTTTCTCTGACTTTTAGTCTGATTTAGATAGATTAGTTTATAATTTAGACATCTGCCATTTTTCTTCTTTGTATGACTTCAACATTCCCTAGTCTTAATCCTATTTCATTACTGGATCTACTCATATGTAAGCTGTGTGTATAGCCATGCAACTCCATGAACTAGATAGAGAAAGAACCCAGAAGGTCAGAAATGTCTTTCTTCCCTTCCTCATTGCCTGGTGCCTATAACCTTATAAAACCAAATGAGACTCTGTCACTCCCTGACTCCTTTCTAACCTTTCTTTTTCTTTCATGAAGGATGATGTGTGGGTTTACGTTTTAGCTTTCCACTCCCTACAGCAGAAGGAAGATCTTAACCAGTCTGCTCTGTGAAACTAAGTACAGGGCATAACAATCTGTCCCTTTGTGGTTAATAATGGAACCTGAGTGTGAACCAGAGCTTGACTACCTGTAATTTCACATAATCCTGACAAGTGCTTGCTGACTTTTTATTTGTGGTCTTTCTGCCTTCTGTCACTAAACCCTTGTAAACAGATTTTAGTTCAGTGTTTACTAATATCTTCATATCAACTTCTGTACAGAATGTTGTGCCGTTATTGAAGCCAAGAAAGAGACTGCGACTGAGATGTGTTGATGATGTTTTGGCTGCTTTTCAAGAAAGCACAGATGTTCTGAATACCTTTCTAGAATTCTTAAGTACTAAAATGTCCTTCCATTAAAATTTACAAGGGAAATGAAGAAATAAAGCTTAATGTCTTTTTTCTAAACAGATCTGGCTGTACACTGCTGAGAGTAAGCTCCTAATATGTTCTGGTTAGCAGTCTTGTACACAGGAATTAATGTATTCGCTAGACACTAAAATTCATACCCTGATTGGTAAAATAAATGGTCTAAAGACATCTGAACAACAACAAAACTCAGCCAACCAACAAACAAACAAAACCTAACCTTCTTGCAATAACAGTTGTTTTGAATAAAGTTCTTAACAGAAACAGGTCTTTTTTCAGTCCCTTATATAAAATAAGGAGAGATCTCATGTCTGGGTTTTGGGTTTTTTTAATGTATGTTTTATACCCAACAGATGATGAAGCATCAATCTTTATTTTGTGAATGTGA
The DNA here is from genome assembly GCA_013398225.1 of Steatornis caripensis. Classification (NCBI taxonomy): domain Eukaryota; kingdom Metazoa; phylum Chordata; class Aves; order Caprimulgiformes; family Steatornithidae; genus Steatornis; species Steatornis caripensis. The sequence continues at coordinate 1,211,093 of VZSC01019993.1, read as the reverse complement.
AGGGAATAGAATATTTTTAATTTAAAGAAGAATCTACTAGTTTTATAAAAAAAGATATAGAGCTGAAATCAATCTTATTTAGTCTTAAGGAGCCACAGAAACCACCTATCTTTTCTTTAACTGCTTGTCTGGTAATCACCAAGTAAGAGCCTGTCATTCACTTTTGACGGAAATTAAGTTGTAATTAGAAAAGATGCTTGAATCATTTATTGCTGTCCTTAAACTAAGCACAGGAAAACTAGCACAGGTGAAAATAAGAACTGACCCAAAACTGACCATAAGGTCAAACTGAACTTGAACCAATTACTCTGAGGTTTTTTGCAAGTTGAGAAGACATACTGAATTATGGGTTGAGGGGTGGGGGGAAGGCAATTCTTGCTGTAGTTCTGAAAAAAACAAAAAGTCCCAAAAATTTTCCTGAAAATAGCAGCTTTTGTGAATTTTCCTGCTAGAACCTCAGGAAATGTTAAGCAAAAGATACTAACATGTCCAATTTCAACTAGCTCTCCAGATCCTGCCTGTCTGGACAGAATTTTACCTGTTTAGAATTTTTAACACCAAGTCAAGGTCCTGAGGGCACTAATGGGCTTTACTGATCAGGTTGCCAGCTAGTCTCCATCTCTGCCACAGCCCTGCCATTCCCAGACATACCAGGGCCATGTCTGACCCAGGTCCCCGTTCTAGGCTTGGCCCACATACCTGCCTGCAAAGCTGTAGCAGGCATTTTGATAGAGTGTCGGTTCGTACCTAGTGCTTCCTGCTTGTTTGCATGCTTTCTTTCCCAGTAATTCCCCTAAGGAGTCATGCTATCAGCCTCTTCCTTGAGGGATGAATAGTCTTCAAGGATAAACCTAGCTGCACTGCAACTCCTGATCTGTGTCCGGAATAACGTGATGGCCAAGAGGGAGCAGGGCAGGCAGGCTGGGGAAAAGGAGGACTTGCATCTGCATGGAGTGAGGCAGCATGGGGTCATGGTGGGGATAAGTCAACCAGTGCAATTGCTAGAGCAATTCCATGCTTGGGGCAGCAGTGTCTATTAGCAGGGTGCCTGGTCAGCATCGGTGCAGGAGGGGGAGCAGCCATGCTGCTGTGCCTGAGCAGCTCTTTTCAGCCCTTTCTAGTTGAGAACATGCTACAACTCCCCACCTGCTTTTAGTCCCAGGAACAGTCTCTGCACCACGGCAGAGAAACAGCCTTATAACTAAGTTTAGTTATCTGCTTATCTACACCAGTCAACAGCCCTGGTCAGCAGAGAGATGTTCCACACGGCAATAACTTCTTGTCTTAATGAACAATGCAGGTCTTGCTTTACCTTGTCCATAGAAACTTCAGCTAAGAGCTCTCTTTTCTTCTTCCAAAGTCAAATATTCAAAAGTCCTGCTTCCATAGCCTACTGGCAGTCTTTAATTTTTAGTTATTCCAAAAACCTTTCAACATCAAATCTACCTGTGCCCATTTAGTATATATTTTCGTGTTTTAGGAGATGATGATGATTATTTTAAATGAGCATCTTTTTTAAAAAATTATTTTCTTTCTTTTATTCTCATTCTCATCTTACCTCAGGGCTAATCATTGAAGTACAGACATCAGTCTTTACCTCTTCAAGAAACGACGGCTGGCAACTTTGAGTGACAACCAGACTTAGAAATGTGAATATGGAATGATGCAGCAAAAGTAGAGATTCTACGGCTACCTGAACAATAATGGCGTAGGTTTTAATGAAGTCTATCAGCTGCCATTTCGATCAGTTGTAGCTGAGCACAGAAGAAACCCAACTCCTCATGGGTATGTGTAGCTAAGGAAAACCCGGCAGAGCAGTGTAACTCAAGTAATCTTTCCTTCTTTCTTTTATCCTGGTTTCTTATTTATTCTCTGGCAGATATCAGCACTCCTGGGAAAACACTCCTTGTATGTAATAAAAATAAGATTACTTTCATGTAGCTTTTGATTGCCAAGTTTTTCCAGTTTTCAAAAAGCCCTACTTCCATACCCTTTGCAGAGGATTGTGTTATTGTTATGCAGTTTGGTTTAAATCCATGATTTGTAGTAAATATGTTTAGTGTTGCCCTTTGTTAAAGGAAATAGAATAAGTACATGTCTTTAAGCTACAACACTTTTCATTTGCCAGTAAAACTATGCAAAATGAAAGTCCCATGAAAGAGGTGACATCAGAATTACTCATGTAGCTTTTTAACATATGAAGAAATACATGGACGATATGTTTTTTACTCCTGAAAAATTCCTAAGAAAATATGTTACACAACTCTGGAATAGTTTGTGCTGGTAAACTTTTAATTCATGTAAAAAATTAACTTAAATTCACCCCAGTTAGGAATCACCTATTTGGTTCTACAATAGAATTTTAGATCCTGAAAATAATATGCACAACTAGTTGCATAAATCCATGCTTTAATGAAAGGAAGAGAATCAGTTTTCCATAATAAAGTACAGTCATGTTGCTGGCTCGTTATTAGCCAGTCACATAACTGACAATAAACGCTACTGTTTATCATGCAGTTATGAGATCCACAGAAATAATTCATGACTCTGCAATAAGACCACTATTATTTTAGGTCAGATCCTTGAGCTAAATGAGCATCTTTTTGTTTAGCTGAGGATACTTCTTAAAAAGAAAAAAGCATAACTAGGTATAATACATAAATATGCATAGCACCACTATAGAGACATAGATCCATGCACATCAGTCATACTTGTGCTGCTAAAATCTTTGCAGTTAAACTTTAAGGAAAGAGTGAGACATTGTAAGACGATTGTTCTGGGATAAGAAGAGGTGTGAGGATATAATTTGCCTCTAACTTTGCAAGGATTTATCAGCAAACACCAATCTATTGAACGGAAAATGTTATTGAGAATATAGTAATTTTGATGTTATATCTTCAGAATTTCTGTCACTGGTGGGAAATCGCTCTTATCCAAGATCCAGTTCTAATCAAGAATAATAGGTACTAACACGTATTTAGGCTATTTATCTGAGACAAGCAAGTCACTTTTCCCAATGCTGGTTTTCTTAACTCAGAAGAAATCTTAAACCTGAGCGTCTCAGGCTATAAATCCAACTCTAGAAATAAAAAAACTAAATCATCCAAATCCCAGTCTTCAGTTCTTTCTTGTAGCAAGGAACTTCACAGGTAAATTACTTGGGAGTCAAACATTTTAATTGCTTTCTCATGAGAATTGCATCTGATTGCTTTTATAAATTCCCTTCTAGGATACAGTCCATTCACTTACTGAATTCAAGTTTCAAATTCATTTCCCATGCTCCAGCACAGTTCATTGAAAATACAAACTTAACTGTAAGTGACCCAGGAGATTAATGATGATCTGCTTATTCTGCTTGTCCTCTTCAATCCTCATGGAAGGCCCCAGCATTTTAGTGTGTTAATATTTACCAAATGGAAAAATCTAACAGGCTCTTAAAGGAACTGTATAGCTGCTAATTGGAAATACAAACTATTTTGGATCTTATTATAAATGGCTCGGTAGACTAAGTTTGCAAATACCATGGGACAGAGAAATGGGATTTATATTTGTTATGAAAAATTTGTATTGCTTGGCATTTTGAGAAAGTTATTCAAAATATTTAGTCCTCAACTTTGCTGAGGAAATGGACCTAACTTTCAGAATGTCATCTGTAAGAAAAGTTGAAACTGCTGAGTTCTGCAAAGTGCTGCACCTATTAGTCATCGAACTGCCAGTAAGCAACAGATTAACATGACTTTAGGAATACAAAACCAGCTAGCAATAATAAAACTGAAGACAATGAAACACATATCCATCAATTCCTCAGTAATACTGTTATGATTAATATCGTCAATAAAGAATAAACTATTTCAGAGAGAATGTTTCCTAACAAGGTTCTCTCAGTAGATATTAAGAGCTCACCAAGGATTTTTTTTCTAGTTCCAGTTCTAAGGAATCTGTCATTTATTTGTGGCTAGTTTACGCTGCAGTGTAGCTCACAAAATATGCAAAGAACTTCACCTTGGATGCAAGGATCAACCAATCAATAGATAAATGTGCTAACTTTGATACTGAAAGTTCAGTCTGAGACCTAGTAAAATGACCAGAATTTTAATACTCACTCTTGCAACTTGAAGATAGTATCAATAATGATACATTTTAACCCATGTTGTTGTAGTTAGCTATGATTTTCAGATGCAGAAAAAATGATGGCAACATTAAGGAAATAAATAACTTCAAAAAATTGTTAAGGGATGTCCAAAAAACCTTTTTAAACCAGATGGAATTTATCACAATGACCAGCCTTTTTCCTCAAAGAAAGCCTTTTCTCTGAGATATAAATTATTCTCTTGTCAAGTTTTAAAATCTATATGGAATTGGCCAAATTCTAAGAAAAGATCTGAATGATGAATAACACTGTGATCTTCATCTCTTACTTCTCAAAACTATGGAAGTTCCTAATACATTTTATTCTCCTCTTTCTTAATTGCATTTCAGTATTGTAAACAAAGAATTACTTTTCTCATACACTCCTGTTTCATTAAGAAATACAAAGTAGTCACTTTGTTTCCCCAGAAATAGCACATTTCTCATGGCATTTTATTTAGCTAACTGAACACTGCATAAATAAACAAATAGATAGGAAACACACATAAATAGAAAAAACATAAGAAATTGATCTTTTTAACATCTCACACCATGGAAGTAGTGGAGCTTATTGTTGTCTATACCGCTAACTTCTTTCTGGTTCTCATTACAATTAAAGCAATGTTTTCCCTAGTTTTTATTCAGTATTCCAAGCTCAGTTCAAACACCAGTTGTCTCTGCAGATAAATTTGGAAAGTTCCCAGACTGAACAGCAGAGTGGGTGGACTAATACAACTGAAAATTATTGCCTGATCTGACCCTGGCATTTTAGTTTGCTTCATGATTAAATTCAGAATGAAGACCTTAAAAGCCAGGTAGGTTGTGGGGAAAAAAAATATCTGGAGGAAAGTGTCCACAGTGTTAAAAGACTAGCCCGTGGAACATATCTGTGAAATTTGGGTCACGTTTCAGAGTCTGGTCAACTTTTTCATAGGCAAAATGTACTGCTGAGCTCATTGTTGTTCGTGTCTGAAGCCCAGGACTACTTCTTGCAGGGTACAGGAGTAGTGTTCATGTAGGACAATTTGCTGACATATATATGTGTAGGTTCACTAGGTATATGCTTCAAAGAACAAGTCCATTGTATTAAAAGTAATTTCATTTTGAAAACAACAATAATTATAATTAAAAAACCCACCTAAAAATCCCCAAACAAAACCCACAGCAATACCGGACATACTGAATCCCAATTGTAGTTGACTATTCTAATCCCTATGCTACAGAATTGTGGTCCTATTGCTTTTTCTCTCTGCTTACTGAATTTTGAATCATATTCAGTCCCGTAGGAGAACTTAACTGAGAGTATTGGAGAACAACCAATAGCCTGAAGTAGGCAATACACTTGTTTTTAAAACACTTCTCAATGAAATGAGTGATCTAATTCCCCTCTAAGACTGTGGTCAGAACTGAGTCTTGAAGTGCTCTGACCATGAGGTTACCATATACAAGAGGAGGACACCACTTACTTTGCCCTAAAGGGAAATTATTACAGGCAGACTTGTTTATCAGGAGGAAATGCTTAGCTGCTTCATGTCAGAGGTCATATACCCTAAGGAATGAAATGTCTGTTCCATGCACTTATGGAACCTGAGAGGTGGTTGTTAAGACCCCTGTGTGTCCTGGGTCCACGCTGGTTCCTGCTGAGCTTTCCAGTTGTACTGAACACCCATGTTACACCTCTCGGTTTTATATAAAAAAATATCTGTGCAGCCAGGTTCTGACTATCACTTCATGACTCAACCCTTGATGATTGATTTGGTAGTGTAGAGCCTATGGTCTTGGCTGAATCCAGCTCTGAAGAGTTTTGGTTATGGGAAAGTCCCCAAACATAAGCAGCAAAGCAATTCTTTTGACAATCAAGTCTCCAATTTTCTCACTGCACTCAGGGTAAGGGCTCCATGATCAGAAGAGCCTAAATAGTCCATAGGGAGACTAGCACTTATTATTACTGCTATTATTACTTCCCAGTGTTCATCAACACAGCTTATAAAACTCAACCCAGCCTTCTGTCAACATCGTAATACCTTACTGCAGCCAGTCTGCCTTCCTCAAATTGTTCAGCTGTGTTTCTTGGACTTGTCTCTGTTTTGTCTCTATCTTGTCTCTATCATTGTCTCTATGCTTGACACTGTCACCTCCTCATCAGCATAAGGTGTGGTCATGTTTCACGTGAGACGTGGCGCAATCTGTAAAAATTAGAGCAAGATTGGATGTTTGTTTTTGGACTCTGATTACAGAAAGGCCCCACAATTGGAGAGTGTTCACACTTTCCAGTATATAAAGCTCTCACGTAAGAACTTTTCTTCTGCCTCTTCGAAGTTCAGTATTCTCTGGATTCTTCCATTTGATATCACCTGTTTTTCTGTATATTTATTTAGTGGATCAAGAAACAATGTAGATAATATTTCTGCCAAAGAATCTACAGATTCAGACTGAAGCAATCTGGTATAAACAACACCTAGTATTAGTCATTTCAGTCTAATTAGATCATTGTAACTTTATGTAATTTACAAATGGGGCTGACCTACAAAATTTGGATTAGACTTTGGATTTCAAAGTCTTCAGATCCTGGAAGACTGAATTCCAGTTTTTTCTTTAGCTCATGATGTTGAGGATAGCCATTATTACTTGTCACTTCATGTCATTCCCTGTACATAGAAAACTATTAAAACCTGCACTGAAGAAGCAATTATTAATTTTCTTCTTGTAGTCTATACAATATGTTTCACTATAGAGTTTGACCATTCTTCATTTTCACAATGGACTTCAGAAGAAAAGGAGAGACATTATCCTAATTTTAAAGATGGAGCATAAAAAAGCTAAGGACAGAAACAGCCGACTGGGTTACTGCACGAGAACACATGACCACAAAGCAATTCTGCTCACAAGTTAAGACACCAAACTGTAAGTTTCTAAAAATAAGTGTATTGAAGTCTTACTATAGGCAATGGAGATTTGTTTTATATAGTTGGTGGAATGCAGAGAGATATTTGTCTCACTTTAAAGCAGACATTCAGAACTCAGCTCAGTTGCCTAGACACACAGATTTGATGCCGCCTGAAGTCCCTTATTCTAACAGCTCTCCAACAGTTCCTTCAAATATCCTGGAGGACTTGAGTCATAGGTGTTGGTCCTGAGGGATTCAGCTAGAATGAGGAATTTCAGATGGCAATCAATGTCTGTGTGTAGGCAAGCTGAAATAGCTGAGTCATGGCCGTTGTTGGTCAACTAGATCATTCTCTAAAGTCTGCTGTTTGGCAAATCCTCTTCAGTTGTAAGGGGAGCTTTTACACCCAGCTCATGCAGCCAACTAAAGGTAGCTGTCCTATTCAACGAGACGTTGAATCTTGCACTGTGCATTATCTAAAAACCATGTTAACTGATTGTCTGTATGGCAAATGTACTAGTAATGAAAAGTAAGCCAGACTTCCATTAAAAACTGTAATTTGATTGTATTCTCAGGCCCACAGATGGAAGTCTTCCCAGTTCTTCAATGTGAATTCCCATCACTGACTTGACTTTGTGCACCAGTCCGGTCAAGTTACTTAGCAGTGTGTAGTGTTGTGTGAGCACACAACACCCCTCACTTCAGTTGTGCTTAGCATATGCTTCTCACTCCCTGAAGCTGATGCTGGATACACACAAAAAGAGTAACATCTAATATCCTACCTCATTCTTTATTCCAAAGTCCAGGTTGATGAACAGATTTGCCTTGTCCTGAGCGCTGAATAAGCTGTTTCTGAGGTTAATATTCGATGTGATCATGTCATTAAAGACTGAGCCTTTCCTAGAGTGTTTAGGACTGAGGTACTACCTCAGGGGGTAACATTCTATGTCTTCCCATGCACAAGCTATTAGAAGCCTATCAGAGTAGCAACTCATCACTTTTCAACATCATCAGGATATCCTTTTTATTTCTCCTGTTCTTGGTAGCCTGGAAGTCAAAGCCTAGTCAGCAGTGAGAACAAAGTCATACTACAAAATACAGTGAAACAGAAGGTGCTTGTCCAGGTGGGGGAACATTATGCTGACAGTTGCCTGCAACATTTGTGCTAAGAATAATTTCATTCTTTGGAGTGGATAGGAGAATAAAGTGTAGAGTTTAATTTGAACAATATAGTTTATCTGTTATTTCAAGGAAGGATTCTGATATCTCTACTGGAAGGCTTCAACATTATTTCATGATCTCAATATTATGTAAAAGATGGCAGTTTTGATGAGTGTAATGGTCACCAAAACTATATCCTGTAACACAGCCTTACAGACGCTATTAAAGCAAAAGTCAAAACTTTTGCTGACACTGTGGAAATTCTGCAAAATTACCTATCCCTAAAGCAACTTGTGATTGCAAAGCATTTCTGCTTTTATAGATAGAATCAAGAAAATGAAACATTTACTGAATATGTGACTGGATTAAAGCAATTAAATGAGCATTGCCAGTTTGGAGGGAGTTTAAATGATGCATTAAGAGAATGGTTACTGAGTGTTATGCAAAATAATGCAATCCAAAGGCAGTCTTTTATGGAAACCGAACTGACCCCAAAATGTGCAGTAGATGTTGCAATTTCAAAGGTGCCAGAGAGTTACAACACTTCATGAAGCTTATACAAGAAATAAACTGGATAATCTCAGAAAGCACAGCACAGAGAACTGAAAGATTAGGTACCTCCAGTGAGAAAAACAATCTCCCAATACTAATCACTGGCGGTCAAGGATGAATTCTGAAGGAAGTGCACGTAACAGATACATTCAGAAAATGTCTAGGTCAGTGCGAAAAGTAAAACGATCATCTCATAAAGCAAATTATAAAGAGTATCTGATGTACCATCTTGCAAATAACCACTAGGAGGTTGCATGGTTTACTGTAGCATTTCTATATCTAGTTACTTTAGAAAACAAAAAAGAGAGGAATAATGCTTAAAATGGGGCCTGAGAAAGATTCTGTTTTTTCTGTCCTTTAATAGCAGAATTGTCAAGGCCTTGTTTTGGAGAGTACAATACAGAAAAACCTTAATACTTCTAAGAATGTGTACAGACAAAATTCTTAGTCCTCTGGGTGTTATTCTGCAGGGGTAAGTGATAACTGTAAACAACATATGCTGGTCCTCTGTTTTGTAATACAGTGGTCATGCGTTCCTGAATAAAGAACGTCTGAAAGAAATTCAGCTAGACTTGCCAAGTGTAAAGTGTACAGGCTCCAAAAATAATTATGAACTGTTGCCTGAAGCAAAAATTAACTGAACTTTTGAGCACCTAATATCTTTCTGAGATGGTGTCCAGAAATTTAAAACATACAAATGCAAAATGTTGTAATTGCTCTCTCTTCAACCACAATTTTTGCTATGCTTGTCCATTACCTTGGTTTACAGAACAGTCAAGTAGAGAAGGAAAATCTTACCTCTTTCACACTGCTGATAGCCTTTTACCCAAGGTTCATCGGAGTAAAGGGTACATGCAGTAGTAGCAGTAATGAAAAAGAAAAAGGCTGTCAGGATATGTGGTGATTCACATTCTGTTAATTGAGGAATGCATGGTGTGCTTTGCCATACTAGAAGACACTTGTCTCATTAGTGATTAGTACGCATTTCAGAGGATGATACTGATCTAAGCCTATTGGCAAATGGATACTGGAGATAGTGACAAGCAGTATCTTATAACTTTTTCAGCCCTTCTTCTTGCCCTTTAATATAAACAACGATCGTTGATTTTCACATCATATCTGTTGCTCAGTGTTATTTGGATAGTATATGCAAGCAGGGGAGCTAGTGCTGAACACTTTGAATGTGTTTAAGATGCAGTTCAGTTTAATGCAAATTATGAAAATAGTCGATGCTTCAACAAATTAACTTTGTTTAAAAAAATGATTTCCATGCTTTAGGAAAAATGAAATATATAAAAGAAATATATAAAATAATTGATGATTTAAGGAATCCTTGTTCTTAAAATCTCTGATTTCATATCACAGTTGCTCTGCAGCTTTGTTTTTGCATTAAATAACATTAGTTACCCATATTTATTTTATGTCACACAGAAAACAAAATGGTGTTAATGGCTGCTTTTAGTGAAGCCTAGGTACTCAATCTTGAAAATCTTAAGTTAACATATCACTTCACCCCATGGAATGGTTTCAGTAGTTTCACAGTTGAAAGTCCCAATGCCTTTGCACCTAGAACTCTGGTCTCTATATTATCTCTCTATATCTTTTTTTTAATCTCCATAGTGCTCAGGTAAATAAGCTTAGAGTTAAATCATCCATAAAGCTGGGATAGATTAAACCATAGAGCTGATGACCACTGGAGGAAAAGAAGGGCAAAAAATTTATTTGTTGTTCCTTCTTTTGCTTTTATTTTTTTCTCTGGGTAAAAAATGAGAGACAGTAAATAATATATATCAGATATATCATTCTTGGCTTCCTACTGGTTCTTTCACTTCCTGGTACATCTGCACCTACCAGAAAAGCAAAGTGTACTGCAGATATGTGAAATCAGCTATTCCAGCTCCAATGGTTACATTTTGTCACATTATCATGGACCAAAACCAAGATTTCATAGAGAAAAGTGTCAATTAGCTTTATCAATTGGGGATGCTGCCAACTCAGTGTGTCATGTACATTTTCACTGATATTCACAGAAGTATTTTAAAGAAATGTTTACCTTAAGTAAATGTCATTAAAACTAACCTTAAGTGTTCAAAAGTCACAAGTCAGGCTCCAACAAATTTCTTAAAGGAATGCCTCTAGGTTTCTTTTAGTCTGTCTACCAGCATTCAGATCATTACTGTTCATGTGATTGTGTTCCTCTCTACAATAAATAGGTAATTAATAATGAAATTGAATGAGTTAAAGCTATAGGAAATACTAAACTACAGGACATTTTGAGAAACTACCTATCCTTCAACACTGTCACCACCCAGACTGCAACAGGAAATATGCCAATATCCTATCACAGGTTTCATCTATGAGTGTTAATGATATTACCCAAATAATTAGGTGGCAATAATGTCACATTATGATGAAATTAGGGGTGCTTCTCTTTTTTTTTTGTCATCCTGTGTAACCAGTCTTAGAGCTGTTTTTCAATACTTGGCTTTACCCTTTATGTACAATCCCATGTCTTTCTCCAGCAGGTGTCATTCCAATCTTCCCTGATGAAACAGGGAGATTTCATGCATGTGGATCTCCCGATGTGTGTGCATGTGCGAGGGCAGGGATGAAGAATCTTGGAAAGGAGATAGATAATGAATAGAGAAGCCATGTATCACAGCATAAAGCAAAATTTCACAGCACAGCTTCTATTGCAGGTTGAAATCCTCAATTCATGATCCATCAAGGGAAAAGACTTCAGTGAGATTGCCTGAGAAAAATCAGAAAATGTTTAGAGAAAGAAGAAAACGATCCCTGCCATTACTACCAGCACTCCAAAATTTCTCTTTATCTAAAATGCTGAATTTCGTCTCAATATATGGCAAAATCATGACACATTTTTTGCTGTCAGTGAAAAAGAAGGAATGAAATTGTATTGTATTTTGTGACCACAAACTGGGAGGAAATTATATTTGAGACAGATGCTATTAAGTCCTTTGCATCTGTATCTATCATATTTAAATTACTTTAGTGACACAAAAAATCTGCAAGGGAGCAGAACATGGGAGTTAAACCTGACTAAGAAGGTTGCTATCTCCTTGGCAGGAAGACGTTGCTGGTTAATGATCCCACCAACCCTCCCCCTACTTATGATGGATCTGATATTTTTCAGCTATTTTTACAAGACTGGTTCTGTATTCTGATTCTGTTAGTCAGTTTGAAGCATTTCAGTCCTTGTATCTTTTTTTGATCACAGGAAACACCTTACTTATATTACTTAAATGTTTTATAACTCCTTCAACATCCTTCAGTAATGATTATCAGATAAATTAAGTAAGGTATACAAGGCAGTGGTATGTAATATACTGCTATGAAACTAGTTACTAATAAAAGAAAGACAATGATTTCCAGAGATATACCCTGCAGGCATAATAGCTCTACATTGCACAGATATTGGGGTTTATCTCAAACCTCCTAAATCAATGGAGAGACTTTACTCCCACAGGCTTTGATCAAGATCTGTAGGGAATACCATTAATTTTAGATGCTGTCTTTTGTTATTTAAGACTCTGAAAGAACATGGATGAAAACAAACAGTTCACCAGAACTGTTTTGCTGTCTGGAAGGGAACGATGGTGGAATGCACATGTGACATCTCAGGCCAGGATTCTGGAGGCAGGATTTCACAGTGTCAGGGCACCACAGATGTTTGAATCAGCAGCCCTTTCAGTGAGACAGATTTTATTATTGTGATGATATATTGTGATATTATTGAACAACAACAGTCAGGAAGCTGTATATCTTATGGCACTAGATGTGCAAATACACGACAAATAGAATTTTCTTCCCTTATAGAGTTTAAAATTTTAGAAAATCATTTGGGACAACAAATGGGCATAGGAGAAAAAAAGGAAATATAGTGAATGCATTGCCCACTTGATAATATCAGTCATCTCCCTGGCCTGATTAAAGGCAAATTTTCTGGCACTATGGCAAAGAACAATTTATAGGGAAGAATTAGATGGTTGGTAGCAAAAAGACTTTGCAGATGATTTCAGAGTTTTTAGCACTATGAGTGGCAAAGCCTGAAGGTGGTTTCTTGCAAATCTAACAAGCTGGTAAGTGAGGCTAACATCTCTTCTTACAAGTTAGGGACAGTAAGTGAACCTAACTCTAATGAATATGACAGATTAAAAATGTTGGATTATTCACAGTAATTTTGAAGCTCAAAGAAGCAGTCATTAACATTTATGTTCTTACACTGCAATTATGTCTATTTTTGAGAAGTCTGAATTAAAAACTTAGTGTTTCTGCATGCAGAGTTGGTTAAATTCAAACTCTCGTATTAATATTCCAGAAGATGGACACACAGCAATATAATGAAAAATAGGATTATTTCACACAGAGCTAGCCATGAATAGGAAGCCCTTCCAAGTACAATATGAGCAGGCATGCTGTGAGGATGCCAGTTGGCTTCATCATATGGTGATATTGCTGCCTTTAGTGTCTGTTTCTCCACAGACTGACATAATAAACTGAGGCTCCAAAAAGCTAAGGGCTTCTTAACTGCTCATTGACACAAAATAGTGGTCTCCAAGTACTCTTTCAGATATCATTATGCTCTATCATGTCAGTGATCCATGGATAATAAGAGCACCTCATGTAAGTCACTGGGGGGTATTCTACTAGCTTGTTAGGTTCTCATATAAATTTAATAACAGATTTATTTTATTTCCCTTTTGAGAAATTAAAATTGCTTGAAATGCTTTAGATATAGCCACAAAAGTGAAGTAGTCTCCTGTGTTTCACAGTGATGTGTGTGCATCCTTACTGTTCTGTTCTCCAGCCCCTTTCCCTCTGATTCCCTTCTTTAGTTCAGAAAAGAGCATGTTTCACCCCTACTTTACTCCCCCCCACTGTCATACTGCAGCTTAGCTCACAGAGTTCTTGTTCTTTTTACCAATATCTTCAGTCCTTCCTTCATCTGCTCCTCACTGACCCTGACCAGCAGTTCTGGCCAAGGGGTTTGATGAGCAGGGCTAACTCCACTGCGAGCAGGAGAGTTTTACCACTGCTCTGTCAGCTACAAACCTTGTGTGCAATGGCTTTCATGAGAGAGTCTTCCCACTTGCAGGGCTTCTCGGCAAAGCACCTTTCTTGACACTCAGCAAAGATGCGACCACATTTCATTGCACAGCTGCTTGTTGTTGCTCACAGCTTCTGAGATATCCTTCATCTGCCATAATATGTTATTTATCTCTGTAGTTTCATATGAAAGGTGTGTTGGTGCAAGGTCTGCAATTGTGTCAAATACAAAACATCACAGCTATTTTTCTTCTGGTAATATCAGGGATTCTGAATGCCGATATCAAGATCAGGTAGAAATATTTGGTGTATACCAGAAAGAACACATCAAGTCCTTCAATCTGAGCAATTACATGTGCTGAACTTTTGTATTGCACATATAGAAAAGTACCTGTTCCATTTAATATCTATTCAATCCAGTTTATTGCCATTGAAAGTTCCATAACTTCTGTAAGGACTTTTTTCAGGGTCTTCAGCTGACTTTGAAACATTTGATTTTGAATCAGCTGCCTTTTTGGAGAAAAACTCCTCTATCACCCCTATAGCAAGTAAAAGCTGCACCTGCCCCCAAAGTGTTGGATTTAATTAGGTAAAATCTGCTGACTGCCAGCTGTTTTGCCAACACTGAAGAAATTTGGATGTTTCAGAAAAGCTTTAATGATTCTTTGTTCTTCAAATTTCTGAATGATACTTTTATGGAAGTTATAGAAAATACATAGAGTTTAAATGTAAATGGACATTTTCATTCCTGAACAATTCAGATGAGTACTTTTCGGAAAACAATGACAATAAGACTTTCAATTTTAAGGAACTGTATGATTAAGCAGATTTTGGTTTTGCTTTTAACTTAATTTAATTGGAAATAATTGGCATTGGAGGTCTTTAAGAAAATTTAAACAAAATTAACTTCTTTCCAATTTCATTTCTATAGAAAATATTTCTGTTTCACAGAACTATGAGTATATAGAACTATATTATACCCTTACTAGGAATACTCATAATATTACAAGCTATGCCTCTTTATAGGCTAAAAGACTGTTGTGACCTGATGACTCACAGGATCGGAACAATCAATGCACTCAGAGAGTCTGTGAGGTTTGATATTGCCACTAGGAAAATTAATTTCCTTTATGTTGGTTTCTGTGTGTGTGTACTTAAATTCATCTAGTAAGAGCAATTCTCAATGTTGATATATTCCACTGTATAAATTATTGCAACACTGTGATAAGATGCTTGATTCTCTGAAAATCTTGTTGGGTGTGTAGGATGAAATCCATCATTTACCCATGAGAGGTAAATGCAATCAGAAGGAATTCATTCTATCCTAAACTATATCTATAATTTTGTAACTTAGTGACTCTGAAAGTGTTTATCTCTGAGTGTGTTATAGCCTAGATCAGTAGTTAAGCCTGTCTACATTGCAGATAGCTGCAGTTAGATGATATGCACCCTATCTTAAATTACTTTTTTTTTTTTTAATTTGCTCTAAACCAAGATCTCTCAAGTGGTTTCTGAACTTTTATATTTGGCCTTTTCAGCTCAAAATCAATGCTTTCTAAACCCACAGTGTTTTACCTTGCGTATCACAGGGTTTTTCTTTTTTTCTTCATTATTCCTTTTGCTTCCTCAGAGCACCTGTAAATATCTGTTACTGGAGCTATCAGAGCTAATGAAGTTCAGCAGCTTGCTCCCAAATTGCATAGTATGATCTTATTAAATCAAAAGACTGAGATATGATTTCTACTTTTGTTTTGCACTATTCCTTACATCAGGGAGATGGGAGCCGCAGTTCCCTAGGGCTTTTTAAACACAATCTGCTCACAGTGGGTTTTACTTAGTGGTATGTTTAGTGCCCTACCTTTAGTATCATTTTCTGTAAAAACAGCAAAATATGGTCGATATTTTGAAAAATACATGGAAGCATTCATTCTATGTGAATTCCTGTGAGTTTGGTAAAATGTGCATTTAGAGAAAAAGAAAGTCAGCGATCTTTACCAAATGACTCTACTTGCTCTTATGTTTACGCACCTTTCAATGGTTGTGCATCATTCTAATGAGTAATCTCTCTGTGTGTAGGTGTGTAGTGCAGTAGTATTTTAAAAGAAAAATAGGCAAAGATAAAACTGACAGCACCTTATTTTATTCTCATTCCCTTGTGTTTCATCAGACCGTTGTCTGGTTTATATCTATGATATTTCTCTGACTGGAGAGGAACTATGGAAATGCTGGATTAGGATCTGCCTCCATAGTTTCTCAATCTGATCTCAGCAAAGCCAATACATAAATATAAAAACCCTCATGATTAGAAAATCTTTTTGTTCCATGTGTTGGGTACTTAGTTTATGGACAAAATTAATAAATGAATGAGAAAAATACTTTTCAACTTTTCAGTCACATATAGTGAATTGTCTGACATTCGAAGCTTGTCAGAAAAAGGTGAGCAGACTGTGTTTTAATGAAGGATTAAACTGATTTTTAAGTCAGCTAGTTCAAGACTTCCCTGTCACTCAACAAAACAGTTAATCCTACAATGAAGCTGAATGAGCTTTTAAAGGCTGACAGAAGTATCCTGGGCTAGCTGCATGTTATTTTTGTTGGAGCATTATAAGGCAACTTGAACCAACAGTTTGTCAAAAGTGTAATTTCTTGATGAAGAGTGGGAGAGAGTTTTAATGCTACTTTCTTTCCAGATTAAATGGTCACTAGTAAAACATTGGGTTATTTCCCTTTAAAATTAATAATGCTATTGCTTTAGTGGTCATCAATCCTTTAGAGACACTGACTCCTTGGGGGTAATCCTAGCTGTTAGATGTAAATCACAGCAATTATCATCACTCCATGTTCAAATGGAGATCATGCCGTTGGTGCACTGATTCCAAGGGAAAGTTAGATCTGGACTATTGTAGCAGTGGTAGATGTCACAGATGCAAAATTTCTTACACTCTATATTTTCTCCTTCTTTTCTTAAACTAAAATGTATGAATCCAAGTTTTCTGTTGAAAGCATAATAAGCAATAAACTCTAAATAGGGAAATTAATTTTCAACTGACATGAAATACGTTATCACAGTTCTTTCTACAGAAAAAAAAGATTTATTGAGAAAAATATTTTGCATATAGATACACCCTGAGCTTAAGACCTACAGAATCACGGTCACAAAACCACTGAGGATGAAAGGCACCTCTGGAGAATGTCTAGTTCAACCCGCCGCAGCAGCCATTTGGGTTTTTTTTGATTTTCACAGCTTTTTATTTCTCCTGTACACCCAGGACCACTGACAGTCTGAAGTGTGCTGACTTACAGGCAGTCTAGGTAACTGAAAACATTGCTACAAGAATATCCTATTACAGCAAAAGTCCCCTATTTTTGCCTTTTTCTGTCTGCACACATCCGAACTTAGGAAGTGAGTGAAATTTTTTCTTTAAAGAGCAATATCTTGCATATAGTGCAAGTGTGTTAGCTGTAACTAGTATTTGATACTATCAGATTTTCTCTTTTATTAGTATGTGAAGTGCTATAATGTTATCAAAGTGTCTATAAAAATGATTATTGATGTAGTTACAAAGACGAAAAGTACACTGTTAAATTTTGTGTAGCTACATAGCTGTTCAGGAAAATAAACCGGACTTATCCAGAATACAAATACCTTATACAATGAAATATTTAACTGTATTAAAGAACTTCTATACAGGAGAAAAATCTCACAGGCTCAGGGGAATACAATTACTTGGTAAATCTCTTAAATCTACAAAAGCATAAATGTCATAAAACATAATTCTTTCAAATCAGATAATCCATTATCCTGCCAAAACCCCAAAACACAAAACGTTCACTGGGAGCTGTCCGCTTTAGAGGCTTATGAGCCAACGTAAAGCCCTGAAAACATTTTGCAGCCACGTGAGAGGCGGGCGCAGCCTTTCAGTTCCACACATGAATACTAGCATAACCCAATATATAATTATTCACTTCTGGTACCAAAACTTCTAACTCTTTTTCATGCATGGATCAAAAACTTATAGAGCGATCTGTGAGCATTTGCTTCTCCCTACATGGTCAGGAGGAGACAGTCGTTACAGCAAGCTGAAGCAGCTGTTATTTGTCTGCTGATGTAGATGTTTACACTGCGACAGCGCCCATGTTAATCAGACTTTATAAGAGATAGGCTTAGGAGGAAGGACACATGTGTATGCTAAAACGTTTTCAAGCTTTTGTTTTATAGACGGTCAGAGAGAGGGTGCAGTTATCTGAATGTATAGCCACAGAGACAGAACTTGCCAAGAATGTGGTGTGAAAAGATACCCCAAGTCACACTTGAGATTTAGAAGAGAGGCTTTTGGGGCTTGTCTAGGGAAATTCAACTTGCTTTCAGAACTAGAAACCACGACTGATAAGAGGGCAAAGGGAGCAGCTGTCTGGGGTGTAACAGTAAGTGGCAGAAGGGGGGTGACAGTAAATCCCTGCTTGTTCACTGGGTGAGGTCCTGGCAGAGCTCAGCTAAGTTCCGGAACCGATGGAGCGCTCTTGCATTGTGCCTGAGATGCTTCAAAATGCTGACCATCAGCTCACTGTTACTGGAGAAATTTGCTCACACAGTTCAGGGACTTTTTGGAAATATACCAGTCTCTTTTCCGAAAGAATAACATAGTGCTTATCAACAACTGTATTTCAGCAGTGATGATAGTACAGTCAACAATAAGTCTTTTTGCTGATTGATATCCAAAATTCATATAGAAAATTTATTCTCAAAAAACAATCTTTAGCTCATGTGGATTAATGCAGCCATTTTGAGGTTGATAAGACAAACTAGGCAGCAGAAAATGATAACAAGAACACAATAATAAAATGTGAATATAGATAATATTTAACATTATTATTATTGTTATTGTTGTTAATAATAATAATAATAGAAAATCAGATCAAGTGGGCCAATAGTATGTGTTTCTTTAAATTAAAAAAGTCTTGCAATAAAGCTGCACCAGGGAGGTTTAGACTGGACATTAGGAAGCATTTCTTTGCCAAGTGTTGATCAAAAGTTGGAAGACGATTCCTAGAGAGGTGATTCGTGCCCCAAGACTCTCAGTGCTTAAGAGGCATTTGGACAATGCCCTTAACAATATGTTTTAAATTTTGGTCAGCCTTGAATTAGTGAAATAGTTGAACTAGATGATCATTGNCCCGGCTTTCAATTTTCAGATTTTCTTTCTAAGTTGCAATCTTGATGAAAGCAGAAGTTTAATCAAAATAAAATTTCAGATAAAAGTTTTCAGAGAGTTTTACTTGTGACTACAATGAAACATTAAAAAAAAAGTATTATACAAATATAAAGCAGGTAAAGTTTGCACAGGCTTGTTGCATCCATATAAAGGGAATAACATCAGTTGAGCTGTGTGTCTACAATCACATCTTACAACACGGAGCTGCCTTCTAGTTTTACTTTATGAAGATATTTCTTTCCTTAGATATAAAATTCCATAGGTAAATAGAATTATTTTGGATATAAAATCATTTCTTTAAACATTTTTTACTCAGTCAATGGTATTTAAAAAAAATAATTTGGTTGGTAATCTATACCATAAAAAATGGGTATTGTTAATTGTTTATCTTTTTCTGAATCTAAAGACTTAAATTAAAAAAAAAAGTGAAAAGAAGGATATTTTTCCTCTCTAATATGCTATGGTTTCATTTATAAACAGTTATTTAATTTTCTTCTCCTGATTTTAAACAGCACTTCATATTGTGCTTTTACGGTGTATGTGAACCAGACAACTGATCGTTGTTTAAAATGGTAAACTGTGTAAAACTGTTGTGAAAATAAATAACTTGATGTTCAAAAGATATTTTTCTCCCTAATATTTTATCAGAAATTTTGCTAAGCAAACCATAATCTTTTATTTTAAATGTCATTCTGCCAGCACACTGATGCAAAATAAGATTGAAATGCTTAGGAAATCCAAGCCTTCAGTAAAAAAACATTTAATGTAGTTAGACACATTGATTTATGTTAAGAACTTTTAGTTTCCCGTGACAGCATGTCTAGAACTTCTCCAAAAGCTTTATGGAAATTATTTTTTATTTCTTTATCGAAGACTTGTCACTGGCATGTGTCTGCCTTTGTAGCAGCGTAAACCAAATCTTTCACTACAGGAAAATCCTTGGTTTTTTAATTCAATCAGTTTAAAGCAATGTACTTAACTGATTATTTTCCATCCTGTTTTACAGCAATCATTTTGGTCTGGCATTGAATTAGGTACTAATGGTATTTCTTAAAATTAAAACTGTCACTTCAGAAACCAGGTTGATAATGGTATTTGTCTTTGTCCCGTGGGAATTATTAAAAGAATTAGTTTGCTTGCAAGGATTCCCACTCTGCAGACACGAATCCATTTCCAGTAGGGAAAAGTGATATCTTTAAAATGGAGGGAAAATACATTTAAAACCCACAGACATGCTTGATATCCATGAGATAAGACGTCCATCTCAGGAAGATATATCTTAGGGACTTTTATTTTATTTATTTAATTAGAGGCATTTTATTAAACTAAGAAAACTCTTCTTGATCTTACTTCTGATATCCGAAGTAAACTTGTGAAGGACTTGTCCTGCTAGGAGACTGAAAATTCATAACTCACGGTGTAAGCATTGATGCAGAGGTTGAGACTGAAATTAAAACCGTTCCTGAAGACAGATTGACATTCTGGGCCCAGTTTATACCATCTCTTACAATTGATGGGAAAATTTAACCAGATGGGCTCAGCTGGACAACTTGAAAAATTATTTCATATCCTGAGCTCAAGTGATTAATAAATATTTGATTCTTTGCAATAAATCATAGGCTTATCAGGCAAAAATGAACAGCCGTTGCTGTGATCTAACACTGCATCAATAAAGAATTTTATATATATGTTGAAGAAAAAGTGAACACAAAACCATGTAAATGTTATACATATCACTGAATCCTTGAAGTGATAGGATAGAGCCGTCTCACTTGCCATACCCATGGGATGAATTTTAAAAATAAACTTACGTATCCTGATTCTTTATGCAACACGATGCATGCCTTGTCTGAGCGTAGGACTGACAAAGATAATGTTGAAAAAATCGTGATTATTCAGTACAAAATGCACATTCCCATAATGAGATTTTATCAGCTGCATGAAGTTCCGTATTTATTTTTGAACAGGAATTTCAATTTCATGAGATTACAGGCACTTTTAAGAGGAATATGGAGACACATGGAGGCATTCATTTGTTCCATTACTTGTGGTAGCTGCTTTTGATTCATGACTGTCTCTGACTTTGAATAAATAGGAAAATGTTCATTTTAACATGCGAGGAACATGGGATTGAATTCAGAGCAGAGTCCAGTCCTGCTCTGTGTGGTCCTGTAAAAATTCCGTTGATTTCATTAGGTGAAATAAAATCAATCTATCTCATTTACAAGTATACCGTATTTGTAGGCCTGAAGCCAACATTATTATCATAAACCTACTACTTTCTGGTCCTTTATAAGATATATTTTTATTATAACATGTATATCAATAAAAATGCAGCCTAACAGAACAAAGAGCACTTTTATCAAAGGGAGGTGGAACACAGCTCTGCCTTAGGAAAAGACAGCAACCCCTATGCAGCGTGGTGTAACCTTGAGTAAAACACCCATCTGAACAGCACCATGGGCAGTGAGTCCGAATTTCATTTTTGCTCCTTTGGCCTTGTTGCAGCAGACTAATAGCCAACCTTCACTAAGCCGCCTCGGGTTTCCTGATGGTGGTCGGTGAACTGCTTGTGTTGTGCCTTATTTTGTGCCACCCCTATATCTTGTGCCACATAGGACCTGTGGTAGACAACTTCACTCTTTGTCCATGCCCTGAACCAGCCCTCAGCTGACTAACGCAAGGTCGTCTGGAGGCTCTCCCTACTGCAGCAGGGTGTCTGAAGCTCTGTACCATGACACGAGGGGAAACATGCACATTCTGTAACAGTGAGCAACAGCCACAGCCTTATGTTTACCTCTCCCTTCTTTCTGCTGCAGAACTACTTTTGCTCTTTGGCAGTCTGTCAGTCTTTCGCCAAATAACTCTCTCTGATTCTAAATATAAAACTTGTTAAAAAAAAAAATTTTTGTAGATAGCTGTTCAGGTGAACTGTAAAACTGTATTTTAGCATAGTCAATGGAATGAATGAACTCAGGAAAAGAAAACCTCAGGCAAAGTTATCAGTTTATGGTGTGTATACATGTGCATATGTGTGTATTGTATATCCCCTGACATCCTTTGTGTTTTGCTGACAGCAAATTTTTCCATTTGATTTGTTGATTTTCTTTTTTTTTTAATGAAAATGGTTACATCAGCTCTTGCCAGCCCAAATTAAGATTAAGAACGGTGCCGACAGGCTGCAGAAGACTGTAACAGGTCCTGAAATTCGAGCCCTGTGCTTGGAATTTGAGTTTCGGTTGCAGTAAACTCTTTTAGATTCCTTGCCCCTTGCATAACACGGTAAATCCTGTCATGTGTTTTCTGATAGTATCTACTTGTAAGGCTGGAATGAGCAGTGCAAACATTCCTGAAATCTCTCCTGTTTGTCATACCACTGGGCTCGAAAGCAATCACAATTGCATACCTGAAAAAGGATACACTGCTTTGAATGTTTACAATATATCACTGCAGCAGCTAGAGATGGACTGCACCGCCTGAACAAGAGAGAAAACAGGCTGGGGAAACCTTTTTTTGTTTTTAATAAGTCTCCAAGTTCTGTTAACTTTGCTCTCTTTTTCTTTAAGTAAACTTGTCCCAACATCCCCATCACACCTTATTTTGAACTGTTTCTGAAGTTTTCCCAGCTACGGCACTTAAGATCATCTAGAAATTCTGATTTATGTATTTAAACTCCCTAGCTTCTCTGAAAAATGCTGATACGCAACAGAGGAATAACAGAGTTTATGCATAAATACCCTGAAAGCATACAGGTGTAAGTTAGCGCAGCACTTCCAAGCAGGGAAGCTCATATTAGTTGTCTCGTCTCGGTGGAAAGGAACTGACTTTTGTTTTGTAGAAATGTTTGCCTTTCTGTTGAAATAAAAACAACAACAACAAAACACATAATCAAAGAAAAACTCCCAAGAAAACAGAAAACCCCTGAAATGATTCAAACAGACTGTTTTCACCTGTATGACTATTTCCCGGCTTTCAATTTTCAGATTTTCTTTCTAAGTTGCAATCTTGATGAAAGCAGAAGTTTAATCAAAATAAAATTTCAGATAAAAGTTTTCAGAGAGTTTTACTTGTGACTACAATGAAACATTAAAAAAAAAGTATTATACAAATATAAAGCAGGTAAAGTTTGCACAGGCTTGTTGCATCCATATAAAGGGAATAACATCAGTTGAGCTGTGTGTCTACAATCACATCTTACAACACGGAGCACATGCTCTGAACTGGTGTCCCACTTGTAAATGTACACATATTCTGACCATACATACACTGACCATCTCAGGCTGGTAGTAATCCAGTTTAATTCTTACTGCTATGCAGTGAACAATGGAAGATCATAATTAAAATAATGAAAGAATGAAAAGTCACAGAATCCACTTACTATTGAAGATGAACTGACAATTTTTTTTTCCCTCAGTATGTGTCCCACTAAATAACAGCTCACCTCTGCTACTAGAGACACACCAGCACACTGCAAGCTGAGATGGCTGATTGCTGGAGGAACGTGAAGTGATAGATGGATGGGTTCTTCAGCTACCTATGAATGAAGTAATAAAACTAAATGACATTTCAGCTTATGAGATTTCTTTGGCCACCTAGCTGTCACCTTAACGAGTCAATAATTTCCCGATTTTCTTGCAAACCATTATTACTATTTCATTTTGGACACCGTCAAAGACTAAGAAACAGTATGATATGGTATTTGAAAGTAAATGACCTTCTCTTTGCTGCAATCTTATTCTGTTTTTTGAACGATACCTATCTCCACATCAAGGCTGGAGAGACTACAGAGCTTATCTGAAGAGTTATCCTGTCAAAGATAATGATGAAAGTATTTTCTCATCATTAATTGTAACAAAAGTCAGTTTCCTGGTTGTGCAGTGTAGCTTTCATGATTCATTGAGCACATACATGGAGAAGTATATATAAGTGCCGGAACCAGAAAGCTGAGTGCACCTGGGCATCATGTCAGCTTCCAAAGCCAGCTCATGCTGTCAACATGTGCAACTGATGGAGGTAATTCAGTTTTGGACACCCCAGAGATCAAACACTTGTCGGTGCTATCCTTTCTATGTTTGAGTAAGAGCTCCAGTGTAGAACAGGATCCTGCATGCAACTTGTCAGGCAAGCTTTTCTATATACACATTCCAAATGATAGATCAGAGGCAGATTCCTACTGAATTTCCCAGTATTTGTCAGGTCCCAGTTGGTCAGTCATGATTCTAGGCCTGGAAATCTTAGAAAATCTTTGCAATCTTAAAAAAATGCTTAACTTTCTCTGTGTAATGTGTGAGGAGCTAAATGCCTATCCTGTCTTATTAACTCATTTGAATATGACTACTGGATTGTCTGCAACTGCTTTTCTCTATTTCTTTCATTTGGACAAAAATGTATAACAGCTTTGCACAGAAAGAAATAGAGAAAAGAAAAAATGAGAACTCTTGGAAAGTCTGTTTTCTGCATGAATAAACACATTGTGTTGGTCTGTGCACAGTGGGGATGCAGTAAGAAAATTCATAGGATTCCACTGATGCTTTTCTTCTTCATTGAGAGTTTTGATGTTTTGCTACTGTTAAGCTATGTAGAGCATACAGGACTACTACTAATCTCTAGCATTGCTAAAGAGGAGCTTTTATTTCATTTTTATGGTATATAGATAAAATTATCTATCTGCTTTTCTGACTGTGAGTTTTTTTGAAGTTTGATTCTAAGAGTGGATGAAAGGCATCATAATTTGTATTGATGTAAGCTAAGGACAGAATTTGTCCCCGAAGGGTTTATGAAGCTTGTTATGAGAAGAGAAAGTATCTGAAGTGTAAATCCTTACAGCGGGAGAAAACAATATGAGCATGATATGTGATGACAGTTTTCTATCTAATTATAAAACCATCCTAAGGTATACTTTAATACCTGCTAGGTCATTTTTTTTCACAACTGCACTAATCAAGAAATATTTCAGCTGACTTTTTCAATAGGCTATATGAAAGGGTATATAGGCAAAAAACAACCAGATGAAGCTACAACACAAGCATATAGGAAAGGAGATAAAAATTGGTAAAGTGATGAGAACAGAATTAAAGCAGAACTGAAATCATTGTACCCTTCATTGTTATTTCTGTTACTATTTTTAAGTTTTTCACAAGACAGTTTCATACAAAACCTATTTTTTTCCCTGCTCATTCCAAGTTGTTTGCATATCATCCTCCCAATACTGGTAATACGTGGCAAGAAATGTTGAAGATTGACTTGAGGAAGGACAAAATTAAGCTATTTGTCACCATGCAGCTGGAAATAAATAAAATACAGAAGACTACCCAAGATAAATGGCAGAGTAAAAATTGACATGACTTCCTTCTAGCATGTCTCTGGTAAAGAAATAGCAATAGGAAAAATAACTCTCTGGGACACAGCTGAGCTAAGAGGCCCAGGTGCACAGATCTCTCTCTCCCAACATGTCTTTACAGACATTTTGAATGTTCTACCATATGACCCATAAAGGAAAGAAAACCTGGATTAGAGTTACAAAAAATGAAAATCAAATAGGACACATTTAAGGCAAAGGAATATACATTTTGCCAGAGGAAGAAGGAGGATGGCCAAGCACACTTTCCAGCTATGTGGAGGCAGTAGAGCTGAGAGACTAGCTGCAGGCAGCCCAGGGCACCAGGATTGATCCTGGTGCCTCTCTTCAGTAGCCACTGACACCTTCTCCAAGGTCATTAGCATTTTGATGCAACTTCAGTCTCACTGTCAGCCCCTTGTGTCTCAACCATTGTTTTCCTTCCTCATTCCTTCTTTTCTCCTCCCCCCAGAACAGAGTAAGAAGAGAATTTTACAAGACAAGCATGAAGCCGAGACTGTGAGAGTAGACATGCAATGGTTAGAGGGTTCATGGGAGATGGTATAACTTACTGTCCAACCTCAGACAGCTTTCAGGAGTGAGTCCCTTTGGCCACGCTGCTTTGGGGACCCAGACCAGTGCTGCGCCAGGATAGAGTCTTCACATCTGAAAATCCTGGCCACTTGGCATTTTCAGTCCACACATCATTGCACTTCGACTCTCTTGGGAGATTTTTGCCTTCCTTTGAAGTTGACTTCCATGTTAGGTGAAGGTATTCAAGCATCTTTTTCCTCCTAGAAGCTCTCTATTCCTTCCAAGGAATGTCTTCCTTTTTCCTGGAGCTGGTGACTTCTCACTGTGACGCGGCACATGCTCAGCTCTGCTCCCAATGATGTCTGCCAAGCATACAGATAACAGATCTTGGCAGCAGGAAGTTTCAAAGGAAAGGGGTCAAGTCACTTGAGGGTTTTAAAGACCCTACAGTTTCTTATTCTTTTGTTAAATTGCTAAGAATGACCATGACCCTAATTTTGTGACCATGAGACTGTTATAATCCTTTAAAGATTGACATGAAACAACCAGGTTCAGTGAAAATTATTTCATGTTCATATCAGCTTTGTGTTTTGAACTTCTGGGCCACAGCAGCAGATTGCAGTATTTTTTGACCATTCAGGTTACCTGAGTGTCTGCTATTATTTTGACAGGCTCTGGAAATAGAAACGTAAGAGTTGGACTGAGTGCAGTTGAGGTCAATTTAGTTTTCAGGTTATACCTCTGCAAAGGACTCCTTAACAATTTGTTCCTCTGCATTGCAAATGCTGTTTTCTTCACTTTAATTCATTCCGTCTTCCAGTCTTTTTACTTCTGACTTCTTGTATTGATTATGTTTTAGCTGTTTCATTAGAAGACCTCTTTTTAACCTTCCTTGTGTTAAAAGCTTTCCTTTCTTCTTGGATTACAGTATAATTCTGCTTCACTGAGTTCTTTGTTCCTGAATCTTGAATCAGAATTGCTTCTATGGGTTGTCATGTAATACAGTCTGCCAGGATAATTGCCAAAATTTGTCCTGTTTTTTACCTAAAATGCACACATTTTAATCACTTCCTATTAACTTTTTTACCCAGCAGTGGAGAGTTAGATGCAGTTACATATAATGGGCTTTGATTTCATAAACTGACAATTGTCTTAACCTTGCTTTTACATGTTGCTCTTTTATAAAATGCAGGCAAAAGAAAATGGGTGACAGACATGATCTGCATTGCTCAATTCACTACTCAGTAAGCCCATTTCCAAAGAAGTAAATATTAGATAAGGTTGTTATTGCAGCATTCTGATATACAGAAAGAGATACATCAGAAATTTCTGTTGAAATTAAAAATATAGAGAAGATCTTCTGTCCCCATAAATAAATTATCATAAATAAACATTTTTGCAAGATCAAGAGCAAGATCATATTTTTCCTATCTGTAGGACATTCTTCACATTCTACTCATTCATTTGATGTGTTCGGTGACCTTTTCTTCAGTACATCATAAGTTTTCAGATTAGAATAGTAAAATGCTTGTTTTATACTTATATTTAAGTAATCTGTACTAAGGAAGATTGTTTTGAGAAGGTTCATACACTAACACCAATAACATTGATAAAAATCTGGCATAAATCCATTCATTCAGCATCTGTTCATCTTTTTTCTTCTTTTAATAAGAGAAATATCTACTCCTGAAGAAAGACGTCTTAGAAAACAAAAAGACAACAAAAAGATCTAACCTGTTGCCTGAGCACAACATATGCTTTTCTGAAACTACAAGGCAAATTGAATGCTTGTGATAAAATTTTTCACATTCCTGCCAAAAGTCATGCTTTGTGTTGATCACTGAAGTGCATGGCACCATTTGTCAAAAGTAGCTATTACTTCTCAGAAATCCTGTGTTGCAGAGAAACAAAGCACCATGGTTCCTGAAAGACGTACGCCAACAAATGTTTGTATCTGTTCGTATCTGCAGTCATTGCTCGTGTTTGTTTAACAAAAAATACAAGATCCTGAAGACTTCATGATGATGCTGAATTATTTCTTCTGTAAATGTCCAATTAGCATCATGATGCTACTGAAGGGGATATTAGTGCCATATGGACCGCAAGATGCTGAAGACATCTAGCCTTGTCTCTCTCTCACGAAGAACAGATAAAGCAGCCATTCAGTGATTTTAATGCCTGATAGATGTGGGAATTTAGCTGACAAGTAGCTGTTTCACACAAAACCTCATGAAGTGAGAGACAATAGAAACATGAGATGGAAAACGTCCTTCTGTACCACCAAGCAAAGCCACTGACAAATGAGTGCAATGCATTGTCTCTTCCCTTCCAAAAGTGTTGTGATAAATCCAGCTAGATTTCCTTGCTTCAAAGTGAATGGTTTTATTTTGATTTAATTGCAGTGAGAGTTAGCGACTTCTAATTTTAATTTAAAAATATATTTGTGGATATTTTAGGTCACTTTGCTCACATGGCGGAGACTTCATCTTATGTATTTCTTACTTATGTATGTGTTACTTTATAACAGTGCTTATATTTTATTATTTTCAAAGTACTTTTATTATTTTTATCCTTATATTTTATATGGCTGAATATAAAACTGCTTTTATTATTCCAGTCCCAAGTTCATCTATT
>VZSC01019993.1:1166150-1182484 GCA_013398225.1 Steatornis caripensis | reverse complement strand
CCAAGTTCATCTATTTCTTTCTGTATGCTATTCTTAAAATTTCTGCACTGATGATGTCTCAGTTTTGTGTTGATTTCAACTTAGCCACTTACACTTCTTTTTTTCTTTTTTCTTTACATCCACTTTAAATATTAAATTACATCAGTTTTGAGTGAGACTCCAGAACTGCACAAGTAATCATCTTCCAATCTGATATCTTTCCCATTCAGTCTTGCCCATTACTTTTTCTAATGTATGTCACTCTGCAATATTCATGTACCCCAACTTTTTTTTCTATTTTATCTCCCATATGTCATTGCATAAAATGTTATACTAAAGTACAAGTAGATGAAATGTGAATTCCTTTTGTTTATAAACTCAATTATCTTAATAAAGAGAGTTACGAGATTAGTTTGTGAAGGTCATTCTTGGATAAAGTAAGGTTTTGTTTTATTCATATTTTGCTGAAATTTATATTCTGTCGCTGTTGCAGCAGAGAGTGAGCTGAAAGCCTACTTTTGTCTGTAAAAAAGGGAATACTCCCTTAGTCTCCTAAAAGCTACTTTGAGCAAGAGAGAGTGTCCAGGAATAAGAGTTAAACTTATGAACTTCCAGGACTAAAATCAGTATTAAAATGTATTGAAAAAATCCAATCTCCATTTTTCTCAACTAGTCGAATACCTTTGTTTTGTTTATTGGTTTATATGTGAGAATTGGATAGAAATTAAGGAAAAAGGCAGACAATGTTATCAGTGATGATAAATTCAAGAAGAATAATGGGAAGTAAAATCTGCAAAAACAGAGATGGAAGAACTTATCCGTGAACTTAAAGGAATAAATTTTGAATCATCATAGAATTTTTCAATCATGAACACACCCAATTGAAATGATGATAGTAAATACAATAAATAGATCCATATAACCATCAGTAATGTCATAAGCTTTGAAGTAATACACTTCAGGATGCTTGCCATTCCTTGAATTTCCTTCTATTAAAGAATGACTATGAAGAGATAAAAATCAACTAAGACCGTTTCTTCTGAGACTCCATTCAGAAACAATTACTGACCTCTCTAGCAAAGCGTTTTTACATTTTGCAGTAGCTCTGTGTGCAACACCTGCATCTCCCTGCTTTATGCGACCTCAGCCTTCTCCACTGAAGAACTGGCCACCACAGTGCAATGCTTTCTTGAAGGTTATTACAGCTGGTAGAGCCCTTATTACTTATGGAGACAGAAGGAGGATGTTTCCCTTTGATCAGCTGAAGCCCTCATATGGTGCCTTATGTAGACCATCTGTATCAGGATGCAGCTTGTTTTGCGTAAATAAATGGGGCTTCCAGGAGCTGAGGCTATAAATCATCTAGGTATTTTACTCTTTTTCTCAGTTGTTTGCTCATATTGATTTAATTCATACTCATGAAAAAAATCTTAAAAAAAATTCAGTGTATGCCTTAAAATTAGCCTAATATTAGTCAGATAACATTTGGACTAATGTTTGGAAACAATAGTACCTGCAAGGTACTATTTACAGTTTCTCTTGGAGCCACTATTGTGTAAAGCATAATTAAAGAGTTTCTAAAATGTGCAGTACAGTCTAGGTCAGGTAAATACATAGTCAGGGAGTTATTAATGGAGCTGCAATTAATTAATATGCCTCCATCAGAGCCATTAAAGTTGATTAATGTTACGGCACACAAAGAGAATTTGTAGCTAACAAATCAGTGACCCAGTAGACCATATTGTCTCCTTTGGAGCCATTACACTGTACAATATCAAAGCCTCATTAGAGAATTTTTAATTTACTGATCATCAGCCCCAGTCGTCATTAGCTGGCCCAGGCTGATGATGCATGTGCACAGAAGAAAGGTAAGATAGTACTCCACCAGGCATAGATCTCCTCCCACTTCAAGTGCTGTAAATCAAGGGTAACTCCATTGCAACCAATGAATATACATAGTTTAGGGACAGGGGGAAACCAAACCCAAAAAGCTACACCAAGGGGAGAGTCAAATCAGTTGAGATTTTAAAAAATTTATTCTGCTTATTCAACAGCTCATTTCTAATGGACTAACTAAAAGGTTTGATTTTTCTCTTTAACTTAGAAAGGAAACCCACTCAGAACTCGTAAATATATGATATGGAGGCAGAGAAAGGCAGCAGATTATATATTTTCATGCCTTATATATTTCGATTTCATCTGAAGTTTAGTTTGGATCTGAATTTTCAGTCTACAGTTGAAACATCACTGGGATGCATTTTACTCGAGACTGTTGATACACAATCCCAACCCTTGCTCTTTCTAGGCATAGATCTTGTCTGGTAATTCATTGGCTATTTCTCATTAAAGATGATAACTCTTTCTCTGGCTTTCATTATCTTCAGTGGAGTAACACCCAAGATAATATTGTCCTAAACGGTTTAATATAGAATTGATGTTCACAACTGCAGTAACCAGGAGTCCTTTGAGGAAGGACAGTGAAGAGCAAATATTGCAATCTTTTACGAAGGCTGAGCCCAAGTCTTTGTCTAAATTCACAGACAGACTTGCTGTGGGAGGTCACTTGCTTTGAGAGCTGTGCCATCCTGAGAGTGCAGGAGGGGAATGGCTCTGGATATACGATTTACTGGTAGTCACTTTCTTTGCTTGTAGGTTTTGTTACACTGCAATCCTTTTCAGATTGCCGAAGATTTATGGATCAGATTCTTGTTTTCTTTTCCTTTTTGAAGTAAGGATTATCATCTGGCAGTCTTGCTCCGAAATGTAGATAAGAGTTCATTTCATTTACTTTTGATTTATTGCAGATGGTGTGTGTATTCTGGTTTACACATTTATTCTTACAATAGACAGAGCTTAGAGCATTGCTAAGAAGCAGAGGATTTACTACATATTGCACAGCTTTTGTTACCCACCTCAGACTTTCTGTAGTCATGGGTTTTACAAGAATTTTGATTGATGCAGCATAACGGTATCAGAATATTAGTTTAGATTAGGAAAACTAAATCCACCTTTTGACATAGCTCAAAGTTAAAATGAAACAGCACCTCCACTGCTTTCCTCTTATTTAAACAGAGTG
Source organism: Steatornis caripensis (assembly GCA_013398225.1). NCBI lineage: Eukaryota > Metazoa > Chordata > Aves > Caprimulgiformes > Steatornithidae > Steatornis > Steatornis caripensis. The sequence goes on along the minus strand of VZSC01019993.1, from coordinate 1,179,429 downwards.
CCAGTGATATTGGGCTCGTTATTTTAGAGATCATTCCCTGAATCATCAAGTGAGAGTGTTAATGTAAATGCATATTTCCATAGGTATTTCAGACCCATAGAACTCAAATTATTTGAGAAAGAGTTTTTCTAAGAGGTCCCATCTCCTGGATGGTACTCGTGCAACTGAATTTAATTCCTTACTTCATTTAAATCTTTTAACTTGTGCTGTCCTCAGCTGAGCAGTAGATGCTGCCTGATGACAAAAACTTAAAACACTTTCATTCTTGGCTAGTAGTTGGCCAAAAGCTTGTGATACAGCCAAAATTTACCCATAGCTCGTTATGCTGATGGAATAAAGCTGTCTCCCTAACGATGATATTCTGTTGATGCTTCACTTATCTTAAAATTTAAAGAGATCCAAGGTCACTGGAATCAGGAGGGACTATTTTCTGTTTTGGATAAGATTTCATAACATATTTTAGATATGTTGTTGCTAGATTTAGTAGAATGAGGAGACATTCCCTAGTGTCAGCAAAATTTGCATTTTTCTCGACTATTGCTCTTCTCTCTTACCAGATTCACACCACTTTCATTAATCTTAGATGCGAGAAGAAATTCTTTACAGAAATTAAATATTTATATAGGAGCAAAATTCTCAGCAGGTGCAGTGCCATTGATTTCATGGAGCAGTGTCAGTTCACAGCAAAATACTTAAGGTATCCAAAGAAAATGATGAAAAAAGCTGTCTAGCTGTCCAGATTTTCAGAGCGTAGTAGTGAAACAGAAATATTGTATATATTTATATAAATATGAGCATCAGTATTTAACAAAAAATTGAATACCAGAAATAGTGATTTTTCATAAGAATTAAAGTTCTTTAATAAACCACAAACCATACAAACTGGAATCATCACCTCTGGAGAAGCTTCTTGCACTTTTTCCACAGCCTGCAGTTCCGTTCAGCAGAAATGGAAAATAGAAGGACTTATTGTGCGTGTACTCTTACTTGCAAATGGTACAAAACACTTTTCCCATGCCTTAACTTAATATGTTGGGTGTTTTTAAAGTATATTTACTGTATGTCTAAATACTTATGTTTTTAATTTTTTTTTTTTTTAAATCACAGAATTCTAGTGGAATTGACTTAAAGGATTTAATTATTTATTCTTCTGTTTCCTAAATGTACGCAACCTTCATGTTTTGATTTTAACCTCCCTGTCATCTTTTCTTTTTCTTTGATTTGCATTATGAAGTAGTTTCAGAGTTCATGAACTGGATTCCTTTTGGATTAAAAGGAACTGGAAGATGTGCTCCAGGAGTGCAACTAATGGACTCTAGACATACACAAAAAAATTATTCAGTCCATAGGACCAGATGAGAATTAATCCAAAGTTAACCCTGAAATGTCTACAGTTTTTTTAATGGTCCTCAGAACAAATTGTTTTGCTCTGCATATCTATCCTCTTTTGCCTCATGGTCCCTACTGACGTGAAAAAACAACTTTTTTTTTTTTTTTGTTATTCTGTCTCTAGACTGTAAATTATTTTGGACAGGTATTTTTCTATGCTACATGAAATGTAAAATGGGGGCCTGAAGTTAACTGCTGTAAATTAAAATAACAGTAAAAGGACTATGATGGCAACAATAAAAAAGAGAAGAAAACTTAGATTTGAATATTATCTCTCTTCTTTTAGATCAACACTGATCATAAGGTAAAGACATCCAATTTAGACAATTTCAAATCCCAAATGCTATTGCACATACAGCCTTTATTAGCATAGTAGCAGGGTTAGTATGAAGAGCACAAAATTCATCCTTAACGCTTCATCCACCAAATTGGCTATAGGGGTTTTACAAGAGAGGAGGAAGACATGGAGCACCAGGTTCAAGAACTAGGATTTTCTGTCCATTTTAGCACAGGAGTCTTCCTATTTAGTGATGCAACCCAGTGTGGTGCAGCGGCTGTCTGAAACAGCTGAAAGCAGGCCAAGCTGTGTTTCCTCGTACAGCTCGACTCTGTGCCAGGCAGGCTGGTATCTCCTGGCTGGAAGTCTCATCACCCCTGTTTGACCCAGCTGACACAATTTCCACAATCCTCTGGGGTATGCTGGGTTCAGGGAACAATAATTCAACCTATACAAATGGAAATATGTAAGCAAACGATTATTCTTCATGTTTAAGTTCCCCCCAGTATTCACCAACTGAAACTGTGTCATCTCCATGTCACCTAAATGTTCTCTCCTGACAAATCTATACTATCAGCTATATTTTTTCCTTTTAACACACTTTGTATAGCACTGCTAATAAATTCACTTCCTACAACATGACTCATATTTTAAAAGTGTCAAAAATAATTTCACAGTCATAATTATGGTACTTTGGCAATGTCAGACAAGCACAACACATGATTTATCCTAAATCAGAGATGAAAAACACTTAATTGTTGTTTTTACTAAATCAAATTGGCCACTAGAAATTCAGCTAAACTGAAGTTAGGCTTTTATAAGGACTGCTAAACTGAAGAATCACATCAAATTAACTTTTAAAAAAAAAATTTGACAGACACGTTAATCATCTGGGATTTCACCTTGTGCAAATGCAGCGCAGCTGGAATGAAATTCCCTAAAAGGTTGGTTTAATTTCATTTGCTTGTGATTAAAGCTTTGTTCATAAACAGGTTTACATTTTCAGTGAGATTCTGCTATTGGTCTACTGCTTTTGAGCTGCACCAAAAGCCAATGGAAAAGGCACCAGGTGACCTGACCCCAATCACACACAGCAGGAGTTTTACTGGCTCCAGATCTTTGCTGTTTCCTATAACCACAAGATGATTCTTGAGGCCTTTCTCCCACTCTTTCTGCCCCCCACCTCCCCCCATCCCACACCTTTACAATCCTCTTTGTGATTTAACACCAAGGACAAATAAAAATGAAGTGGTTTTGTACACATTCACATACAGCAAACGTACTGTGGAGGACTGACCAGCTGAAGTATGCTAGTTACTAACTAGAACTGAAGTACAAATACTGCAAATTCTTTGTCTTCCACCCAATGCTATGATTAACTTTATGTAAGGAATAGGTATTTATTTTCTTGCTTCTGCTTCATGGTTCAGAGCAACATAGAACTGCTGGCAACAGTAAGAAAAATTCCTGTAATTTCACTTGTGACAAGCTATGTTTGCTTTAGAGTCATTGATATGTTTGGTCTAAACCTTCCTCTGGTACAGATAAAGACAACTACATTTACATTAGATGAGAACTTGTAGATTAAGAAGTTGTTTTTAGTAATAAAATTACTTACAAATACACCATCACTTGCAAACTACTTTTTTACAGTTTCTTTTAACATGCTTATTTTCTCTCCTCCAAATGTACTTTCTGTAAGGCTCACAAAAGAAATGTAGTGCATAAAATGGAAAACATAATACATTATTAATAAAACTTGAAAGCAACAGCTTAAATGGTAATCTTTAAGTAAACTGTAAAACCCTCCAATATGTCCTGTGAGTTATATAAGCATCCTGTGACAGACGGAGGATACAAATTAGGGAGAAGTAGGGAGAGAAAAATCAGCAAAAACATTATGAATTGAAAATCTATTCCTTTGTTTCTTCTTCGGTTTTTTTCTGCAAAGTAGAAATTATGTTCTCAGCAAATACAGCAAAGAGAGCACAGAGAACTTTAAATTATCATTTAAGTCGTAGTAATGCAAATCACGAACTATTCTGTGAAGCTCAGTAGAATAACACTGTTGAGAATGAAATGAAAAGCAGCTCCAAAACTCAGCTCTTGAACTCAGTTGCAAGAGCACAGACCAGCTACTGGCAACTACTCTGAAGGAAATGTGTATCAGAATACATCAGTCCACTTATTAAAATATTGATAGCAAATTAGTCCTATAAATGCAAACAAAATGGGAGGGATGCTGAAAGGCAATGTCTAATGTAGCATCCTTCCCATTCTTCCTCTTTCTTCCTTCAGCAGTATTGCAGAACCTCCCAATATTCATCATATGTATCTATGACGCAAAGGCACTGCACTTTCTCAGGTAGAAAGAGACATCATGTCATTACGGCACTAGTCACAGGAGAAATTTTTGAGCTGTAAAGAAGCTTCCTGAAAAGAGGGGAAGGGTATTTAAGAAGCTCTTGTGACAGAGCTAGCATAAGTACTCAGCTGTGTTGAACAAAATAAGTAAAACACTTCTATGTACAACACAGACATAGACTTAGAAACTTGCTGAAGACCGTGTGTAGTTTCCAGGAGAATTCTGGCTCTCCCACCTCTCAGACTCATACTCCAAGACCAATAGGTTATGTTTTGATACCACAAATTCCTGTATAGTTCTGTCAGGGTTAGTTCATTTCACATGTTGTGCTGCAGCACAGTTTTTCAGTTCTGAGTTTATGAGAAAAAGTGAAGAAATTTTCTCTTCTGCCATTAAAATTCACATTCTTCCTACAAAAAAAACCCCAAACACAATAAAACAAACCAAAAATCCAGTGCAGACAGAACAAAGCAAACCAAAACAAAAACCCCACAAGGTTTAGCTCACAGTGGAGCTGTTTTATTTCCTCCGTGATTTCTAATTTTGTCGCTTTGCCATTCTCCTCAGCCAATAATAGAAATCCTGAATAGATAGCAGGCCTTATGATCATTTACAAAACTGTACAAAGGACCATAGGTTTACATGATAAATCATAACATTAGTTTTTCAGAATCTGCCTTTCTTAATTTAGCATAGTTCAGAACAGCAATTAATCTGCCCTGACATGCAGACACATAAACAGTTTCCTGCCTGCTGCACGTTGGAGTTGTTTAGATAATTCTCACTAGTATATAAGTTTTCTAAAGTGTGGACTGTAGTTTTGCTCCACTGCAGTGGTTGACCATATCTTGAAAATATCCATATGCACTGACCATATATTGAAAGATTTAGAGTAACTAACAAGCGATCATTTTAATTTTCAAAACTGAAAATCAGAAATAACAAATTTCAAAGTAGAACAAGCACCAATCTGTTGGGGGGTTTTGTTTGAATAAATACATAGACCTTCAGATCTTATTTTATTGCTGGTTGAGTTTATATACAATCATAGGTGTTTTATGAAGACAGTAGCATGCCATTTCTTGACTCACTTTCACTGGAATATATTACTATAACCACAGTTGGTAGATAATATTTACCTTATCTACTAATTGGCTATATTTTACCAATGCCAAGGCCTGAAATTTTGTTTTACTCATGAAGCAAGAAATATACACATGGCAGTAGTGTAAGAAAGGTCGTCCTTAATTGCTTTTAAAGACTATTCTGAATAAGAGTACTTAGCATCATACGCAGCCTGCCAACAACATACAACATTACTTTTCAGCCCCCTCCCTCAAAAAAATCCCAAACAAAAAACCTGAAGACCAAGGTTTGAACCAAGAATAAAGATGTTATTCAACAACTTTTCTTTTTTTCCTTGTTTCTCTCTTTGAATCTTTTATTTCTGTAATTTAATGCCAGAGCCCTGACTCAAACACTTGGGCAAACACTACTTAACCCCTTGGCACCAGGTAAGTACTTCCCAATTAAATTCAATGTTTGCTAATACTGTTCCAATTAAGCAACAGCGGTGCTTTCTACTGTCTTAGGGCTAACTGTCCACTGGGAGCATCAGTGCAGATATCCGTTAAATAAAGTCTAAAGATTTTATCTGTCTTGATTAAAGGGAAAATACTGTAGTAAAATGATTAACAGGCAATAGATTCATCTAAACATTTACTTGCCATTTTCTATCCACTTCTCTAAAATCCTTTCTTTTGATGTAAATAAAGGATGCCCTGTATTGCAGTGGTGATGTATTGCAATCACATCTTTATTCACACTTTCAGCAAAATGTGTTGTTTGTTTGTAGGTCTGCCTTGCAAGTCAGTGGCCATTCACCATCTCAGCTGGGAGAGAGGGACATGGAGGGATAAGGGTGCGGATGAACAGCAGACAAATTCCAGTGTACCCATCTGGGAGTCCTAAAAGCTTCAGGCATCAACTGCTCTGTTCTTGTTGGCAGGAATAACGATGCTGGCTGCAGCCTGAATGGGAAGCCAGGTCATCCTTCACGGGGAACTGCACGGTGGGGAGTACAACATAAAAGCAGATCTGGCTGCTTATGGCAAAACAGCTGAACCATGTTACGTTCCCTCACAGGGCCTGCCTAACACCTGTTAAAGGCTCATTAATGCAGACAACACTTCACTCCTTACTCCCTGTTCCATACCGTAGTACGGCACAAAATGCTTTCCCATCCTTTGAGCATTTCTGAAACTCTGAAAAATGTTTCCATCTTGGAACAAGAACATCAATAGTTTTCATAAATCTATGGTTTTTTTCTTAAATAAAACATCAGAAAAGCATGGAATTTTTTCTTTAAAAATTGCAAAATGTAACACTTAAAAAGTCAAACCATTGTTGTTTCTGCTGTCTTCCGAGAACAAAAAAGAAATTGAAAGAAAACTTTTCATACATCCAGATTAGGTTTTATGGCACAGTGTTGTCTCTTTGTCTGTAGTCAGTGGAGAGAACAGCATCTTGAGTAAAGCACTCATCCTAGTTTTGTGCAGTTGGGGTAATCTTCTCTTTGAAATGTCTGTTTCAGTTCCCGTTGTCTGTAACCAGGGCTTTAGTGATTAACTTGGAATAAAAAAATATAAAAATCTTCTGATGCTCGAAAAAATTAATAAAACTAAGGAAATTAAATCTGTATTTGCTTTTGGTTTATGGCAAACTAAAGAGTGGGGGTTTTAATCTCTAATTTGGGCTAAAAGTCCCAAAAGGTAATTGTAAAAAGCAAACAAAAGAAAATGGACTCACTCTAAAATTAGATGTCTGAGAAAGAGAATTGTTTTATCAGAAAATATCTCACTGCAAATTTGCCTGGTAGCATTTTGGAGGTTCCCTGTTGAGCTCTAGGAAGTCACCTGGAAGAGGAGGCTGAAATCTTAAAAATAAGGCAGGAGACAAACTGGGGTTTTCTTAACCTATTTTTATCCAGTGAGAAGGAGAAATCCTTTCAGAAGCTTTATAAAATAGAAGGAATCTTGCTCCCTGAGCTGAAAAGAAATAAAAGATAAACTACAATTCCTATGATTCTGTTTTGGTTTAAAGTTCTTGTCCTTTAGGTGTAAGTGAAAGGGTAATGGCTTAAAATTATGTTCATACACTACACATGTGCACATATCGCCCATTTGCTCACCTGCTTTTTTGTTCCATTTGGCTAATAGACTTTTGAGGGGAATATTTAAGCTAAAATTAAGAAAGGCAACATTAACCCAGGATGCAAACTGGGGTGATAGATGAAGTATTGGACTAACATGCCTGAAGTCTACAAAAGTCCATACAGTCCTCAGCAGTCGGAGTAGTCAGATTTTGGGGAAGGCCCAGAGCCACAACACATTCTATAAAAAAGAACTTGACTAATTAATTTTATTTTAAAAGACACCAATACCACCATGAATTATGTGGGAAAATTATAAGAAAGCCAAATAGCAGTAAGGACAGAACAAGGGCTGAAATTTGTAAGGATATAATAACTATGGCATTAATCTGATCAACTACAATATTGTTCCTAATAGCTTCTATGTCATTTCCAAGTAAGTCTCTAGTGTTGCAATAATTCACTCTCCCCAAATACAACATGTAGAAAGACAACAATCCAGTCTGAATGTGCCAGGGAAGAACCACTTTGTAAAATCTCAGGATTAGCGTCTTTGCCATAAAACAGCTCTCTTCTTATGTTTTTTTTTTTTCCTTGATTAATCAAATCCAGGTCAAAATATCATTGAAACGCAAATCTTCAGTGCTATATGATACAAGTGAGATGTGTTTATATCAATTCTTTTGGAAAGAAAGGATGCTTACCAGAAGCTTTGGCATTACAGCTCAGATCAAACTTGTGATGAATCTGGGTAGAGATTAGAGCAAAAGCTCTCTTTCCTGACTTCTACACATGGCATGATTTACACTGCTCCTTAACGTAGTATCATTGCCTTTTTCTACATGGTTTGCACTGAAGACAACTGAGCTGGCTGCTTATGCCTCCAAAACCAGCTGATGATTGACTATAAATAAAATACTATAAACTACAGTTTACAGCACAACTATGTGTTGTCTTAACTAGCCTTGACTATGGAATTTTTGGCAACACTGCATTACCTGGATCTGTTTGCTTCATTGATGATTAAAACCCCCACTTTCTTCTCGTTACCTTCCCATAAAACTATTGATTATCCTGTTTCTGAACTGCTGAATAAAGGTGGGGTTTTAACAAACTGCCCAAGGTACAAGGAAAAAAATTAAAAATTTGATGAGCTTTGGATACTTACGTGTGTCTGGAGTTCTTATTTTATAGGAATTATTTGTAAATAATTGTTATAACTAATTTATGGAAATATTGAAGAGATATTTCTCTTGATCTTCTGACTTATTCTTTAATATTCTCCAGTAATGAAAATATATTCAGAACAGGTGACTTCTAGAAAGAGTCGTCCAACAAATTTTGGTAATTCTTTCTCATTGTGATCCAAACCCAATAGTTTATACAGGAATTTTGTCAATACCTGCTGCCTAGGGGAATGAAATATGGTATAAAACTTCTGCAGATTCTAAGTTAAATACCCACTATTTAGCAGAAGGCATTAATATGCAATTTGGCTCAAGTTGTCACATTCTGTTCTTCATATATTTTGATACTCTCTTTAAATTTGATTTAAACAAGTAATTTAGTTCTCCTCTTAAAAGTGCAACAGTGGACACTCTAGGAATGAGGAAGGAAGATACTGTGACTCTAGTAAAGGTGGAAGCAGATTTTAAGTTACCCTTACTTTGTGGGATGAAGAAAACAATGGAGATGTAGAAGAGCAGTAACAGCAGTTTTAAAAAAATCAAATTAATAGTAATTCAGGATAAAATTAGAAAAAGAGAGCTTCTTTTAACTAGTAAAGAACATTTCATTTTATTATGGTGGTTTGGGGTTTTTTTTGTGAATGATCATTTTTTATATTTCTTTTGCCAGAATACACCCATTACATTTCTTAAAAAAAAAAGTTTCTTTCTTGAGATAGTTCTTATTTAACTTAGGAACTGGGATATTAAAATATATGATCAATATTAAAATGCATAATAAGAACTCTCTAATTTCATGGCGAAATAGTTTAAAGAATCTTTATCTTCCACTTCTTTCTCTCAGATAAACTAAACAACAGTGTCTTCCAGAGCAGGTTAGAATCTCCCAAAAACATTGCCATAAGTTAAGGTCAAACTCAGTTCCCTTAATTTTTCTTTTCAAGTTCTGAAACAAGAGAACTTATATGACAACAATTTGCTGAGAATAAAACCAGAGGAAAGCCATTCAAAAGAGACTCTGAAATAGAACAGATATGGTATAAATTATTACCCTGTTTTAATATGAAAGGAAAAGTAGAGTAATGGGTGTATTCACTCACTTAGAAAGTTTATATGATGTAGTCAAAGGAAAATTATACTTTATGTTCAAGGAACCATGTTTCAAGAGAACAAAATTTTCTGAATATTGCTATTTTACAAAAATATGATAGCTGAAAAGTTATTGTTTCATCTTTTGAATTATGACTTGTCTGTGATTTAAATTATATATCAAACATATTGTCTAGAACAAATCATCTACCCTACTTTCCTCCTTTCAAGTGTTGTTTCCTGAGTATTTTAGATTTTTCCTGAATTTTATAACTAATAATCTCCACTCAAACTACAGATTCTTTGTCAGTTCTGGGCAGGTGATATTTATCAGCTATTGCAAGCTCAGAGGAAGTCACTGCACAAATCAAAACTTTCAGAGCTCTCCCTGACTTTTTCTACTTACTGTTTGCCTGTTCAACTGCTCTAGATCGACATTACTATGTATTTGAAAAAATTATCTGTTACTTCTACAAAGAAGGTTTAATAGTTCTTTAAATACATAAACATTTCTGCAAATCCTGATTTCCTCTTGAATTAGGTTCTCACTTCATAATTCTCTCTTTGATCCTTAGGCCTCAGAATTAGATATATTTCTTTGCAAAGTGCAATGGGCTATTGCTTCTGAATAGATCTTTGGTACTATATGTTCTTTTCTTTTTTTTTTAAATTTAAAAGAAACATTTATTTTCTTTTTGTGTGGATTATTAAAGCTTAAATATTTTTGGATAAGTTCTCAGATAATATGCTAATATTTTTAAAAATTGTTAGAAAAAGTGTATATATTCTAAGTTACGAACCATTGTAACTGCTGAAAATAGTAGTTTTAAATTAAAGATTTTAACAGCTTTGCACTACTCAGATTCCCATCTAACATGATTTAGAGCGTTAAACCGTGTCATAGTGGATAGCAACACATAAGAGATTCAGCCCTTCATTTCTGTTTTCATCTTCAAGTTTCCTTAAAGTGTAATCCTCTGATGAGCGAAACAGCTGCTTCCTTTTTATCTACATCCTCCTTTAAAGAGATCTTACCCACCATTAATTTGCAAATAGAAAGCGTTTGCTACAGAAATGCCTTGAATAGCAATAGTGTTATTCAATATTCTCATCTTAACAACAAACGTTTGGAGTAGTATTTGCAAAACTGCTGTTAACTTAGATGTCTTTGTCTTCTTGCAACGATTGTCATAATCCCCCTTGTCAGCCTGCAGTACATTTCTTATTAAGCCCTGTGCATGGATGTTACAGCTCAGTTTTCCCATTCAGCAACCTAAGTACATCATACAAAATTACCATAATGTATCTGAGAAGAAAGCCGGGTTACACAATGGGTTATTTTATTACTTTGTTTGTTAATGACTTGTTTTCCACAGGAAAACTTTCTCCATTATGAAAACCCCACATAATTCCTTTGCAAACCAGAACTATAAACCCAGATCCACCACCCTCCTGATTTTGGTAAGAAGTCACCACCTTTTGCAAAAATGTGCTAACGTGCTGTTCTGTCTTGTGATTTAATGGTTCTCTGAATGACTGTTTTGTCTGCAGACAAATCCTATTGTTCATGCAAAGTGAGCCTGTCCCAAATGTGCTGGACTCCGTGCATATGTTGTAATTGATCTAAACACACAGAGTTTATTGAATTTGTGGCTCATGCCTAGAACAATAGAGCTTAGGCAATAGGTCAGACACAAAACACAATTATATTTTTGCTTTTGGGTCTGCCAAAATTACAGCCTGCAAAACATGCCTGTGTGACATGTTCAAATCTTGTTGACCTTGGTCTGGTGATAATAAGGAGCTATAAAGCACTAAACACAACTCTCGTAATCCATAAAGACTATGTGAGATAGTAATTTCACTAAAGCTGATTTAAATATTAACTGAATATATCTCAATGGGATAAGGATATTTCTTTTGCTCACTAATTTCCAATTTTCTTGCCAGGAGACATTGACTGATCTACTTTTCACTTAGAAGAGAATGTTTCTTGGAGAACCAGGGTGGAAAAATTGAGTCCAGACCCACTAGTTTACTGATTTTGGAGGAAGCACAAAACTTTTCTTTCAATCAGCCAACTACTCTAGTGATGTGTTCTATCGTTACTATGACTTGTAATACTGCCAGTGAAGTCAACAGGAGTTAAGCACGCACAATCAGTTTTTCTTTAGTGATTAAGAATAATTTATGAATGAAATTACCTCTCCTGGTATTTTAAAAGACTACTTTATGAATCCAAAGACAAACACAGAACTGTTTATACATTCCAGACTACAGCAAAGTGACTATCAATTATAATCAGAAATTTGCTTGTAAACTAATATAAAAGTTCTACTTACTAAGTGTAGTGCTTTCTGCCTTTAAAAAAAATGTTCATTTCTGTCAAATGTAATGGAAATTATGGAAGCCTAGCTAGCTGAAAGGAAAAGCTAACTTTAGTGTTCAATGATTTAGATAAAGTGTATTTTTCTTTTTTGTTGTTAGCAAACCAAAGCTAATGCTTATAATAAAGTTAATGGGTAAATAGGTCAGAATTGTTAGCAATTATCATGTCCCGTTAGAAAAACTACTTCCAGAATTGGAAACTGCACTTAAAACACTAATTTGTCCTTGTCTTCCTTTTTCTTCTTCCTAAAACCAAATGTCAGGAGGTAAATTGACAAACTGTTTATGGTGTTTTGCTAAAATCCATTTCTCAGATTTTGCACCCTGAAAATACTGAAGACCAAATAGCTAAGGACTCCTCCTAAGCTAAGGGAGTGCTAAGGCTGTTCTTGCATTGATCCAGTGAGGGCAAAAAGGAAGGAAATGGCCACAGACAGTGTAACATGGTCATGTATCCATCCCCTTTCATTAGTTATTAAGCGTGACTTAACTGAGGATAAAATAGCCAACGTCCCACCCCACTCTCTAGTAAGCACTCTTGACTGTCGCTAGATGAATTATGATTCAAAAAGATGGACTCTGTATTTTGATCCACAGACACTAAACATCATAGGCAAGATAGGAACTCAAAGCTCTACACAGAAGTGAATTACAATCACAAGAATCTGAAATAAATTTGGGAAATAAATCCCAAACTTTTTTATCCTGTCATATGCCATGAGATACAGTGTAAGTCGGTGAAAATGCTGACAAGTGCTTTAAAACCTGAAGGATTCACATAAATCCGTTGTGATTTGCGCAGCCAGTGAATGAATGGAAAATTTTTGCCCTAATGAAGTAGTTTTACCACTGGCTTTGATAGGAGAAAATTTTTGTCCTCTGCTTTATTGAACATGAGTATTTAATCATGTAGCAATGAGATTACATCATGGAAAGAACCTTATATGATAAATTCTTAGCCATGAGCTCTCACTGCATAGGCATTTGAAAGTTCTAGGCTTCTGGAAAATTCAACATTTTCATTTTTAATTTGCTTTATTTTAGGAGCAAAGAAGTAAATCACTGCTGCTGTCACTGCAGCCATTTATCTGATCCTGCTTCTCTCGGCCCTTTATCCATGATTTATTTCTGCATCTGACATGTTCATTGTGAAAGGTAACTAAACAATTATGAGAGAAAGGTGTGGCGCAAGGTGTACCGGAGTTAAGCAATCAACAGCATTTTGCATTTTGTTTAAAATATTCACTGGTGATAGTCCACTTACATTTCATAGATTTCATAGAATCATAGAATCATAGAATGGTAGGGGTTGGAAGGGACCTCTAGAGATCATCTAGTCCAACCCCCCTGCTAAAGCAGGTTAGCCTAGAGCAGGTTGCACAGGAATGCATCCAGGCGGGTTTTGAATATCTCCAGAGAAGGAGACTCCACAA
>VZSC01019993.1:1114954-1163865 GCA_013398225.1 Steatornis caripensis | reverse complement strand
TATCAGGGTGGTTGAAGTCCCCCATGAGCACCAGGGCCTGTGACTGTGAGGCAACTTCCAGCTGCCTGTAGAAGGCCTCGTCAAGTTCCTCTTCCTGATCAGGTGGCCTATAGTAAACACCCACAACAGTGTCACCTGTATTGGCCTGCCCTCTAATTCTTACCCATAGGCTCTCGACTCGTTCTTCATCCACCCCTAGGCAGAGCTCGATACATTCTGCGAGTAAAACCTAATTTCTGAGAGTAAAACCTCCTCCAACCTGAAGGGGTTACATTTTCAGATTTGAGTGAACTCTGTGACCTGATTGGGTTTTTCCACATATTATTTTTGAAAATAAACCCTTCTGATAAGGTCACTTGTTGCTCAGTAGGTGATTGTTGTGTTCCCAAAGGAACAACTCTGGTTTACGTTTACTGTAAGCATTAAAAAAATAGCAAGAAAGCAAGAAGAGCAGCTGAACATCTGCTAGTTCCTGAATTATTCTGAAACTCTAAATGTATTTAATGTTCCCTTAGGTGACTGAGACCTCCATGCTTATCATTGTCTATACGTTGTACTAGACTCTGTTAAGTCTTTAGGAAATTTGATCAGTTCTTCCAGATAATATATAAATTAAAACTCACCTTATTAAGTCATTCTTCAACAAAATAATAATAGTAAAAAAAGCAAAAATCTAAGTGCCTAGCAGAAACATTGAGATACAAAGCCTATTGAATCAATACACTTGAGTTAATTCAAAGGAAGCATAGTGATTGAACTGCACAGGGACTTGCGAATACTAAACACAACAGCAAGTTCTTTACTCTTGGATGCACTATTGTTCCTGGAGAATATCTTTGCCTTTCTAAGAATAACCTTAAATAACTCTCTGCTTATTACTTATGAACAATACTTGACAAAGTAAGTTTTTAAAGTGTATAGTATATATTACCAGAGCTCTCCTTTCTGAGAGTTGTGGTGGGTTGATCCTGCCTGGGGGCCAGGTACTCACCTAAGCTTCTCTATCACTCCCCTCCTCAGCTGCACAGGGGACAGAAAATATAATGAAATGCTCATGGATTGAGATAAGGACAGGGAGAGATCATTCACTAATTACCATCATGAGAAAAACAGACTCAACTTGGGGAAATTAGTTTAATTTATTACTAATCAAATCACAGTAGGATAATGAGAAACAAAACCAAATCTTAAAACATCTTCCCCTCATCTCTTCTTTCCAGATTCAACTTCAGTCCTGAATTCTCTACCTCCTACCTCCTACTTCCCCCATGGGGAGTGGGGGGTGCAGTCAGTTCCCCATACACTGTCTCTGCAGCTCCTTCCCCCTTAGGCAGGGAGGGCTCCTCACACTCTTCCCCTGTTCCAGCGTGGGGTCCCTCCCATGGCAGACAGTCCCTCACGAACCCCTCTGATGTGAGTCCTTCCCACGGGCTGCAGTTCTTCACGAACTGCTCCAGCATGTGTACCTCCCACAGGATGCAGTCCTTCGGGAATAGATTGCTCCAGTGTGGTCCACCATGGGATCACAAGCCCTGCCAGCAAACCTGGTCTGGTGCAGGGTCCCCTCTCCATGGAGCCACAGGTCCTGCCAGGAGCCTGCTCCAGTGTGGGCTTCCCATGGGTCACAGCTTCCTTAAGGCATCCACCTGCTCCAATGTGGGCTCCTCCGTAGGCTGCAGGTGGAGATCTGCTCCACTGTGGACCCCCATGGGCTGCAGGGGCACAGCCTGCCTCACTGTGGTCTTCGTCATGGGCTGCAGGGGAATCTCTGCTCCAGCCCCTGAAGCACCTCCTCCCCCTCCTTCTTCACTGTCCATAGTGTCTGCGGAGTTGTTTCTCACGTATTCTCACTCCTTTTCCGCTGCATTTGTGCAGGGTCTTTTTTCGCCCTTCTTAAATACGTTATGACAGAGGCACTACCACCATCACTGATGGGCTTGGCCTTGGCCAGCAGCGAGCCTGTCTTGGAGCCGGCTGACATTGGCCCTATCGGACATGCGGGAAGCTTCTAGCAGCTTCTCACAGAAGCCACCCCTGTAGCCCCCCTGCTACCAAAACCTTGCCATGCAAACTCAATACAGAGTTAAAGACAATTAGCTCATCAACTGCAGAGGAAGATTTATGACTAAGTTATGACTTAGTCTGTGGATTTTTTAAACAATAAACAAATAAACCCAACTTTTGTGTTTTAAATATGTGCATGCATTTATTAATTGACTTAACTAGAATATAATAGAAATAACTAATACAAGCAACCACTTCGACTACTGTGCTAGATATGATTATGGACAGTTTGAAAATAGATGAAAGTAGGGAAATTGTAGAAATTAATTTAAAAGGAAATTGTATATCAAAAGTCCAGAGTGTGCTAATGGAAAATGGAAAATCTTGGCAGATTTCAGAAGAACAAATCCCAAGGTCTTCCAGAGTTAAGTGCCTTCTAAGTGAGTCTGTTAGTAGCCAAAAAAATAGCAGATGTCTAGCTAACTTTGGGAAGAGGTAAAAAATGTTGTGGATTATTTTTGGATAACTAACCAGTTATTTAAAATATAAAGAAGCATAGATATAAACCTATGTATTTTAATTATTGGTTGTGTTTCATAATTTCCTCTTCCTATCATTAATTTAGCCTCCTGAAAAAACATTTCTGAAGAGGAAGCTATAAAGCAAATTTGAAGTTGCTCATGGTGAAATATAAGAGCCCAGACTGTTGTGCTGATAAAAAGAATTACAGTTTTAGGTTTTGTAAGTGTGTTGACCAGATGTCCTTGAGTTTAATTTATTAAAGCCAACACTTGAGGTTGCTAAATAATTTATAGAGGCATCATTGTAGAATTTTGCATTTGGTGACTTATTGAATCATTTTTTATTAATACAGGACTTTTAATTAAATATTTAAAGCTTCACTACAGTATACAACTGCTTTAGGAAACAAATTCTTCCAATCAATATGTTTGGAATATCATATCAATAATCACAACACATTGTGTTGCTAGTTAGTAGTCACAGGCATTTCTGTCATTATTCCAGTGAAATGTAAGTGACTTCTAAATAGCATTAACACTGGAACCAATGGAAAACAGATGGATATGAATTTCACTTTCTCATCTCCATAACAGAGTAAATGAAAAACTTGTAATGTTTTATTTTCTCTTGAAATCCCAGAGAAATAAATAGGTATTGTAATCTTAATGTAGAACAAGCCAATATTGTTCAGTTTTGACTACTGCCTTCTTTTGTACATCTTGCTCACGTGAACCCTCGTAGGGGCTCACATAACTCATTGTCAATATTTAACACTCCACATTTATGGTTTGATTGTGTAATTATCTGAATTTTCAGAAATCATGAAGGTTGGCTTGCGTGGCTGCAAAAACAGAAAGAGGATCAAAACTGGTTTGTGAACATTAAGAATTTGGAATCTGAGCATAGGTCTCGCTATTAAAAAAAAATCTCATTTGGTTTGAAAGAAAAAAACCTGCTGTAGTTTTTACCTCTACTATGGAAAGACTTTTGTCTGTTCTCAGACAGTAAAACTGTGATAGCTGTAAATTCCTGTATTTGTCTATCAGCAAAAGCTTAGAGCATAGAAGGATGCTCTCAATAACACTAAGCGTAGCTGATTATATCAAATCCAATTAGAAAACAATTTATTACTTATCTACTAAGATTTTCAAGTATGTATTGAACGTAAAATTTGAGAACCTTTTAGGTTTGCTCAGAGTAATTTTGGTTTTTAACAATGTTTATTCAGTTTAAATGTAATGGCAATGTTAAATCTGAAAATTGTACAGCTCCAAATCTTAAGGTCACACAGATGCCTGAACTTTCATTTCTAAAATATTCTGCAAGTAAACACAATGGTTGTATGCTATACATTATTCAACCACCATGCCTGTTGGTTTGGCTACATATTATAATGATGTTAGTGTGAATTTTCTCAAGAACGCTTAGCAACCAAAAATAAATCTCTTCTTTTTGTACAGAGGTTTGCTTAGGACTGTAGTTTCCATGGAAACTCCTAGAAATAGCAATTTCATTCCAACCTTTACAAACTCAGTGTGAGCCTTTTTCATCTAGACTTTTTTGCTTTAATAAACTCTTACTTTCTAACTAGTTAGAATAGCAGAAATCATGTTGACATGGATTATTAATAGTTTATTAAAATAATCTCTTTATTTTTAGGCTGAAATGAAAAATAATTCTATCATTGCCTTTTTACTGCCAAAGATTATGAAGTAACATAATTTAAAAGAATATTGTTTAAATTAAATGTCACTGTAAACAGCTTTGATTGCAAAAGTTTTCTACTGTATTTTATCTCACTATTTGATAGGATATGAGTCATACAGAAAAATTACATACCTAACTCTTAGAGCTATTAGAATAGCTGCAGCTGGGAGGTGTAACTCCATCATGAATGAATGAGATGATAGTAAAAAAATTATCCTCTGTAAGAAAGCTTCTCAATGAAAATGCTGGTAAACAAGTCTGAGAAGAAAGGAAACAGATGCTAAGTGATAATGTGCCTGTTCTGACAGGGAACACCACCAGTATGCGTGTGTGATGGGTTGAATGTGTATGTTTGGGGAGGGAACTTATTCAGCTTTTTCCTTGCTACACTCAACAGTGAATCAGTAAAGCGAGATTTTGCTTTTCAGCTAGGAAACGACACTTTGATTCTGTGTTATAAAGGAAATGTCCCATTTATTCTCTTATGTAAAAACATCTTTAGGAATTCAAGAATGTTAGGTTGCAGCCAGGATTTGGAAAAACTATTTTCAAGGCTCAGAAGATGTGTATTGTACAAAAATAAATGAGTGACCACCAAGGATGGAACTGGTACCAAACATTGTGGAGCTTGACTAACTTTCTGGGCTGGCCAGGGGTTTGGGACTATTCACAAAGAGGTACTGCAGAAAACCTAGTATCTGGAAGCCATAGATAGAGTCTCATGAAGCTATGTAAACTGTAAATAACAACATTCTTAAATGAGTCTTAGAGTTATCATGAAGCTAAGTGTAAAATACATAAATGTAAATATGTAAAATACTTTCTGACAAGTTTCTGCAAACGTGCAGAATGATTCTTTATGCATAAAGGTGCCTTTACCTTAAGATAACAAATCTGAAACTGGAATCATTCTTTAGTGGCTGGAACTGATTAATACCAGTGAGCTAGAGTTGTGACAAGTCTGTGCTACTGATGACTATTAGAATAAAGCAATCAAGGAAATTGTCTCTCTATTTCAGTCTGCAGACTAGAGAGAAGATGTTACGTTCAGCATAGTCTCAGTTATGTCAAATGGCAAAATAATTCCCCAGTATGTATTCTGTGTAAAACATGAAGCAGTTAAAGAAATAAGCCATATGAATATTAATCAGACTGATATTACCTTTACTGAGATAGAAAAATGGCTACTGTTTTAATGGGCAATTTCAACTTTGTTATGACTGATACAGTTGAACATGGATGAGATGGGAAGCACTTGTGTGGCATAACCGTATCTTTTAAGATACAAAGATGTATCTTAAATCTTCATGTAGCACATATAGTTTTACTGCAGAAGAAAAGTGCAGTAGTGGATTTCCATTTTCCTGGATGGAAAAAGTATTGGAAACATAGGGTCCTATTTTGGTAGACTGGATCAGGTACTCCTTTTGAACAACAAAACTGTAAAACATTTTTGATTTTAGCAACCGCTAATATCTCACTCGGTGAACTCTCTTGATGCTTGTTATGCCACGCATTATCCTCTACTTTTGATCCCTCTTAGAAGAAATATTGCCAACAATATTGTATTGATGATAAAATTCTGGCAAAACTGGACATTCTTATGCTCCTTGGATTCTTCATTCTCTGTTTATCTATAGGCACCATTCAGAGAATGCAGCAGTTTCACAAGCAACAAACAAATCAAGAGCAGCTGGGCATCCTCCCCCTCTACTCTGCCCTGGTGAGGCCGCATCTGGAGTACTGTGTCCAGTTCTGGGCTCCCCAGTTCAAAAGAGACAGGGAACTACTGGAGCGAGTCCAGCGGAGGGCCACAAAGTTGATTAGGGGAGTGGAGCATCTGTCTTATGAGGAAAGGCTGAGAGAGCTGGGTCTGTTCAGCCTGGAAAAGAGAAGGCTGAGAGGAGATCTGATTAATGCTTATAAATATCTAAAGGGTGGGTGTCAAGAGGATGGAGTCAGACTCTTCTCAGTGGTGCCCAGCGACAGGACAAGGGGCAATGGGCACAAACTGGAACACAGGAAGTTCCACCTGAACATGAGGAGGAACTTCTTTACTGTGAGGGTGACAGAGCCCTGGAACAGGCTGCCCAGAGAGGTTGTGGAGTCTCCTTCTCTGGAGATATTCAAAACCCGCCTGGATGCATTCCTGTGCAACCTGCTCTAGGCTAACCTGCTTTAGCAGGGGGGTTGGACTAGATGATCTCTAGAGGTCCCTTCCAACCCCTACCATTCTATGATTCTATGATTCTATGATTCTATGGATGTGATGGTTTGTAAAGGGGATGTGAATGGTTCATTCTGTAATCTCATAAATGTATATCTGGTGAGTATCTCCAAAAAGTCATTACCTGTCAACTGCAAGCACATTTATAACAGTTTATTTTACATAGAAAACAGGAGGTCTTTTTGGATGGTGTACAAATGTTGTCATTTACAGATCATTCTGCAGATAGTAGTGAATTAATTATCGGATTTTTCGCTTTCCTTAGGTCATGCACAATCACAGTATTTTGAACCCGCATTATGCCTTCTTATTGGACTTTGCAATATCAGGTTCTTCACTAGGATTCTTTACATTCAGAATAGCTACTTCTTTTATCAGTTGCCAAGAGTGCTGTATGGTCCCTGAAGCAAATGGTTCTGACTGATTCCTACCCTTTGTGTTGAGTTTAGCCATAAGACTAAGATTATTGTTTAGTCCACTCTTGCATTTCCTTGTCAGAGGGTGCAAAGTAAAGCACACATGGCGTGAAAAAACAGGAGTTCGGAAATAGAAGGAAATACTGAAAACTGTTGATGGAAGTGATGTGAAGTCAGATACAAACTTCTATTCTTTCAAAAGATATAGATGGATCTTTGACTCTCTTATCAATATATTGCCTGACTCAGATGAGCTTCTGTAGAGAACACTATACATCACAGATGGTAAAGACCAGCACTCACCCAATTAAATTTCTTTTCTGCTTATAAAACAAATATTCTAAATTTAGGATTAAGATGCCATGTAACTCCACAGTTAAATGTCCTTGAATCTTACACTTCAATCAATAGAAATTATCTTCTTCTGAGGCTCGGGGGTGGAGGAGATCAGCTGATGCAATCATGATATTCTGCAAAAGACTTTAATATTTACCATTGTTTCTCTTTTTGCCTTTTACCTCCTGAGCAATGCATCTATTAACGGCAAAACATCTGCAGTAAACTGAGGGTAGTATCTGTCTTTCAAACACATATAGGTATAATTTGATTAAGATGATGCAAAATTTCAGCCTGCTTTCTCCTCTGGTGTTGTTCTGTACAGCTACATGTTAAGGCATTTCTTTCTCATTTTTTTATTTGATCGAAACCAAACTTTACCTGAAGTTCCATAATAAAATTCAAGTTCCTGAGGTGCAAATTCCATCTCTTGTGTTAACAAGGCTATGGAGAAAAAACTACCAGTAAAATAACATCTGTTGAAGAGTGCTTGGACAGGGTTCATTTTGGAATGAAGTGTTGAAGTCCTCCCTCAACATTGTTAGTTTTTGTGCTTGAGGCAAAAGACCAGACAGCAAATTTACCTCAGAACTAGATGTAAGGATTAAAACACCATTGAACTTCAAGGCCCATAGGTGATTGATTCCTTCTCTTACACTGATATTCAGTACAATCAAGGGTGCCAATCATTCTCCAGTTGTCTCCCATCAGAAGGAGTGGGAATAAGAACGTCTTTTAATCTGTTCTCCACAAACATGCTATGACTAGCAATATAGAAACGCTTGCAGAGGAATAAGAAGGTGCCTTAAAGGCCTTTGAGGGGCAGTGAAGGCAATATTTCCAAGTTCTCTGCACTACTTTTGCCTTCAGCAGTGATTTAATTGCATGGAGGAAGGAATGGAAAGTGTGGTAAGGAGACATTTTTGGTCTTGGTGTATTAGATTGGATCACAACAGACATGCTTTCTAGATATGTTCAAGGTGTGAGTTCTATGTTACATGCTTCTTTCGGAACCATAAACTAAACTGTATAAAACAGTACTTATGGAGAGCTGAAACAAAGGCTTAACCCCATTCAAAAGTGGCAATTGATTTTGACGTTTCAACTTTTGGGCTGAGAGTACGATTGGTTAGAAGGTGCATCGTACTTCAGAAATGAAGCTAGTACTGACTGCAGAACCAAAATCTGTCACTGCTGAAAATGTGAGTACATGAGGTGATAAAAGGTTTTAAAGCTTTGAAATAAAATATATTTTCATGTGATTTTTAACAACACACCTATGAATTCTGCAGAATTGACGACAGAAAGAAAAACCCTTCAGAAAAAGACAACCGAAATTCCTTACAATAACATATTATTGAATTAATATTAGTCTCCATATATTTTTCAGAAAATAATTAATCCATTAGATTTTAACTCAACAGATGCTTATGTTGGACGCAGATTAAGTTGAACTGTAAAACAGCATGTCAGATGAACAAGCCTTCTTGTTGTGGAGGGACAGTATTTTACACAGACAAAGAACTATTGATAAGAATAAATCTCTGTTGCTACTGCTGGCATCCCTGCAGCATGAAATTCCTATAAATAATTACTTCAACAGTTCTATAGTTTCCCACATCCGAATTCTTTCCTATTTAAAAAAAAAAAAATCCATTCCCATTGAAGATCCTTAAAAAAAGAAAGAGAAAGCAAAAGTTTTTATATGGTATCTAACCATTCCTATAAGACATTTTTGCAGTGTTAATGGAAATCAGTATTTTATCCGCTTCACCTAAAATTGCCCTAGTTTGAGGTTAGCACAGTTAGACCCAGAAAGATGAGAATTTTCTATCACTGAAAGTCAGCACAAGTGGACTTCAGTTTCCCCATGATAGCTGTGACAGAGAAAGTTTTAATGAAGGGGTTATAATAACCCTGTGAACTGAGGGACCTGGAAAAAACATTCTTCCTGATTTCTCGAGGCAAAATGACAAGCAGAAAGAAACAGAGGCGGCAGGATGACATACCTTCTGAGTCTTTGGTGTATTCTTTGCAAACTTAATGCTTACTTTGATAAAAAAAATAATTAAGATAACAGATTCTGTACTAAAGAAATTTTTAACTTCTTCATTTATTAACTTCTAATGCAGAGCCACTAAGTCTCTCTTGCACTTGAGGTTAATTTAGATTTGTGGCTTTGGAGGAACAGTTCAGTAGTCATCTATAGAGTATCAATTTAGGCAGGAGAATTTTAGATAAGACATGCAATTATCTTAAAGTCTGATTTCACAACCTGTTCTGAGAGAAGAGATGCTGCTAACACATCACTATCCTGTGATGTCAGATTGGTGTCTGTAGTGAATTTTTCTCAAGGTGCATTTGTCATACGTTATAGTTATCTTTCACTGATGGGTATGTTTAGCAACTGAGCAGTTACCCCAAGAAGATTAATGCTACAGAAGTGGAACAAGGATAGGAAAAGGGCTGATCCTGCGGAATTGCTGAGCATTCTAGAAAGGAATATAAATGTAGCAGGACCTTTTTAATCTTTCTGTTAAAAGATATGATATCCCTGCTTTTAACTGAATGGGATTTTTAAAGTAATAAATAAAAACTTCCACATGAACTTTGCTATGAGCTTGTGCTTTCTGCAGCTTGGATTAAAAACTACAAACATCTTTCTCACCAGCTATCAGATGTTCTTTTCTATGTCTATTCATAACCAGACCAGCTTGTAACATGACAAGTGGGTTTTGTTCAGGGACATTACCCAAATTCCCTAAGTTTCTAGGAACAGTAATGAAAACTTTTCTTCCCATCAACAGCCTTATTGACACTGTCACAGCTAAAGGCAACCAATACCACTATATGCACTGCTATTTATACATTCTGTTTTCCAAGCATATAAGAAAATAACCATTGGACCAAACACCTATGCAAGTCAAGACCACTCTTCTCAGTCCCTATGCTGATCAAACAATGAAAAATGTGAGCTATTTCCAATATGAAATCTGCATATGTCATCATTGGGCATCCACTTGTTATGGTATATGAAAGCTCTTAGTATTACACTTTCTAAAAAAAACACATTTTGGAGCTGGATAAAAACATAAAAGCCTGTCTTTTATAATCACCTCTTCCAGTTTGGGGAGGAGAAGATTGGAAGCATTGCAATTTTTTGGCAGGGCTTAATTTGTCTGGATAGGGGTATTAATATCTGTTATATCCAGATGAAGGCATGTTGAGAGCTGCATGCATGCTCAGTAACTTTGTAGGGATACAGTGAGAGATATCTGGTACTTTACAACAAATAGATTGCATTTCTTTGAAAATTTTTTTTCATTATCTTTTAAATGAAATGTGTAACTTTGGTATCCAGGGGGTTTCTAACTAGAGTATAATTTTCCCAAATTACTCATCCTATCCTTTTCTGGATCTGTTCCTCTGACATTTAAAGACAGACAGTATGCTCTCTTTAAAGGAAATTAAAAATCATCATCCTTTCTTTTTTTCTAAATATCAAAAATATATCAGATACTCTAGTATCATCACAGGTTATACCCTTATATCAATCCATCCACAAGATGTCTTCTAAAGAATTAAGATGAGGTGGCAGATAAGCTCTAGACAAGAACTCTGTATTGACACTCTGCTTTTCAGAACCCCTTATTAGAATATAGATCGTGATACCCAGGTATTCATATACATATACAGATCTTCCTGAAAAACCCTGTTCATTGCCATCTTTGGTCTCTGAATTCATCTTTTATGCAACTAAGGACTGTGTTAACTTCCAAAGTTCACATCCCTATTACCTTACAGTCTCTTCAAAAAATAGGCAGGTACTTCAGAAAAGTAAGGGCTTAACTTCTACCTAAGTTTAACAAGAAAAATGTAAGCGGTTGTCGTTGCCTAGAAACCTAGAAAACTTCCGGTAGAGAACAGCTTCTGAGAAGATACTGTTAGCTATTTCTGAAAAACATTCATACCCATCAGAATTATACTAATTGTGGAGGTGAAGTAAAACACTAAAATAATATCATTACTGTCTTCTCTATACAAAAGTGTTGTTTAGGTCTAGAAATTTCAATCTGGCCTTGACTTAGAAACTGCACTATTGTGAGATGCCCCAGTGGGGAGCAATGGGGGAGATGATGGCCTAGTCAAATGAGGAAGTCATGACTGTGTTGGACAGCAGAGGCTAGAAAGGGGTCCATCCCAACTGAGATGGGAACCTCTGAAGTGCTTGTACATTGCCGCATGCAGCACAAACATGAGGAACTGGAGCTCTGCATCCTGTTGCAACACTGCCATCCCGTTGGGATCACAGAGGCTTGCTGGGATAGCTCACAATACTGGAGATCTGTCATGGATTGATAGAGAATCTTTAGGAAGTAGAGTCTAGGAAAGTGAGTTGCCTGTTACATGAGAGAGCAGATCCTCCTCAGCTAAGTCTGACTTCCTCTTGGATGACTTGCTGCTTCTGTCCAATTCCACCCTCAATAGCATAGCAAACTAAGATGTTCCAATTAACTCATTTTTCCCTCTCCAAATTCTGTGGACAACGATTACACGTTCTGGAGACTCTTCAGTTTTTTCCTCTGATAACAGGGTTTCTGTGGAACATACTAGTATTATAGAATTTTGCCCCAGATGATGAAAAATAAAGGAAAATTGAGGAAAATGTATGAGAGTATTAAATCCAGTCAGTGTGTTCCACTGTCATTGTGGTAATGTTTGACTTCCTCAGTACTTTAGTAGCTGTGAAATACACCATTACATAGTTGTTTTGCAAATATCTGTGTACTTACACATCTTCCCAGAAACCCTCTGTTGCTATGTCCGTTCCTGAGGGTATTCTGGCCATCTTTTCTAGACAAGCTTAGTGTAACAATATATAGACAACACATCACTAAATAGATGTTGCATATGTGTATCATATTCGTCTCTGGTAAATCTCCATTATTCCTTTCTTGTCTTTATAATACACAGTTTACAGAACCTAAAAAACATATCCTGAACTTGCCCTCTGGCTTCCTGGGATTCGATATATTCTCACACATTCACATACTGATTTAATATTCTTATTATTCCTTTTCAGCTAGCAAGCAGCTAGAGTAATGATGACAGCGCTCAACTTTGTCTTCACCTCTACAAGAAAATGTATGCTGATGGCTGTTAACATGCCCCAGGAATGGGGAAAACCCGGAAAGGATGTAATCTCATGTAAGAAAAACGTTTTAAGCCCAATTTCTACAAGGTCAGCGTATCTCAAAAAAAGCTGTGGAAAAACTGTAAAGATGGGGGAAAAAAAAGATGATTAGAGGAGATACTAAATAGTTAAAGCTTTTCAGCTTAGAAGATACTGAGTGGGAAAGGCTAGTCTTTTGGGTTTTGTGAAGGTTACAGAGAAGATGATTAGCGAATGTACTCTATATTTCTACATTTATAAAGCTAAAACACAACCACCAAACTAATTCATAGTGGGTTCAAGGGACAAAGCAAATACTTTTTCTATATAACTCCAAATCTGAATGCATAGATTCTACCTATTAAGCTAGACTAAGATCATGAACTCCAGTACTGACATGCAACATTTTGCACTATGTAATTGATGTTCTTCAGCTTTAGGTTACCGCAGGTGACACAGAGACAATTCTTGCATACTGCTCAGGGAACTGCCTTTTACATGGGCTGTGTCCCACTTGCGGGATGAATGACGACAGTCGAGCTGAAGTATGAAGAGAATTACAGTATTTGCACTAAACATTCAAGGACAGAGAAAGGACTCTGGACTATGTTATTAAAGCCATGGGGTAAAAATGACACTGATAATTGCTCCTTATACTGAAGATGATGTTCCTAAGAGGCCATATAGATGACGCTGTATGCAGTTTGAGTCTACCTGTCCTATACCCTAACTCAGAAGGCTTCTGTGTTTTGAAACATTTTGCCTGCTCTTTTTGTCACACCACCCTTGGGGGAAGGCTATGAATATGCTCCATTTTGTGTTGTAGAACACTACTGTACTGAGCTTCTTTAGTATTGCACAGCCTAAACTTTATCTCAGACATTTTGAACCAAGCTAACACAAGAACAGTTGTCTTTTAGTGTTGTGGGGGACTGCTTGGGTCCATAAGGTCAAGTGTCATGTAGTAGGGATGTGACCAAGCTACTTATGAAGCTAAGAGGACATAAGACAAATCATGACACTTGGCTTCAATTGCCACTTTCTGACTGTTTTTTATTTAGCAGTTAGAACATATCCATAGAAAATAAATATTGCAGAAGCCAGAAGTAAATATTTGTTCAAGAAGGAATTAGATAAATATATGAGAAAAGCAATGGTTTAGATGCAACTTTTGTTCTGGAATCCCCTAAACATGCTTCTCTTTGAAGAGGGAAGATATTTCAAAGGAAAGATCACTCCATGAAAATGTTCCAGGTCCACCCATCTGGCAAGTGTCTGAGACACTGATAGAGACCTCTGATCCGACCTAACAATATTAGATATAAGAATTATTGAATGTCAAATACAAAAGCTGTTTCTGATCTCTGTCTTTTAGAATTCCTCTTTTTTTTATTTTTTGGAAGTGTAGAAGTCAGATGAACTTTGTATTTTTTGAGTGTTACATTAGCTTATTCAAAAACTCTCTGATCAAGTCATGCTTTAATTCCTTTGAACACATCTGTTTTCTGCCAACTAAACATTATAAACAGATTCTATTTCCTTTCTTGGAGCCAAGGATATTAATAAAAATAATACCTTAGCTTTCAAATATCCCGTTCCTTCTAAGATACATTTAAGTTAATGACCACTGAAGAGCCATCCTCCTTCAGTTGTTCGATTCCATTTTAATTCTTTTTTTATTCTTTTTTCTTTTTCCTTCTTCTTTACGCTATAGCCTTTTGGGACACAGATTTGCTACTCTACAGCACAAGGAGCATTTATTCTTCTTTACACTTTGCGCCTCACATTCTAAGAATCACAATTTATTTCCCTGGAAAAGCTTTTCATTTGCACCATTACTACAACCTATTACTGTGGTCTTTCATCGTGTCACGTGACAGCCTGTATGGTACTGTGTGGAGAAAAGCTATTCTGTTTTGAAATACCAAGAATTCTCTTCAACTGTAGAATGTTTGTGATACCTCAAATCTTAACCCAAGCAATACAGTCTTTTTAAAAAAGCAACATAAAAGCCTTAAGACTGAAAGCAGAAATCCACATTTCATTTGCTGTAATGGTAACACACTGTTTAGTGTGTTACGAGTTCAGCTCTGCACAAGCTCTACATAGGCTATCTCTCAATCCTGTAGCCTTGGATCCCTAATTTAAGGTTGGCTTAGTGGGTGTGGAAGTTCTTTAGTCAAATGTCGTCATGCTGACAGAAACAAGCAAACAAACAAACAAGAAAACTGCCAAAACTCCGGCCTGTCACACAAGTTTTCAAAAGGAGATGTGACCTTAGAAGTCAGATGTAGAATGAGGCTGGGCAAGATCTTTAACAGAACAACTTGCTCAATGGTTTCAATCATGATAATGGCTAAATATCTTGTTATCACATCTCATAATGGAATTTTTGCTGAGCTTTATATTGAATTGGCTAGAATCTCTACTGAAATTACAGAATCACAGAATGGTGGAGGTTGGAAAGGACCTCTGAAGGTCATGCAGTCCAACTCCCGTGCTCAAGCCACGTCACCTAAAGCCAGTTGCCCAGGACCATGTTCAGACGTCTTTTGACTATTTCCAAGGATGAAGACTGCACCACCTCCTTGGGCAGGCTGTGTCAGTGCTTGGTCACCTTCACAGTAAAAAAGAATTTCATTATGTTTAGATGTAACCTCCTGTATTTCAGTTTGTGCTCATTGCCTTTTGTCCTTGAGACAATTTGTCCAGAACTTGGCTCTGCCTTCTTTGCAATCTCCGTTCAGATATTTATACACATTGGTGAGTTTCCTCCTGAGCCTTCTCTTCTGCAGACTGAGCAGTCCTCTCTCTCAGCCTTTGCTCATATTAGAGATGCTCCAGTTGCTTAATCATCTTAGTGACTCTTCACTGGCCTCTCTCTAGTAGCTCCATATCTTTCTGACTCTGAGGAACTCAGAACTGTATACTTTCTTTTCATAGTATCACTGAATCATAGAATAGTTTGAGTTGGTATGTTTCATGTCTGAGTTTTGCCAGGAGCTCCTTCTTCATCTACACAGGCCTCCTGATGTTTTTGCCTGGCTTCCTACTTGTTGGGATGGAGTGCTCTTGAGCTTGGAGAAGGTGATACTTGAATATTAATCAGCTTTCTTTGACTCCTTTTCTCTTGAGGGTCAATGATCCATGTTTATTTCATGGTCATGGTCATGTTTATTTCATGAACATGATTCTGTAAAAGTATCTATCGTCCATAATTTTTGCAATTACATTGGGGCTTTTTCAATAATAGCCTTTATTGCTTTGATTAACAGATAATTAAGTATTAAAGGAATATTGTATATATAAAACTTAAGTTTTATTAAAACTTGCTCTTATTTCTGTTATTCACACTGAATACATGTTTTAAAGAGAGACTCCATGTTTCACAGAAAACTAATTAGTAGTTTAATATCACATGAAAGTCAATAGAAAGACCTTAAATTTACCCCACTGTACATGAGATCAGAATTTGGCTTTTGGTATTTGTCGTAAAGAGCAACTCAAATGGCAGTCTTATGACAACCAAATGTAAAGATAAAAAGCATTCATTCCAGTTCATGATTTCAGTACTAAAGCAGTGCACAGGGAAAGGTCATCACAATTAAAGGCATAATGTAAAAATGAAACTGTGAGCAAGTGTTTGTGCTTCCTCTCTATCTCAAGATTTATGTGATTGACTCTTAATTGGAGACCTAGGGTTTCATTTCACAGCTTGGGCAGACAGGCTATTAGATCTAAAATGAACAGGGAGAAAATAGCAATACTTTGTGTGTATGTAATGGAGAATTAAAATACTTTTTGAACTTCTGTGATGATTGGTTAAAGAAAAAAGAAGTTTAAAATAGAGAAATTCAAGATATTATTTGAATATCAGAGCAATATATTAGTTTATGATGGCAAACTGGATAAAACTTAAGTCTTTGCTTTAACGCATGTCCACGTCTTGACATATGGGCATTATCTATTATCTAATACAGATGGGTGAGGAGCACCTGCATTTCAGCAAACTGATGGTCCTTTCTTTCTCCCCCCTGTTTTTTTTGCTGTAAAATATCTCCACAATATTAAAATTTATTGTAACTTTAAATTTTTTGCATACCTCTGAATGTGGAAATATAAATGATTGCTTAGTTATACTTGGTAATTAATCTAAGGCTGGATGACAGGAGGTCATCTGTCTGCCAAAACTGTGAGACTGGGCACCTTCAAATAGAGCTGCCTATATCCAAAGCCAGTAGATAATATTGCTAGCCAAACTGGCACATCTTGCAAATCTTCAAGGCCTTCCTGGATTGCTTGCATCTCTATCCACATTGGTGGGAAAAGAATCTCTCTTTGCAAAATAAATATTGCCTTTGCAACTATGGTCATTGCACTGTACAACAAGAACGTAGTAGATAAATTAATAATACTTTATCACATTGTGACATATTGTGACAGCCTACAAGGTTTTTAAGGTTTTTTCTTTCCCTTTTTTTTTTTTTCCTGCAAGGAAGTT
Source organism: Steatornis caripensis (assembly GCA_013398225.1). Lineage (NCBI taxonomy): Eukaryota > Metazoa > Chordata > Aves > Caprimulgiformes > Steatornithidae > Steatornis > Steatornis caripensis. The sequence continues at coordinate 1,146,979 of VZSC01019993.1, read as the reverse complement.
GATTTCATTTGTAGGGAGCATGACTATGAGACATAATATGTACACTCTCAAAATGATTCTTCCTAGTTTATGATAGAAGAATAAAAATACTAGCAGCTCCAGACTACATCTGTTGTAAGGTAATTAGGCCCTCACAAATCAGGTGGCCTGAGGCAAATGGCTTACTTTTCTTGCTTCTTTCATATGTAAGTAACTTCTTTCACCTCAGTAACAGAGCTTCTGGGCTTTTACTTTTTATGTTCTTAATTCAATTTTGAGGCTTCTATTTTCTCCTAGCATATTCCAAGGCCAATAAGATAACAGCTCCCAGAGATGTAATGAGCAAACTTCTCAGCTTTGCATTTGCTGAACTGCAGTTTGGGATGCTCAACAGAATATTAAACTGGAGAGTTATTATTCCACTATATCATCTCCACTCTTCAGATGAGACACACATGCACTAAGAAAGGCATATCAGTGTGGCAACTGAACTGTGGGTGGATAAGCATAGATAGATAGTGTGCAGCTGAAATCTAAACCCATCAATCAAATAAAATTAAAACCATAGTCAGCACCTTGTGTCATAATCTCTGTGAAGAGATAATCAAACCATTTGCTTCAGGTGGGAAGAAGGCAAGTATACTTAAACAATCTTGTGTTATTGATCCAGTGCAATTCTGAAAACAGCCCCTGTAGTGTAATCTCTGCAGCTTGATAGATTGCATTAGTAGATACACTTAGAATAGCGAGATTACCTTCCGCATCAGTTAAGTCCTAGAAATAAAAAATAAAATGACAGCATATTTTAAAGAAGGAAACCCACTGATTCAAAAATTTCAAAGTAGTATGTATATGGCTTCCATCAGTGGAATATCTAAACATGTCATCATTTTGAATGTAGCTAGCTCACATATTTGAGCAGAACAGTGCTTTACAGATGTGGGAACTGAGGCCCAAAGATCCTCATCAGGCCACGTAGCCTTGCAGGATGCCTGCATCGAAAAACTGAACTGACTTGCTCAAAGGCTGTGCTATACAGGCAATTCTTAAATTCTAACCCCTTATTAACAGGAACAAGGAAGACGCTATGGAATTTCTGGTAATTTTAAAATAATATTAGCAAGCAAAAATCTTAACTACTTAATTTCATGTTCAAGTCTAAATATCAATAAACTGAGATGACAAGAAATTCAGTGACTAAGAACATGCATAGATATTTTCACATCTCTAGGTTAAAATATGGATTGCAGGTAGGCTGGGAGAAATTATGCCACACACAGTTCTGCGAGTTACCCTGTTATATGAATGGTGTAATTTGACAGAGCTTGGATAATTTTTTGTAGGGCTCTCTGCTTCATATAAGATGAAGAATTGGCTTTTCAACTTCACTGACTTTATATATTATTTATTCACTGACTTACTTTATATCACCAAGTTCAAAGTTTAAACTCTTTAATAAAAGCTGCTCACTTTCATATATTGTGCATTTGCAGCCATGGAGAACAGCAGTTAAAAGATTTTTCTTTTTGTAGTTACTTTAGGTAGGCATTTATTGTGTGTGACATTATCATGAAGGGATAAATGGGTAAAACTTAATTTGGTCAGTCCTGACTGTAAGGGAAAGAATACCTGAAATCAACTGTTTCTTTCTACTTCATAAGTAATTGGACTTTAGTTTTCATCTGAACAGAACCTGACTTCTCATGCTTTCCACTTTACCTCTCCTTATTTGAGAGACAGCAGGGACTGAAGTTCTGATGACCTCTCTTTTAAATTAGAACAGAACTATGCTTGCTTTGAGTTCTTTAAAACATAAGCAAAAAGCCCTATGGATAATACCAGCTTTGCTATCAAAGGTCAAAGTCATGGAAGTCAGTGATGTTTAAATTATGAGAGAAAGCTGTTGGCTATTAGTAAACACTGAAACTAATGAAACTGAAAGGAAAGTGAGACATTAGATAGATTTAAAATGGTCCAATAACCTTCATGCAATTCTTGAAACTATAGCCATATTCTTCAAATTCCACATCCTTCCACATTCTTATTTTCTTTCCTAATGCTTGATTTTAAAGGTATGTGTATTTCTGACCAACAGGAAGGAGACCTTTGAGTCGAAGAGCTTCATTAGTTTTTTCATTACGTAGCAAATTAATCAATATGTTTATACCACTCTGTAGGCTGCCTCCCTATGGGCCTGATCTGAGGGAGAAGAGAAATTCTGTTCAGTGACTCCAGAGCATGTACTAGACCCATATCTTCCTGCGTTAAGCAATCAGATCCTGTGGCTAAAACAAAGAGGAGAAAACCATTGGAGGTGTGAGACAGATGTCAGAGGAGGTACTCAGTGCAAGGTGAGGCAGTGTGAGGAATTTGTCTCCCTCCCTCCTTTGCAGAAAGCATTAGAGCTGACACAGGAGGGTGTTGCACAGCTGTCTGCAGATGCAGTCCTCTGCAGATGTACATGACAGTTGCAGACCCTGGGGACACAGAAAACCGTGAGAGCAACTATGGGGTGGCAATACGCTTCCTGCTGATATTTTTTTGCCCTGTCATTTGCAGTCCGCTGATACTGAGGAGATGTTTAAACCCTCATCCTGTATTTCACAAGAACGTGCTCGATAGGGAAGCTTCCTCGTGATGGGCATTCTAAAGACCAGCACTGAAGCTTTCTATTAATTTAAGTAATTTTCATGCTGCCATTTTACTTACGGTTCTTCTCTGCAATTCCAAGCTTGTTCTATTTCTGCCTCTTCTTCAAATCCTTTCCTTCATTTGTCAAGTGGTATAACCATTACAGTCGCCACCCCTGAATTGTATAAAAATAGCATTACCTTGAATTGCGGAATGCAAGGTTATATAGGTTGTTAAACATGGAATAATTATTCTACCACAGGATCATCAGTGGCCACATGTGCTTCATGTAAGTGAATGGTAAGATATAAATTCACTATATTAGGAAAAAGTCTAATGAACTCCAAAAATTTTAATATCTGAACTGAAAATGTGTGCTGCACATCACTTAAGACAAAACTGTTAGACCTGGTATCAAGAAAGTGTTCAAAAAAAAAGGAAAGATGAAAACATGTGACATAGTTGGCTAATTCCCTGACAAGCTTCAATACATAGTCATGAAGGGGGGAGAAAGCAATCCCCCTCACCTCAAAATTGTGCTATTACAACAGCAGATAGAGAATAGTAACTTGGCCATACAACCTCACGAGGAGTTTGCCTTCGAGAGATTAATCATTTAATAGAGAGGAAGGGAGAAGATATGTATGAAAAATCAGAAGGAGCACAAAGGATGTGATGATTCAACAAAACTAAACTCACAGCTTTGCCTATTTACAGTAGGACTCTGTTCTTTATTTAATCACAATCTGCACAGCAAGCTAGCATATGGGCTGGAGGCGAGAGGGGCATGATTTGGCATCTACTGACTAATTTGATATATAGCACATTTTTCCTATCTTCTCAATACATATGATGTTAAAAATTATTTGAAAATTAATGAGGAGAAAATTGACCCATTTTTTTTTCTTGCAAAGCATGCAGTTGACTGCATCTGGTTGGGGGGAAGGAAAGTGGAAAATAACTGCAAAATTCTTAAGGGTACATTTTCAACCTGACAACCAGAAAGGAATATTATTAACCAATTACATATAGTGCCAGAACGTACTAGTGTTCTAGGAAAACAAAAAAGAGAAAAACTTTGGAAAGATGGGGTAATCCACTAAGCACATTTCTGATTCATGTTGATCAGGGTCACTGCACTGAATTAGAGCAGCTTCAGGCTGTGGAAACTGCCTGACCCATTTTCTCAATGTACAGAAAGTCCAGTTCAGCTCCAATATTAATGGAAGATTTGGAATGGAATTAGAGTTTAAATGTTGTAAAGAATAGATTTAGAAATGTTTCACAAGTACAAACATTTTGAAGAAAAAAACCCTGTAAATATTTTTATTTGCAAAATTCCTGTTTTCTGACAAATCCAAAAAAGCAGATAGTGTTTTTATTTATTTTAAAATAGTTTTTCTAGTGAAATATTAATGAAGACATTCTTGAAGTTTTAGTTCAAGTCAAGTCAAGGTTCCCGCAATATTAATTCATTACACTGAAAATGTAATTTAATCTGGTGAAATTTGTTCATTGTCTGTGTGTTAGACTTGGAATGAAATGTGATGTTCAAAATACACACAGAAGGTATGAGTAAAGGACTATTTTTTCAAACTAGGCATTACTGTGTTTGTTTTAATATTTTGTTCTTCTGTACTTAAGTAATTTCCTAATATAGTATTTGATCAGTGGTATACAAATATCATAGAAAGAAGAACTACAGATGAAGAAGCCACTTGGTTAACATACTTTAAAAATAGAACTATTTCTATTAATTTCTGTAGCTTGGATTTAAAAAAAGAAACATGAGGAATGAAAAGTATAATTTCCCTCATATATTAGTAATCAGTAATTTAAAGTTTAACAAGGATAATACATTAAGGCTTGTGCACCTATGGCTTATGCTATGGCATGTAGAACTTCTAATGCTGCACAGAATCCTTCCAGATTTGTTAATATGTTACCTTTCTTAGGGAGGAATATTCCGTAAGTTTTTATTCCCATGTTGTTGATCTGATCTTCAGCCCACAGTTTCTTTCATGGGTCTTTTATATTACTCCTTGTAAAGTGTATAAGAGCCACCCTAAATAATTCCTTTCTCACCTCAAGATTTAAATATTTATAGACTATTGTAACATGCACTTCCATCTTTTTGCTGAATTAAATAAGAAAAGAATATATGGGGCTTTTGTTACTAAGAATGAATGCAGTTTTCATAAATGTGGATGGCCTTGCAGTCAGTCTGACATAAAATGAGCTTTGATCTACATGGTATAAATGTATGTGTGATTCTTGTACCCTTGTGAACTAAAGCTAGATAGAAAATAAAATTTCTGTTAAAATATGCAACACACTTGGTGTTTTAAAAGCTTTTGATTCTCCAGTTTAGTTTGAAATTTTGCTGTGATGTCACTTAAGGAAAGAAATAGCAGCATATGGTTTTGGCTGGGATAGTGTTAGTTTTTTTCATAGTAGCTAGTATGGGGGTCTGTTTTGGATGTGTGCTGAAAACGGTGTTGATAACACACTGGTGTTTTAGCTATTGCAGAGCAGTGCTTACATGGCATGAAGGTCTTTTCTACTCCTCATGCTGCCCTGCCAGTGAGTAGGCTGGGACTGCACAAGAAGTTGTGAGGGGACATGGCTGGGACTGCTGACCACAGCTGGGCAAAGGGATATCCCGTACCATATGATGTGCTCTCAGCAACAAAAGCTGGAGGAAGAAGGAAGAAGAAGATGATGTTTAGAGTGATGGCATTTGTCTTCCCAAGTCACTGTTACATGTGATGGAGCCCTACTTTCCTGGAGATGGCTGAACACCTGCGTGCCGATGGGAAGCAGTGAATGAATTTCTGATTTTTCTTTGCTTGCACACACAGCTTTTGCTTACCTATTAAACTGTCTTCATTTCAACCCATGAGTTTTCTCACTTTTATCCTGCTGATTCTCTCCCTCATCCCACTGGGCAAGAGTGAGCAAGCTGCTGTGGGGGCTGAGCTGTCTCGGAGTTTAAAACACCACAAGCAAACTGACAATTGGGCAATTATTGGCATGGAAGATCCAGATTAACATTACTGTTCCAAGTTAGACTCAAGAGGAGTACAAATCTTGATTTTCTACACTACAACACATACTTTAACTCCAACTATCCATTTTTAGTGTGAGGGTTTTCTTAGATCAGAAAATATCTTTTATATCTGGGACATTTTATAGAAAAGATTTGGTTTGTCTGCTTGCTTTGTTTTGTTTGTTCCATTTTTCAAATCCAATGGAGGCTTTTTAGTTGTTTGGTGGGTTTTTTTTGTTGTTGGATTGGTTTTGTTTTGTTGATTTTGCTTTTGAAGTTAATTATCTGCCAGCTAAATTTTTTTTTTTCTGATTAGTTGAAAAATTCTTTCCCAAAGGTAGTTCTTCTGCTTCTGGGGAATCATGAACATATTTTTACAGCCTTCTACTGAGGAGAACAGTATTTTTCAAGGATGCATTGTGGTCTAGTAAAGCATACGTCTGAGGCTCACCACTTTTGTCAGCGTTGGTCACTAACAATAGTGAAAGTACAAACAGTGGCATCTGCCAGAGAATATTGTGCGTGGTAACACATGTCAAAGAAGTGACAAATATGGAAGAAATCTTAGCAGACCAGAATGGCATTTTTCCATGATCAATTCACTTTGTTAAGTTAAAATCTTTTAGTCTGGATGATAGTTCTCGAAATTCGCTTTACTTTTATTACTGCATGTTGCATCTTTTTTTTGGTGCAATGAAGCTCTGGATTTCCAACTCCAATTGTTTAATTGCTAGGTCTATCATATAAGAGATATAATTTTGTGAAAATATATTGCATGTAGTTATTCAGGCAACGTCTACTCATAATCTTCTTGAACATGCAGAAAGTCCTTAAAAATTTGTAATGGTGCACTTTGGAAAAGCCATCTGTTAAGCTCTTCACTACTGTCCCCATCAGGTACTGTAAGTTCAGGGGCGCTACATTGTGTCATCTGCAACTCAAGTGAAGTGTATGCTTTTAGGCAAGGACCAACATCTTTTACATCTTGTCTCTATAGAGCATGGAGAAGGCACTCAATTCATTAAAAACAAACAAACAGGCAAACAAAAAAACAAAAAGACATTATGTCTAACTTTAACTGGATTAGGTCTCCAGGTATCCTGATAATAGTTCTCAAAAGATGTTTTGTCTGAGGACAGTGAAAAGGAGAACACATTGGCCCATTGCTGAAGGTACTTACTATTCACTGAAATCTGTTGCCCAATGCTCAATATACAGCGAATCAGAACAAGGCTGCTTCCTTCCACCTTCTCTCCACCCTATTTAGGCACAGGAAAAGACAGGATGGTGCTTTGCAAAGCCTGCTTACTATGCCTGAAAGAAACTACAGGACTCATAGAGTGCGGACATGGTGAGGAACTGACACCCATGGGATGAGTTGCAGGCTAGCCTACACGCAAGCAAAGACGTCCCTTCCTCTGCAATTTTGGGCAGGCTTTTTGAGGTAGGTTATCCAAAACAAGTAAACTGGTAAATATTGTAATGCTGCCAATCATTAGCACAATAAAACACAAAAAAGTAATCTTTGGATTTTTGTTAAAGCCTCAGTTTAAATAAGCAAGATGGGGAGACATACAAACATAGCTATAAGTCACAAGCCATGAGGACTCCAGTCCCATTTTCCTTTTACTTTTGAGATGCTTGTGCATCATATAAATCCACTCAAAATCATGGCAATTACCTTTAATGGGACAAAAGACTTCAAGAAAAACAGAGACTGCAAAAACTGCTTTCAATGACTGAGAATGAACACAAAAATATGTCTGGCAACATTCCAGAAATGCTTGTGCTTAAGTGGAACTGGAGGAAAGCCAAAAAATGCGACAGCTTCTCTCTGAATGCAAATATTATCACACAGCTCTCATCATAATGTGGTAAAAGATAAACCCATACTCAAGGGAGCAAAGACATCATCCAATTACACAGATGTCATGATTCTGTCCGCTTTCCCTAGAAAAAATTAAAAAGCAGAAACTACTATTTTGACTATGCATGAGTTTAAAAAAAAAGCCAACCAGCAAAATCTTTCTCACCAGGATTGTATCTCAGCTATGTCCTGCAAAGTGTCCGTGTGCCCCAGCTTTGACAAGTACTGTTAGGCCAACTTGTCAGTGCTGAGCATTTCAGCCAACCACCTGTATTCAGCTCTCATTTTTTGCTCAACACTTTAAAATTGGATTAAATGTTCTTCTAGTTCATAGCCTGTGTGCTCAGCATGTTTCAGGATGAGCTATCAGCACTAAATCTTGATCAAACTATTACTGACAAATCCTCAGAAGAACAAATAATACTTTTCCTCTCTGCGTTTTAATACATGTGGCTATATTAATGCATTTCTGATCGCAACTACTCTCTTCATCCAGCTTCAAGGTGCCATTCCTAATGGAATCAGTAGCAACTGGACCCAAACAACTGAGGGCAGAATTGCTCCAAATTGCCTTAGTCTCAGATTGAACCAGACTCACCTATCATTTATGTTACACAATCAGGTGGCCCTATGTCCTAGCACTGCAATCAGAAAACTGTCGACCAGCAACAATACAGGTTGCACTTCATACTACTAAAATGAACAACCCCTGCAGTAAAGCCTTTTTTCATAAATTTCAGATGATTCACTAAAGTAAGAATCCAGAACTTAAAGTTGAGGTGCTTAGGCATGGAGGTGTCAAGTAACCTGCAATTCTCAACCTGTGCGAATTAGCTATCCTTCAGATTTCCAAACCCCCTTTTTTTCAGTAGCAAGCTGTACTGAATGTATATCTTGGTTTATGGAATCGGTAGCTGTTTAGGAGAACTCGATACCTAGGCTTCTTTTCTTCCAATATTCTTTTTCTTGCATGAGATTCATCACACCTAAGAGTATGCATGCAGAACCAGTTTGCTACTTTTCACTCTTCTATAGTAAACCATTGTTTCCATTTATTTATGTGTATGTTTATTTTTAAACTCGTGATGAATTCATTCCCAGACAAATGAATTTTATATAGTCAAAGGTAGGTGAGGTGAATCCCATGATGACTCTTTTTCCCATTCATGAAACGAAAAACTTTCTCCACCTTTTCTTTCTATTGTGGTTTTAGAGTTTCAAATCAGTAAGTCAGACACAGTCCCTAAATTTGAAACTATGTGGTACTACTGTAATGGGACACAACTTCCGTATGTGTATCTCATACTGCATAATAATTAGAAAAATAATAAGTTCTGGTGGGAAAAAACCCTAAAAAATTAATAAAGATAAGAAAAAGAATTCTTAAAGCTCAAGGAAGACATTTTTAAGTGCCACTGATCTGTTCTTATTGCAACGCACTACCCTTGGTGCAGAAATCTTTGTCACAAATTTTAACGTGGATGTGCTGCAGGTTGTTATTTCCTTCTTCAATGTAAGTTAGTTCTATGGTGATCTAGTAGTCACCTAGGAAACAGATTTACGAAGGAAGCATTGGTGATTGCGTAAGGACTGTTTTGGATTTTTCGTTTTTGGAGTGGGGTTTTTTTTCACATTTTCAGAGGTGGAAAAGAATTTTATATTGCTAAATGTTGAAGAATTTACAAAATTACTTCTAGTTTTTCATATTAGTTTAGCTATGTCACAGCATACTAAAAGTGACAAGACATAATAAGAGAATAAGATTTTTTTAAAGACTGAATAAAGTGTACAATTACGTACAGATATTGAGCTGCTCTTTATCAACGCTCTGCTGATGACACCGGTTTATTCTTGCCATGAATATTCACAGTATCACAAATTTCCTTAGAGCTTTTGCTGATCTATTAATAAAAATCAGGGATTCCTATTATAAACACACTCAGGTGATAAGAGATGTCTTGTATTCAGCTCTCCTCCTCTTTCTCATTAAATTCTAGTGATTTCAGCACATATATTTAGTGCACAATGAGCAAGATCTTCTCCAATAAATTTACACATTATCTTGAACTACATGGCTTAATATGGTAATCGTTCCCACTGCACATGGTTCAGATGATAAACTAAAATTCTTACGCTATCAATTGGAAATGAATATTTAAGGGGAGAAATACACAATGGCTTTTAGATATTAAAGGAAAAAGTGCATTTATTACACCTGTGTTTGCTTTTAAAAAGCTAAAGATACATATTACTTCATCACAGATTTGCAATGAAAGAAATAGCAGATCTGTTATCATTAGGAAAAGTGAAGCGCGGTATCCTATTTATAGTAAGATTTTTAGTACTTAACAATAACTGAGTTCACAAAACCATTTTCCTTAAAAAATTTCTTTACTCTGCTTAGCTACCTACTTTCATGAACTCAGTATCCATAATAAACATAGCTAATATATCTATAATGCAATAAGAAACCACGCTAAGTAGCACAGTTGCTATAATTTAAATTCAGTAAATTCCTAAAATATCTTCCTAAAAACGTAGGTGAAACAAATCAGAAAGGCCAAAAAAGTGTGTTGCCATATGTTTAAAAACCTGTACATAGCTTTTACTTACTTTATCACTTTCCAATAATATGACTATGTAAAACGTATGGCAATGTAAGTATCTATTCCAAGACTCATAATCATTAATTGGAATTTCAAACACTGCAAGAAATGACTCTGTACAGGGTTGGAAGCTCATCCAAAAATATTGAAAATGTTTGTTGAAAGTTGCTGTTTCCTCCCTTTTTTAATGTTTATTTTGAAATTTGGGAGATTTCACACAGCTCTAGTGGTCATTGTTATGATTTTACTTCCATATTTCTTCCCAGTGTCAGTTTTTCATAAGTTTAACTAAAAAGTTTTGAAAAAAAATTTCCAGCTGTGGTGTCTATATGGTATTATCTCATTTTCTTTAAACGTTCTTAAGATATTTATAGTGGTTTTAGACTCTGTGTTGAAATGTTTGGACTTACTGAAAACTATAAATTTATGGACTACACATTTATTTTGGTCTGTATATCTCAGGCAAGATGTAAAACTGTCTTGTATTATGTAAAGAAAATCAGTTCAGTGTTTATATAAGTTATTAGTATTTAAAACCCTATTCATGAATAAAACACATTTTTTCTTGGAAAAGAAATTTACGTACATTTAATGATACAAAGAATTTACTTAATACAATCCTTGGTACACACTTGATAAGAACTGAAAACAAAGGATGCCTATTTTATTTGTATACAGTAAATTTTATTTTAATTTAACATGAATCTCCAAGGCTTAGTTCTGTTATAATTTTCACACAATCACAGAAGCACAGAATGATAAGGGTTGAAAGGGACCTCTGGAGATCATCTAGTCCAACCCCCCTGCTAAAGCAGGAGTGCCTAGAGCAGGTTGCACAAGAACACATCCAGGCAGGTTTTGAATCTCTCCAGAGGAGGAGACTCCACAGCCTCTCTGAGCAGCCTGTGCCAGGGCTCTGTCACCCTCACAGTAAAGAAGTTCTTCCTCATGTTTAGGTGGAACTGCCTGTGTTCCAGTTCATGCCTGCTGCCCCTTGTCCTGTCACTGGGCACCACTGAGAAGAGCCTGGCCACATGGTCTTGACACCTGCCCGTTAGGTATTGATAAGCATTGATCAGATCCCCTCTCAGTCTTCTCCAGGCTGAACAGACCCAGCTCTCTCAGCCTTTCCTCATACGACAGATGCTCCACTCCCGTCATCATCTTTGTTGCCCTTTGCTGTTCTCTCTTCAGTTTTTCCCTGTCTCTCTTGAACTGGGGAGCCCAGAACTGGACACAGCACTCCAGATGTGGCCTCACCAGGGCAGAGTAGAGGGGGAGGACCTGCTGGCCACACTCTTCTTAGTGCACCCCAAGATACCTTTGGCCTTCTTGTCCACAAGGGCACATTGCTGGCTCATGGTGAATCTGTTGTCCAGCAGCACTCCCAGGTCTTTCTCCGCAGAGCTGCTCTCTTTTGAGATTTTTTTTGGAGTGCAAATTGATTATACTTTCTGAATTTTTTTTCCCTAGATGTTCTCAGCACAGGTCTGTGAATCATCTTCCTTATTAATCGCTGATGGATGAATTTTGTCCACAAAAAAATAACTCTTATGTTTCTCCTGTAGTAAACTGTTATAGTTATTTCACCTTTCATGCCTCCAATTCCCTTAAAAGCACCAAGAAAATTAAATACAAAGAAAGTTAGCAACAAAAATAGTGTGAGCACAAGATTAAGATTTAGTACAGCATTACCTTGATCTTATTCCATATACACTTCCTCTTAGATATGAACTTCTGTGGTTTGCCATTTATTATCTAAAATCAGCACTATATATACACAGGACAATAACACATCTAAGTATTTGTTTGATTTTTCCAATTTAGAGTCTTTTTATTTTCCATTTTAAAGAGTGGAATCCTTTTGCATTTACACTTGTATTCATATGCTGTGCACATGCACCACACCCACTAGAAAAATCAGCTGTGTGGGTTTTTAAGTTTTTTTGGTTGTTTTTTTTTGAGTTAAAAGGAAATGAAGTTTTTGGATGAGAGTACACTGTTTATCACTTCTATGGAGAAGATCAGAGTTCCTCCTAAAAGCAATTGCTTGGCTCCAGCACTCCAAAGGCAGCAGGGCTGGGCAACACACTCTGTGTCCCAGCCACTCCTTCTCTTTGTCCTCTCTGGTACACTCTTCCACAAGGATGGATGCACAGTCACATTGTGCGTCTTAATGAGATCTTTCATGTTGCAGTTTTCCCTGGCCAGGTAATTGTAGCACAAGTTTTGTTCACTGTACTCTCAAGCCAGTGAATCTGCCTGTGTAACCAAACCCACTAAGACAGCAGCAGTGTTGTGTCTAGTAGCATTAAGAAAAAAAATATTTTTGGTGGTCTTAATTCCATCCATCAGATATTTTTCAAAGTATTTCCATTTTTCAGTCTGAAATGTCTTTTAACTGAAAGACAGCACAAAATTTGCTCTTTGCCATTCATCTTCCTTTGCCATCCGCTTCTTCATCCCCCTTCCCCTCCTGATTCATACAGAGAAATGGATTTGAAACTAAAGGTCAAAAGGGTAAGTACTAGACATATCTGAATTTAATTTAGCTGCTGCTGTCTTACCCTTGCAGAGGAAAGTAATGTTTTTTGTATATTAAATTTAGTTATTTGGTTTGGGGGTTTATTTTATCATGGTTTATCTTTTTAAAAAAATCAACGGAAACTTGATGTTTTAGCACATCTTTAAAACAGTAATTAAAATCTACCCTTTCATATAATGATCTGCACATGAGAGTAACTTTTGTCCTCTGCTTTTTGTTACTAGTAAAATAAATTATTAAGAAAAATAACATTAATTACAATTAGAAATACAACACTTGAAGTTTTAATTCATTACCATGGGCTTTCACAAATGTAATGGCAGCTTGAATTGCATTTACTTCAGAATTAGTCTTTTATACAAAACTCCAATCTGTTTTTCTGTTACCAATATATTTAACAATGTACGAAAAACTACACACTAGAACGTTACACCCTGTGAGATAAGGAAGTAATTTGCTCAGGTGTGTGAGTGGAAAATAACCCAATATATGAATTGACTGCAGTATTTCTGTGATTCAGCTTTACAAAAGGCATTGTTACTAAAAAGAAAATGTTTTCTTCTTTTTTATAGTCAGCATATAATGACAAGAAATCAACAGTTACAGCTGCTGAAAATCAGATCATGTCAAATACACCACCCATTCAAATGTCTTCAGAAAAGATGCTTTTTATGGACATTTACAGTTCTGGGAAGAAGATAGTCCCTGATCTCATCTGCACCTTACATTGGACCATTAACAGCAGTACTGAAGAGTGACATTAAGTGCTGTGGAATTCATAAACTTGATGTTACATACTCCTGAAAGACCTTTGGGTATAGGCAGTTTTCTTGCTACCTTGTAGGACATTAGGAAGCTTATCTGGTTAGCAAGGTGAGAAAAAAATAGCTATTCTATAAAATCTCTGGATTAGCACCTCTTAAATTGTCCCTTCCAGGGCAGTGGTGGAAAGGAGTTATGTAGTGAGATACAAGTATGTCTGTTTTAATCTATCCTTGCTATCTATCTACATATGTACCTACCTACCTATGTAGCCCCTTGCACCTATACTCAGTTTTCACAGAAGCTTCGCAGAGGCTTATACCTACATTTTATGGAATATTAATCCATGTTTCGGGCTTGGGATAGTGCACACAGGCTTGGTATAATGGAAAAATATGTGGTTTAGCAGACTATAGGAAAATGCTGACTGAAAGTGTTGGAGAAGAAAGTAAGAATTACTAGATAAGTAGGAAAAAATGATGCATTTGCCTCATTTCCTAAAATAAATGCATGAGAAAAGCTTTTTTTAAGAAAAAAAATATTATTTTTAGAAACGCGAAGACAAACCTCTCCAACTTTTTTCTCTTCCTTTATAGTTCCTGACATAACAACTGCTACCTTCTCTTGGTAGCTTTACTTCCAGGGGCAAATGTTCGATTTCTTCCTCTCCCAACTGATAACAGTTCTAGAACAACTTGTTTTTATTCTCTGGCTAATTAAAACTCTCTTGAGACTTGACCTAATTTTTATTTTGGTCTTTTCTGCTTTTACTTTTCCTTAGTATACTATCCTGGTTTTCACTTATGATAGGCTTCCTTATGGTATTTGAAGTAATTTAAAAATTCAAGAATTGTCTGTGATGCTCTCCTACTTTCCTCTATGTATGTTTCTCTAACATTTTTTGATGAGTTACCAGTCTGATCCATGTTGCATTCTACTGTAATATTTTCACCAAGTTCTAAATTACTTCTTAATCAAATTTAGAAAGATTTAAGAATGTTGATATGGGCAGTCAAAAGTATCCTTCTAGCTCTCTTTCCTGTCAGCAAGCATAGTGTGATATTCACTTCTAATGTTATCCTTGAATGCAATGATCTTTGGTTTTAGTGATCTACATCTATGGAGATTTTTGAGACCCATCTGTACAAAGCCCTAAGCAAACTCTTCTGAATTCTGCACTGAACCAATTTTGAGCACCTCATGGAGTCCCTGTCACCTGAGTGACTCTCTGATACTGTGATTTCCTGAGTAAAGGCAGTACCCTGCAATTTCTCTCTCTGGAATCTTACCTTATGTTCTGAAGAAGAAAAGAAAAAAAAGACACTAAAGAACTCCAGAGCCTGCTGCTTAGTCAGTTTTCCTAGTCGTACAAATTTCTCAATAATCATAGTTCCATAATCTTCTATGCTTTGAGTGGTGTTTAAAAAATATTTTGTCTAATTAGTCACCATGATTTGGTGTTTTTTAAAGACCAATGATAACTTTGTCCTCCTTTCTCTTTTATTATCATTAGGAGACTTTCAGGATGTCTGTCCCTCCTTTGGTCCAGACTCAGGAAAAAATGTAAGTGAATATCTCCTTTCTAATTTTGCATTGTTTCATTTGCTCTGATAAGAGTGTTCATCAAATGAATTTAATTTGATGACTCACTCATTTGAGATTTTTCTTATATTCATCTTCATTTCCTTAAACTGTTTTGAAAGTAATTATGGGAAAAAAACTGTTGCATGTACATTGTAAAAAAGTAACATGAAGTTACCACAGCTTCCTGTAACAAGCAAAAAATTTGTTGAAATTTTTTTTTAAACTACTATTTGAAAGAACAACCTAGAAAATATTAGGTATCATAAGGAACCAGGACCATATTATTCAGGGAGACCGAAAAATATCCAGCATAAATATATGGATAACAATACGAAATATCAGTTCAAGCATTAAAAATGATCCAAGACAAACTCTTTCTTAGGAATTTATCCTTCAAAATTTAATTACGTCTTGGTTTTCTTAAATTTATCCAATACTGTGACCCTTTGGGGAAATATGTATAGAATTTAATATAGTTCCTTATCCTGACAGGGAATTCTAACAGACATCTCAAAAAAGCACATTGGAAATAACTCTTTTCCTAAGTGTATCTAATCCATGTAGATCAAATATCTATAGGTATTTAATTCTTGTAAAACTATTAAAATATTCTTCAGTAGTTGCTCTCATCATGAAACGATTTTTCAACAGGAAGAATCACGTACAAGTTATTGTGATACGGTTCATGAAGCTTTTCCTCTTTCTGCCGTTGAAGTATCCACAAAACTCCACCAGTTTATCTTTAGTGAAACCCTATAGACTTCCAGAAGAGGACATTTTCGAACTGCAGAAGATAATTTTTTTAAAATAACCTCTTTTTTTCTCAAGAAACCAATGCAGATCCCTGATAAAGAAGTTGTCTTTTCTTTGATCTTATCATTGTTCCAATCAACTGATTGGGTTTATTTTCTCTGTTGGGCATTTGCACTCTACTAGGTCATTTTTTTCCTGACTTTTCATCTTCTAAGTGTTGTTGGAATCTTTTATTTTCCTTCTTCCTTTCCAACACTTCTAACATTTACAGTCATTTCTAGAGCCTTTAGACTCATTCTTACTGCACCTGATTGCTAAGTTTGGGACATTGGGCTCAAATTGCAGAACAAACAGCTCTTTTTTCATCTTGGTAGAGAAGACTCCCTGGCATTTTCCATGGACATTCTCTTTCTCGGTGTTTGCAACTAGACAAAGAGTGACACAAGGAGATGGGTTGAATGAAAAACAAGGAGATTAATTATTTGCATCTATATTGTAAAACAGTCCACTAACAGAGCCAGAAAAATCTCAGGCCAGGTCAAGAGCAGATCCATGTTGATCTGCTGGAAATGCTGACTCTGTCACCAGTCCCACACTGTTGCTTGTCCCAGTTCCTCATCAATTCCACCACCATATTAGAGACACAGGAAAAACTTGCCACCATTAGTAAACGGTTCCTTGTGTATCACGTATTCTTCTGTTCACTTCAACTTCCCTTAACTGTAGCTTGTATCTTTAATTTGTTTGTTTGTTAGAGGTTTGCCCCTTCTTGTCATCCATGACTTACATTCTAGAGGAAAGAGAATTACAGTAGTCAGAAGCGCAGTTACTTTAAGACTCAGCCAGGATGTTCCATGGTCTATTATTAATACTTTACCAAAGGGCTTCTCCTCTGACCAGAAGCACCTTGCTCCTGCGAATGCTCAAGTCATTCAGCTAGAGCAGGCATTCAATTGCAAAAATTAATGTGCTGCTAGCAGAGAAAGCTTTAAATATCAGTTCGATTTTAAAAGGCAAACCAGCATTCCTAAACTGGGACAAGCAGTAATGGTGATTCATCAGACACAAGGGCACATTTTTCCCCATCCTGTTGTTTGCTCTTCTACTAAGAGCAAGCACAGGTAGCAAACTGTGCCTTAAAACTGCTCAGGTTTTTTTTTTTCTTCTGTTAAATAAGAACCACATGGGAAATGGCTCCAAGTACTGTAACACTGTGGGTGATTCATCTCCACAGGAATTATGAGAGAGGAAGTATCTTTCCTTGTGAAGTGGATCACATTCATTGAGGCCATTTGGTGGTTTTCTCTCATTATTATTTATTAGTATTTCATAGGCATTCATAATAATAATTCACAATCCATAATAATGTGATAAATCTGAACAAAAAACTTTTTGTTATACACTTCACTGCCATAAATCTTTCATGTTTCTTCCAAAAACAGAAGGAACACCCCATTACATTTCTCTGAAGTAGAAAAAGGCTGTGGTGTTATAACTATGGCTACAATTTCATCCATGACACTGGACCTACTGGATCAATGAGGTGGAAGTTCTTGCTCCATTGGAAGCCCTAAATCCAGGCTGAATACTGGTTAAAGGCTTTTTGTTCTCAGGCGAAATATTATTTGTTGGCTGAATTGCTTAGTTGTAGGTACACTGCTACAAGTTGATTCTGCATATTTCTAGTTGTTCCTATTCACATTATTTTCCAACAGGCCGTTTCTGTTTTCATTTCTAGGTTCACAGTTTGTTTGCACTTGATCCTCCAGTGATTGTTTTTTTGAGCAGGCATTCTGTAAAAGTACAGAGAATGGACTAATTCCAGTTCTTCACTGTACTGTGGATTGTGTATTATCTAAAAAGCACTTTATAGGCACAGACCTTTTTTTCTTGTCAATTATCTTCTACATGCTGTTTCATCTGCTTACTACATAGTTTGTGCTCCTCTACAAATGAGAAATGTGATGCATGGCTTGGGTTTGGGTTTTTGGTGGGTTTTGTGGGTGGGTTGGTTTTTTTTTTTCTGTACAGTACATTAATCGTATTTGTGTTTCAGATATGTCAGATTCCTTGGGTAGTCGCTTGAGACACAGCACAAGAGTGAATTACTCTGAACTGTCTTTCTGTCTCCTGACAAGTCTGCTTGAAAAGCAGCTTGCCTCAAGCTGAATTCATTGTTATTTCACTTATCTCCAAGTCAGCAAGAGACAGTTTTACAAATCTCTAATGTAAGGCTTGAAATGGAATTCAACAGCAACACTGATTTTCTTTTTATTTGGCTCTGGCCAAATGAATGGAAAGTGATAAATTGCTAATACAGAGAGCACATTTTGGGGTGTTTTCTTGAAATGCTAGCTTTATTAAAATCAGTCACCCTGTGAGACAAACAGTAATGTCACAGAGAATCAATTCTCTCTGATTTATTTATCTTTCTCTGTATCTACCTCAAAACACAACCTTTGGGGTGAAATACTATGAAAGTTTATAGCACTTATTGAGGTGTATGAGATATATTACTTTCTTTTTTGACCATTATAACTCTAACACATTACTGCTAATAAATGCTATTTAAATAAATATGCAAGTAGCTTAAGACCACTAAAAGACATTCCATTTTCGTGAGGCAGAATGCTTCCCTGAACGTTTCAGGGCACAGGGATGATCTCAAATACATTTTCCTATTTATAGTGTTGTGGACAGTGATCAACTTCCACTCATGGACAGGCTCCTGTCTATATACATATATGAAAAGAAGCCAAGTTTTTAAAGGATATGTCTATATTAGTAATCTGTGCATGATGAGGGCCCCAATGACACAATCATCTACATCATCATAGCATCAGGATGGTCCCTACTGTGGGTCATCTACCACCCCAAACAGTGAGCAGACCCAGACCAGTACTTCTGCTAAGCACCTTAGGACAAGAGAACTATTTCCTTGCAGTGGTTTGAGTATAGTCACCCCTCTGCCCCTCGAGGAAGTCGGTTTAACTTCAGATGTGAACTCTGCTATTTGCTCTCAGAAATAGAGAAGGTAATGCATCTCTATTTTCAGTAGTAACAATGAAGTCAAAGGCTGCTTCTATCAGGGGAACAGAGCTTTCGAGCCTGGATTGGCACAGCCCCAGTGCATGTTGTGAACCCAGCCCCGAACACTCAGAAAAGCCTCACCCATTGAATAGGTTATTGGCCTTTCTTTGGGTCTTGCATCTTGCTAAAGCATCACTAAATACCATGTTTTTTCATGGAAAGAATCCTTCCTTCCCACCGCTCCTCTCCCCTTCAACTGGTTTGCCTGCTGAATAACAAATTGGAGCAATGATATGAGAATCTTGGCCTGTCCCAATCCATGACACAGCTTTCAAGTCTATCTCTCCATCAATACTTAAAAATGGGCTAAAAGCCATTCTGTGGCCGGGAGGGCAGGAGGTTCAGCACATCTCCGTAGTGCTCAGCATCCTTTCCACCCAGGTTGGCTGGCTTTGTCCATGCTGGAAACGTTGCTGGGTCCTTGAACTGTGCTATCATCGAACACCAGGTTCAGAGATCACAAACATGTTAGAGGGTGCTGGCAGGATATCACGTGCCAAGGTTCATACCTTTTCAATTACACCTGCAGTTTTTAAAGACATTGTTGCCTTGATAACAGACTGCTAAAAACTATCTTCAGACTGCTGTGTCTTATTCTCCTACACGAGGACTTTAAGGTTCATCACAGACAGAATCTTGCTCAGAGTATTTTAAAAGCACCTGAAGTGCACTGAGATGCTGTGTATAACCTCATTCAGAAGCTGACATTTCTCTCAACATCTCTGTGGGATACACAGAATATGGGGAAAATCTCAAATCAGAGTCATAAGCAAGCCCAATCCTTTCTTTGCTTAAGATTCATTTTTCCTTCCACCATAAATGCTTGTCACTTTTCAGAGAAAATTTAGAAAAGAACTCTCTATTAAAACAATAAGCAGTTCTTTCTACAAATCAGGGGTTAACATTAGCAAAAGTGGCTGATGTCAAAATGCTAAGCTTAAGACTGTTTGAAACAGTGATATTTTCTTGCATTGTAACAAAACAAGATTCTGGGTGCTGCAATTTGCAGTACTAGATCCTTAATGAAATTTCACAATTACTAACGCACAGCAAGTTTTTTCTATTATTTTCTTTTTAGTTTCATCAAAAAGACCAGATCAAGTGCAACCTGCTTTTGTAGGGATTTACAATCAAATGCAATTATATAATTAATGATACACTACTAAGCCATGGCAGTCCAATTACCATTGATGAACATTTCTTCAGGGGTCTCTAGCTCTTCATAGTGGAGACTGACAGAGAATGGATTCTTAATAGGCAGCTCAAAGCCCCTTGGGCTGTGTCATAGACAAATAAATTTCACATGCTTGTACTGCTCTTGTCTTATTCTAACAGCTCCCCTCCTAGTCATACTAAATGAGTAAGGCTTATTCTTTTGAAGCCAGCTAAAAGTTCTGCACGAATGATGTAACAAGCAAATGCAAATGTTGCAGTGCAGCAGTGTTACACATCGCATTTTCCTCTAACACCAGTAAATTTCAGGGTAGGAAATTTCACGGTAGTTAACACTGTTAGAAATTATATTAACCACTCTTTTGGTCAGATTTCCCAGGAAATAAATTATTCTGTGGTTAAGCAGTCAATAGCCTTTACTTGCACAGCTTGAAACTGAACTACAAGAGTAGAAACTTGCTTTATAATAAGTCTGTTAGAGATTATATCAATGTCTCTTCCTTTCAGATAAATTCTTCTAAAATAAACAAGACCAATTACTCACACGCAGCAGTTGAGTCATGGAGAGACAGAGAAAGGCAGAGAAAGGAGAGGGGGGCGGAAACAGGGGAATTATCTAAAAGTAACTGGCTATGTAAACTCCCTCCTCCCAAAAGCATAGAATAACACAGAACATAGTGATAAAAAATAAACGTAATTCAATGCCTTTTTGTGGAACATCCAGGTATAGTCCCTGAATGACATGTTTTGTAGTAGTGCTACAATGGTGGTAAGGGAAGAGGGTTGAGGAACAACATCAGGGAAAGTGAAAGAGAAATGTTTTACAGACCTATAAGTTTCATGAGAGGACCTGAATCAATTTCTTCTATAAATATTCTTCTCGGGCTCAAGACAGGGTACAGATACTCTGGTAACAGAGTAGGAGGGATGCATACATAGCAGCATGGCTTCCTCACTCAAAATGTTGAACAGCTCTTAGTACATGTAGCACTGATGAGAGAGACTACAGTCCCATTACTGCTCTCCTGGATATCTCTATACTCCTGCTAAGGACACAAAGCCGCCAAGAATGAAACCATGTGATCAAGCAATAAAATCCTCTGGCGGAAAATAAAATACGTATAAATATATACTTCAGCTTAATTTTACCTCTGAAATTATTCATGGAGTACATTATCCCTGAATACTTCTTGTCTTTTACCTCCTTACATGTTGTGTTTTAGCAAATTTGCTGTATGTATGTGCCAGTAACCATATAAGCCATTAGCTCATCTCAGTTTTTTGGAAAATGAGTGGAGGAAAGTTAAACAATTTGGAGGGGTGGTGGTGGGTCGTTGTTTGTGGTTTTTTTCTAATTATTCAGTATTCTCTTGAGACGAAGAATTATGCTTTGCTGTACATTGCTAAACATGGAAAAATAGTTGTTCCATGCAAGGAGGGAATATACAAATCCCTAACATGCAGCTTTTCAACCCACAATTTCTTACTCAGCTGAGTTGTTTCAATTTAGTCCAAAAGAAATTTGTTCCTCCTGCCACTGGTACTATTACACAGATTGTTCCAATTACAGAGCTATAGTTTCTTTATGAAGATGGCTTCAGTTTTACAGCCAAAATGATGTGCAAAAAATTGCAAAATCAAATATATATTGTGCCTATTGATTGTGTATCTACAATGAGCCATAAAACTTAATCACAATCATGAAATCTCTTCATAGAATTACTGCTTCAAAACCCAAGATGAGCAAACTGGAAGAGTTCTGTGGTTCTTATACAAATATCAGATATGTATGTATAGTTTCAGGAAGAAATTGCATTATTACCATTAAATCATTACCAGTGAAATGCATTTTTTAAAAATATAATACATCAGTACACAAACTGACACCTAATGGAAGTTTATGCACAAAAATTGTGTTTTGTCACAAAAGTCTGTATTGCAATATGCATTAATATTGACCACATCACCAGTTACCGAGCTATGTAATCAACAACAAAAAGAGTTTGCATGAATCCTGGTATTTGTATCTATTGACAAAGATGAATATTGATATCTACAGAAATAGATATCTCTCAATTAATATGAGTAGTCCCATAAATATCACTTAGCTTTTTTCTAAATTTAAAATCTGCTTAAATTATTAAAAATATGGAGGGTTTATGTAAATATGTCTGAAAAGAATCTTGATAATATTTTCTTGCCTTTTATGGATTATAATTTGAACAGGTTCTGTCCAACCTGCAATTTATTCTAGATAATAATGGTCTGTTGTTATGCAAATATCACTAATTTTTATTGCTAAGAATGTGAATAGTTTCAACTCACTATTCACTGCTTCCTCTTGTAGTCAGTTTTCTAGAAAAATACTAATGCAATTATGTTTTTCTGTTTGATTCTTGCTCCGGACAAATAAAAGCTTCTTGATTCGAGAAAGGATGTGAAGGTAAGCAATAATAGTCAACCCTGAATGTTGGTGTAAGTCTTAAACATCTATAAATACTTTGTTAAAATGAATTCTACTTTGTTAATGCATTTTTAAAAGCAAAATCATGCTGTGTTAAATGCAGATGTTTTGAAAGCAGAACAGGTCTACATTAGGGTAAACTCGTGTCAGGGCTTATCTTGCGTATCTCAATGGCATGTGAACTGAACTGTCTTTTTGAAAATTCCTCCTACATCTTGCACTGCAGGCCAGAAAGGCATGTGGCTGAACGTCCGTGAGTTCCGTTTTTCTTCCTAGAGTTTTTGCATGCAAACCAATACAATGTCGGTTCAAATTTAACATACAAAATCTTTTTCTCTTAATCTTATTTCCCAATCAAGATTGTGCAATACAAACAAACTGTGTCAAACAAACTATGCAACTAAGACATCCTGTTCTCAAGGTCTGAATGAAAGCAGAATGAAACACCAATCTGGTCTTAAAATTAAGAGCATTTCTGTTATTCAAAATTGCCATAATATCTTTTTATTTATTTTGTTGGAGAACACATGCTTGGTGGATGGAATGCTCTATAATGCCAATGGGGGAACTACTATAGTACATCAGACATATAGTCCATGCAGACAATATGTTTCCTCTCCTTCCCACTGACCGCCATCAAACTACTCCAGAGGAAAGCATCAATGCCCTGCAATCTGCAGATTTAAAAACCCAACCCATTCTAGGCAAGTTTATCTTTAATCCCAGACAGACGTGATAGGTTTCATTTTGCCAACTTTTGACATGAGCAATGTAGACATCTATATCTAGGTTCTTCATCCAGATTTCCTTTCTAGTCAGAGGAGACAATCAGGCATTTCTAGGGCACAAGTCATAACATCTATTTTGAAGTACCTAATTCTCTCTGTTAGAGACAGAAGTGAATGAGGTGCTGAATTTATATGTAGATTATTTATGCTATAGACATCCAAAGGTTGGTGAAATACAGTTTAACCTTGGATACCAGTTTAAACCCCAAAATAAGCAGTTCCATCCATGATGGAAAATTAGTGAACATTGCAAGGAATTTTGTGTAATGTATTGGTACGCTAACATCACTGCTAAAGCACATTGAAGGTTAATTTCATTTTAACAATATAAGCCTTGAAAAGCCTTCACTTACTACCTAGAGCACCGGGGAAATGGGTCAATGAGGTTGTTTATGGAGCAGGAGCTGACGCAAGCAGAAAGACACTCTTATCAGCACCTGAGTATAAAATAACCACTGACTGCAGCTCATCATACGTGATTCGCTGCAGGAATTCAGCAGGTGATTGATAAGGGGAGTACACCAGAAATGTAAGCAGGCTGCATATAAAAAGAATGTAAACAATTCAGCATTCCTTCCTGCACTTACCACCATGGAAACGATAGCAACCTTCTCTCTGTTGACATACTTTGCAGCTCAGCCTTGCCTTTCCTGTGCATATAGAAACTGAACTGGCTACAGATCCTCTCCAAACCTGTTGTCCTTCCAGTCAGGGAAAAGAAATATCTCCCACAGGCCCCTGGCACACCAGCATAGTGATAATACTGAATCTGTTGGTCCTCCAGAAGCACTCACTGAGCCACACAGGTCTCAATTTCTACAGAATTTCTTATTCTTGCAAACAATCCCAACAACAGTTTGAAGCAATCTGTTCCTACCTAGCATATTAACATAAGTAAATCAAAATGAGATTCGAAGGCAAACACGTAAAAGTAACTCTTTATGGGCATGTCCCTTAGTGTCCTGCTGTCTGAATCCTTCTGCTGGCCTTGAGGAGACAGAAAGAGACAACATACAGGGACAAACTTGCAGGGCCGCAGATGGGAAGTGGAATCAATACTACTGGCCATTGAATCAAACCAGAATTTCAGTAGAAAGGATTATTGAGAAGGCTATTCCTTTAATAGCTATATACTATTACAAAGATAATAGTGAGTAGGAATATGCTGAGGGGTGACTTGGGTCCTCCCTTTTTCATATTGAAAAAATCATAACTTAAATATTTTATTTATGAGAGCAAATTGGTGATTTTAAATGATTGCACATTCATTTGTTTTAGCACTTTGGAAGAAATTAAAACTCCAGTGATAACACCAGTGTGTTCTTAAGAGTCAGATCTGCATTCCAATAATGCCTGCCTCCTATTACTGAGAACTACACTGATAGAATCATAGAATAATAGAATCATAGAATAGTAGGGGTTGGAAGGGACCTCTAGAGATCATCTAGTCCAACCCCCCTGCTAAAGCAGGTTAGCCTAGAGTAGGTTGCACAGGAATGCATCCAGGCGGGTTTTGAATATCTCCAGAGAAGGGGACTCCACAACCTCTATGGGCAGTACATTACAGTAAATGTCTAAAGCATGTGGACTGCTGAACAATCATCATATCCTAAATTAATCCTACTGGTTTCATTCTAGTTATTTTGTAAAATGACCCTGTTGTTTCAATACAGTTGCTTTATATGAAACTCCTGTACATTTATATTAGACAAGCTCTGCATGCTCAAGTGATCATTTTATGTGACCATGTTCAGAAGAACAAGATCCTGCCAAACAGCTGTCCAAGTTGTTGTATACAAATTCCCCACGTTCCCCTATTTATCAACAACGAGAGTTACTCTGCAAAGCATTTGACCACTTAAATACTTTGTTCAGTTTTTTCACAGAAGTTTGAATTTATTCATAATTCGTGCTTATTATTCCTTCTGCATATAGATGGTAGTGCTCAGATATACAAAGTCCAAAAGACTAAAAATGGTGCCTGGAGCAGACAACCCTTCCGTGTGTGTTTGATTACTCATTTTGGAAAATTGTAATGAGGTTCTTAAACCTGATCCTTTCTACTTTTGTATGAGCAAAGACAATATGATTCACACTGAAGTGAGAGAAAAATGAGTTGTAGAATAACATTGCCAGAACCATGTGTTACTCAGAAGTCCTAAACAGAAGCCAAAGCTGCAATAGGTGAGCTATAACTGGTATGAAATCTTTCACTAAGAAATACTTAGGTCTCAGAGGATTCAAAGGTGGTTAATAAGATGTCAAATTTTAAGAATTATTTGAGGAAAAATTTGGGGAAATGCTAGTCCGTAATTCTTACAGCAATACCACACAGATCACACAATCTGTAGTAAAGAATAAAGTTAGCATGATATGTGTGATTTATTAGGGAAGAGTAAGCATGGATTTTCTATAGGTTAATTATACCTCAACAAACCTACTACAGCTCTTTGGTGAGATCAGCAGTGATGTGGATAAGCGAGAGGTGGCTCATACAATCTACTTAGATCTCCGAAATGCATTTGGAAGTTTAACTTGCTGAAGGTTTTTCTGGGTGAAAATTAAATGGTCATTAGGAAGTGGCTTAGGAGATAAACGTTTGCTCAAAAAATGGAAAACAAAAGATCGTATACTGTCAATATTCCCAATGGAGTGAAATAATCAATAGCATACTTCAGTGATCTGCGCTATTAACTTATCCATAAATTATCTAGAGAGGGGGACAGCTGAAGTGACAAAATCCGATGGGAAGTTGTTGAATTTGTTTAAAGCTGTGAAAAATGCATGCTGACTGTGTAGCAGCATTTCAGAAGAACCTGGCCAAGTCCTAGCTGTACTGAATAACTGATAAAATAACATGGAAGATGAAGTTTAGTGTAGGTAAATGTAAAGTAATATATCTAAGTGGAATGAGCCTCATTTTAGGTATGCAGTAATGGTTTACCAGTATTATTATAGAGTGAGTTTTAGTACCAAATTCCATGGAAATTGTTGACTCAGGGCTCAGTGCAGTCAAAAAGCAAAGAAAATGTTAAGCAGTGTTAGAAAAGAATAGAGAACAAACCAGAAAACAGTATTTTGATGGTATAGTGTAATGTTCATATTCATTTGCAAAATCAAGGGAAAAAAGGTACTTTGATATTTTCTTGAAAGGTATTAAAAATAGTAACACCAATGTCTTTGTGAAGTCAGCCTCTTATGTTAAGGCCATTTAAAAGGTCATAAATTCCTAAGGTGTTATGATAAGTGTTAATAGTCCTTGCTATTAAAATAACCTCCTACATACTGTGGCTGCTTTTTAGAAACACTTGCTTCCAGTCTTTGAGAAAATGAGTTTTGCAAGTAATGGCAAATTCTCAAGTTGGTCCTCAATTATACACAAATGGAAATTCAGTTTTCTCTCTTCATTTTGGTTTTTGTGTGGGTTTTTTGCCTTCCATCTCCTCTACTTTTTGTTTCCTGGATGTGACACAGTGGGAGAAGCAGCAAGTGAAGATGTCGAAACCAGACCACTACAAAATAATTACAACTGCATTAGCACCAGAAATGCTTTAAAACCAATTAATGGGGAAATTCACTAAAAGGTCCATTATCTCTTTAAAAGAGCTTTACATGCTTATGTCAGGCAGCTCATAAATAACAAGTTTCTAATAGGAAATCCCTTTGTAAATTGTTCTTCAGACTTTATAAGGGTAGGTGCCAGTCATGAAGCCATTGAAACATAAGTTTATGTTCAGAATAAAAGCACCACAGAATGAATCATGATCTCATTTTTGAAGTTACTGTGGGTGGAAATGGAAGACTGGCCAGACTTGTTATGTTACAGACACACAAGGGAACTGAGGAGATGTGAATTAAACAAGTGGGTGTCAATCATGGTTTATTGGTGACTTAAAGATTCTGTTAAAGTCAGACACATTAGACAAAAAAACAAAAAGGAGATCATAAGTACATATAAAGCCATATAGGTAAATGAGGAAAACCAGAAGGAATGCAAATAGGCATGATCCATTCTAACTTTAGTAGCACTCAGTAAAGACAAAATATGTAATGCAATAAATTGTGTGGGTTACAAGTGAACAAGCAGCAAGCCAGCCTGGTAAAACTGTAAAACTACACACAGAGTGACTCGCGTGACGTCGTTGCATGAATGAGTGAGCATTTGAGGGATCAGTTTTCTCCAGAAAACAGACTTCATTGATCACGTTGGCATTTTGTGTCAAGCTTAATTGCCTTATTGTATAAATTTATGATCAAGAGTGATAATTTCAATAAGGCCCAAACTGACTCTCGTTGCATTTGAGATAGCGAGGAGGAACTGGAGTGAAATTTGTGTTCTGTTTTGTTTGTCTGGTATTTTGTCTCAATATAATCTTAAACGGTCTTCAACAGTCTTTGTAAACTGCTATCTGGTGATATCTTGGTTACTGTTAACCATCAAGAAGGTATAACAAGAGGCAACCTAAGGAAACAATCCATGATCCATCTTATTTAATACAATCTCTCATAGTGCCCATTCCAGCTAGACAAAAAAACCTTACCGAGGACAACTGCAGGATAATCAGATGCAGCAAACCCTATCAGGAATATGTTAACATGTTGTGACAGGGAACTGCAGTGTCTCTTTTTTCCCACCTTCCTAACATAAAATTGTAATTTGGATTGTCTGTAGCTATTACAGTATTCTAAAAGATTCAGATTCTATTCTAAATGATTCAGATGCCAGAGAATGAGACACAGAACCTTTCTCACTGCTGCTCCCCTGTATCAAGGATATAAATATATCCTGTGCGCATATGCTAGATATAAATGTAGATATTTAGGAGGTGCTTTCACTAAATACTGCTTTATATGTGGTAATCAATCTGGCTTCAGTGACCAAATGACACCCTAGTTGTGTTTTCACTTGCTGTTCTTTGAGATTGTTCCTAGAAAGGTAAACAAGGCAATCATTTTCCCTAAGGAAATAAAATGGACAAAAAAAAAAATCACTGAAATTGTATCAATTCAAACAGTGTGGTTACTGCCCCCAGCTTTGCAGTGGTTCTGTTCTAGCCTTTGGGTGTCAGGCTTTCATTTCATACTACCAAATACCTCCTGAATTCCTGGGGTTTTATTTCTTATGTATCTGTTAACATTACACTTCTGCCTTTTTTTTCTGTTTTGCTGCCTTTACCCCTCTGTGTTATGCTCTAGAAAGTGTGTTGAAGTTGAATTTACACTGAAGAAATCCCAACAGGAATATCAGGTAGCAGCATTGCTTTCATCTCACTGCTCCTTCTTCAGACAACTCCAACTCTGTTTTGCTAATTTTAACAGAGAAAGTGTTTCAAATAGAATTACTGAAAGGCATCTGGTCTCTTTTTGGTTAGTGCCTCCTTGGATGATACCATGGGAAGTTACTGTGTTTGTCTTATAGAAATTAATGAGACAACTTTCTCTGCAGAGGAAGAAGCAAATGAGCAGGAAACCTTTAGTGTTTATCATAACACTCTTTCTTCTGTAACTTAGTAGGCACCATTAACACCAGAAAGTATTTGAAGAAGCATTCTTTTAATGCATGTCATCTTGTTTACCACATACAGAGTGGTAATGGTAAAGCTGATGATGATAATAATATATAACCTCTGTCAAGTTGAGATAGACCTACAGAAACTGAGAGAACATCACCTGTATCTGCAGATGGCTTTTTCTAATAGAAAGGTTTCATCTTAAATGCAGGCTTGAAATTTCAGGAAGTTTGGCATACTACAGACTACTGTCAAAGAACATATAACACAGAACAAAATCCTTAGAAGAATTTGGAAGGATAGATTTTATGCACATATGTATCTGTAATCACTAAATAAATAATTAAAATATTTGTAATAAATTAGCTGTTGGATAATGTTAGTTCATTATCATTGCACTCAGTGTCTCAACATTTTATTTTTTACTGCTTTAAATTATGTGAGTAGCAA
Organism: Steatornis caripensis; assembly: GCA_013398225.1. Classification (NCBI taxonomy): domain Eukaryota; kingdom Metazoa; phylum Chordata; class Aves; order Caprimulgiformes; family Steatornithidae; genus Steatornis; species Steatornis caripensis. The sequence continues at coordinate 1,117,728 of VZSC01019993.1, read as the reverse complement.
CTATTGTAGTTAAATTGCAAGATTGCTTTTACCATAAAATTACATAACAGAATTGTTATCATTGTCTGATTTCTGGCAGAATCTCTACTAGATCTGGCAACTTTGCAGTGTATCTTGTTTCTTTAGCTAAGAGCTAAGGATCTGAAAATTGTGATGTAATGGGAAGCAAAGCTATTCACACTTTTGTACTGAAACACTCATAATAAAGTTCCAGGCATAACAAGGAGCACATGGTTGCCTAAATAGCAAATAGCAATACAGTATTAGGCGGCTTGCCTTTTATTCCTTTTGCTAGAAAGGATTCAAACCATTCTGACTCCTGAGAGACGACGTATGAAGCTTTGTACTTGGGATAGGTGCTTTCTTCCGTCGCTTCCGTTATTCTATTCCGTTTTGCATTTCATAATAAAATATTCATCAAGGCATTAAAGTTTCTCTATAGCCTGGTAATTAGGAAAGTAATCTGGATCCTAGTTCCTGTACAAACTGGTATTTCAGTATGAAGGTATCCATCAGCTTGGATTCAAATCCTCGTTTTTAATCAGATGGTCTCCTTAACTACTAAACCATAAAGACAGTCTATTTTGGCTCAATGAATATTTCATTATGTGCAAAGTGAAGATATGGAGAGCTTCATTCTCTGAGAAGCTGGAAATTATCATGGTCGCTGCAGAGCCAGGAAGGCAATTGTGAAGCTTTCAGCGTTTCCAGGCTCCTAAATCCACATGAGCCCATCTGTTGACCTGTGAATTTGAAAATCCTGGAAACCTTCAGGCAAGTTGTAAAGCAGACAGACTCCAAAGGTCTTTGTCCTCTCACCTGTTCATTTATTCATTAATCAGGTGCTAAAGAACTCAGCAGGTACCCTGGCATGTGATTAGAGGGTTTTGAAACATTTTTGGCATGAGCAGATCCATCAAAACGCTATCTGTCTTTTAGAGCAATTTCACTGTGATCTCAGAAAAATATTTTGCTTTCACTGATTCAGCATTCCTCAACAGAAAAAGTGAAATTGTTTGTATTTTCCAAGCAGCTAAATGTTTACTTTGCAGTCTTAATGCATTACACATAGTGCAGCCAGACATTTGAATGACACACGCTGAAGGAGAACTCTATAGAGGAACATGACAGACTGTGTCACTGGCTTCTAATACATGTGTGCTTTGGTGAAGATCGTGTTTCTGATATTTGCGTAAACTAGGATGCCAGGGTCTTATTGCTTTCAGTGAGAGGATGAGATGATCTGATCAGTGTGCCAAGTTCCTGTAACTCATCACTTTCCATTCTCCATGAAGTGGCATTCCCCTAATCTGGCTGCCAAAAGCTGGCTTTTATTTCACAGTCCCAAGGATGGTGTAAAATCTCACTTACTTATTACCTGCCTGCTACGCTAACTGCTGCAAAACCTGCTTCTGATTTGCACTTGATTTGAACTGGTGGTCCGCTGCTAATAAACTATCTTTCTCAGTCTCTTGCTCTTTTCTTATGCCACCCCTTCTGCAGCCTTTTCCCCACCCCACTTTGGGCGTACTTCCAAGTGTCAGCAAAAACTGGGTCCCCAGCCATGCACAATAGGCAATGACTGCTCTGTTTCATTTTCCTTTCAGATGGATTGAAATACAAGACATAGAATGGGTACTGTCTCGAGTCAAACTTGCTCAAAAAGGTATGTAAGCATTTTTTTCTGTGATACTGGCACTCGGATTCGTGCAATATTCACACATAAGACCTAAGAAACTTTGGAAAAATCAACATGTATTGCAAGTTGTGCCTGGAACAAGCAGGTGTAATCCTGGGAAAATAAATACAATCCAGTTGCTAGCACTGATTTCTTTAGCATTTTATCAAACTTTCTGTTGTAGCAACAGTCTTACGCTGTTTTTTCCATTCTGCTTAACCAGCAGATGACTCAGTCTACAGACCAAGATAATGTAGTACAATTATAGCATTCAAAACGGTTTATGTGTGACTACTCAAAGCTTGTCTTCACTCTGTTTATTGGCTACTAGCACACTAAGATAAATGCAAGTTAACAAATTCCTAAAAATACTCCAGGGATGAATCATCCCTTTCAAAAGGGTTCTGGAGAGTGTTTACCACTGTGATGGTAAGTCACGGGGTAGTAGGGAAGCCAATTTCTGTTACAGAAAGAAACGAGCTTGAGTCAGCCAAATGCTATGTTACAGATTCTGAATGCTTTGCCTGAAGATGGCTAATATGGGTTAATGTCCTCAAACTTGGGCAGCTAAAGGAGACTGTTAAAGCAAAATTTTTCCAAAGTATCCACTTTTATTGCAAGTCATATTTCTGTTGCTTTCCTTAGGAATTCAGGAATTAAGGTTTTCTAATTTTCAGAAGAGTCACTCCCAAATCCTAAGAGACTCATCATTTTCGGAAAAATCTGAAGAGTCTGTTTGCTTGGAATTTAGATGCTTGACTTTTAACACTGATATTAGAAAACGTGTGTTCAAATTCACGTCATAGATGTGTGCTTGAATATTCTCTGCTACCCACAGAGCAGACTGAAGGATTTTTTGAAAGGAAGAGATTCAAGTGCTGTGTCTGTTCCTTCAAAAAACTTTGTGTTTAATAGATCCAGAATTAAAGAAAAAGTGTTAGATGATAACAGATAATAATAATATTAATAATAATAATAATAACAACAACAAAAGTAATATCTAGCTGAAATTAACATTAATAGATTTACTCAGCTCTCCAGAAGTACATAATTTAAGTGTAATCCCTGCATTTCTACTTTCCACTCTGATTTAATC
>VZSC01019993.1:1065036-1114823 GCA_013398225.1 Steatornis caripensis | reverse complement strand
CTTTCCACTCTGAATTAATCTGATTGAACATTATTTACTCTAAATTAAAGACTGAAGAAATGACCAAAAGTTTCCTTTATGGAGATTTTTCTGTTTGCTAAATAATTGTTTCACATTCGCAGTCTGATCTTTGGCAAATGGCATAGGCAGGCATGCTCCGGTGTGGTTTAAGGAGTTATCTCCAATCCTATTCAGCAGTGCTCTTCTGATGGAAGCTGCCATCCCCACACATCTGAGACACTGTAAATGTCTGTATGGCTGCATCATGGCCACACTTCCATCATATTTTGGGCACCTATGTAATTAACACAGATGGCATGTGCTCATTAGATGTATTTAGTAGTGCGGTTAGATAAGTCAAACTTTAGGCTGGAAGAATAAAATCTTAAAGATATCACTCGATAAACAGATTATTGTTTACAGATAATATTTTGAAAAGTTAACTTAAAATCATGGCAAATCTTCCATATTTGAATCTTGACTAGTTGCAAAATATGGCTTTAGCTTCAGATAACTGTGGAAAGGCCAGGATAAAAATGATTTTTAGAAATCCTGAATCAAAGAATTGAATTTATAAGAGGCATCTCATAGACCAGTCCTGACACACACCTCGGTTCATGCTTTGCCTGCTATAAGATAAACAAAAAAGGGGAAAACAGGCAGACTTTTGCCTTCGCAAATTTGTATAACATTTCTGACCAATTAGATAAATTAAACAGAATTTTAAAAACAACATCTTGAAAATAGGGCAGTGTGAATGACGTTATACTCTGTCATCCTCACTGCCATCATTCATTGCAACCAAACAAGTTTAAAATTCCTCACAGGTGACCAGTGAGATGTGCCACTTGAAAGGACATGGATTGACATCTTCACCTTCACAGAACAGATATCCTGGACCATCTGCATGAAAATTAATGACAGCTCAGAGAGAGTTATGTAATTTTATTTCACTGTGAAGAAGCTCAGTAAATCCTTATTTCTGAATTGAATCTTTTTCATAATTGTATGCTTGTAATTTAATCATACCCTGTTTGTTCCTTTCCTCCTTCTCAGAGATATACTTTAATAAGCAGGCTGATGTTTGCATTGAGATTGGATTATAAAATTTTAAGAAAGTAGCCTATGAAAATTCTCACTTGTGCTCACACATCTCTCGTCAGAAGGAAAAGTGTTACCTAAGATGTGCTGCAGCCATGTTTGTAGAGGCATATCTGGGGAATTGCCTTCTGGAAAGCGTTTCTGTGAAGAGTAAATGAGGATATCTTTAGATAATTGCCTGTGTTTGAGACTTTCAAACATTCACCAGGAATGTTTGTGATGATAGTAAAACTTCCCACTTGATCCCTGTGGAGATTTGGAGGAAAAGCTGGTGCTCTGAAGTGGTGTGTTACATCACCATGGATGCCAGCGTAAGCCCATTGCGAAACCTTTGCTTTTAGGTTGATGTGAACTGAAAGCTCTTAGCTCCTGCACTTTGTCAGATGATCCATTTGCTGTCCTTCCAAGACAGTACTTTGAAAGAGGTGCTATAATGCAGCTTCACAAAGTGAGATGTGAAATAAATGAGCATTCAGGCAAGATGCCACTTAACAGCCTTCTGGGAGCTGTTTATCAAAGTTCAACTCCGCCTCACATCCTTCCTCACCACAGTCACTGGTTGTAGAGATGGCTCAGAGCACTCACAGGAACCACTGGACAGTTGCAAACTTACCAAATAGTCCAAATACATGACGGGCCAAGAGATAAGTGTTTGAAAATATACTTCAGAGGGTTTCCTCACACTTTTTTACAACCAGACAAAGGCAGCTGGCAGGCTGAGAAGACCTCTCACAGACTTTAGAACCAAAGAAACATGTAATGTCCCATGTCATTGGCAATTTGGGAGGTTCCAAAGTGAGAGAACTGTGTGTTTATGTGGTAAACACTTAACAAGAGAAATGGGTATTAATGAAAATTTAGTTACGAAAAGTGGATTTTAATGAGCACTTGGGCAAGAAGACCACTCAAAAGCTGGTTTGGCTTAGGAAAAAATTCCTGATGGCTTCCACTTGTCCTCCAGTCCCAACTCAAATTCTGCTGAAGAAAGAAAAACAGTTATACAAGCCAATAAGAAAGCACAGGAAAAGTGCTACATATGCCTAAGTGAACATCTGCACAAGCACAAGTGCCCACAAGCCCGCCTTCATATTAGTGTTACATATTTCTACCTCGGAACCTAGGGGGAATTTATGCACAACCATTTATGTCCACTTAATCCTGTAAAGTGCTACGTAAGAACAGAACAACTTCGGAATGGTTTTGCAAACACCTTTAACTAGAGTTAAGGTTTATTGAGAGAGGAAATTCAGTTTTACACTGATTTTGCTTTCTGTTTTTTATTCTTCCTCACTGGCATGTGATACCATTAGAACAGCATAGAAATCATAGCAAAGAATATATTCCGGAATAAAATTATATGCATAGAAAGAGTTAATCCCTCAGAAAAGTGCTTGAAGAAGTCCGAGCACAAATAATTGTCTTAAGTGTGTATGTTTTTCTCAATTGCATATGCATTTTCTATAATTAGAGCTGCATGAATAATTTTTTTTTTTCTGTTTGCTGGCAGCTCTAAAAACAGAACCAATCAATGAATGTACAGGCATCAAAGCACATTTAGTAATGATTAAAACCAAACATTTTGTTTTAGTAAACTTTTGAAATTAAATATTTTCCTTTTTTTCTGTTTTTTTTTTTTTTTTAACAAGAACAATTGGCAAAGGTATGAGTTTATGAAGTATTTCAGTACAGCTGTACGTATATTTTTCACATGCAGAGTTCTGCCTGGAAAGGCTTGTACGAATTGCAAATTAGGAAACTACAACCTGTTTAGCAACTGCAGACAAAATGTCAGAATTCAGTTGTATATCAATGTCACCAGAACTTTGCATATGGCACATAATTTCCTGGTTTATGCCTTTTTTTCCTACTTATTTTTAATATTTTTTCTTCATTTTCTTGTTTTCTTTCTTCTATTCAACTTCTGCCCATATTTTACTTTGGATGCACATGTGTTAACACTGAAATCAGATCATTCATACATTCAAAATCAAAGGAAAAAAACAGTCTTCCATGCTTAAGTATTTCTGGATTTGGTATGATTGGCACTACTTTAGTCTGGACTGGTTTATATTTTTTATACTCTTCAAGAATTAGTCACCTTGTTGACCTCCTAAGACTGGGAATAGCTAAGCAAACAAATGGAAAAAAAAACCTTGCTCGGACTGTTAGACTAAGCAAACATGACAAGGAAATCACTAGGGTAGGCTCATGCATATGCACTGTCAAGGTGCCATCCTGACAAAGTGTCTTTTTTCACTACAGTCACACATTTTATACTGTCAGCAGGTTTTTGGGAGTGAAATACATGTATTTCATTGTTAGAATTAAAAGGAAAGCTTTAAAATCCTTCTCCACAGACTTTTTTCAACAAGGTATTAAGTAAAAGTGCTGTTAACACAAAAAGAGGAAACGTGCAGGGAAAAGTCAGTGTGATAGGTTTAAAGAAGTGCTGCTGCTGACTCACTAAGGCTAACTGCAATGATTATTTTGAACAACATCTTTGCTTTCACTGATATCCTGCAGACTTTCCAAAAGCACTGGGGTCTATACAGGAGTTAAACAAGTGCATAAAATTTACAAGTGCTTAAATTCAGCCTTCTTCATCGAAACATACAATTACATCCCCTTAATTAAAATTGCCTTGTTGCATTGCTGTGTGTGCACTAGGAGTGTGAATTAGAAGTGTGCTAGAGTCTTGGTTTCCAATGATGATGATGACAGCAAGGGCAGCTGGTTCAGGCTCACTGGGACTGTGGTTCCTGGTGGCCATGGAGGTCTGACCACTGGCAGTGGGTTTAGTGGAAAAATTTGATACCCACCTGCCTTTACTGCTCAGAAGCGATTAAAACTTCAGTCTCTTGCAAGTATTTTATATATTGCGGTATCTTGACTTTGATTACACTGGTAATGTAGTATGTATACTCTTTTCTACAGACAGAAGTCAAAAAATCAGATTGCTGCATCAGAGACCTGTGTATCAGACGGGTACTTACACACTGATATATTGATGGTGACTAGCGATACAGTAATTGTGGTATAGATATGCTACTGTTTCAGGTGGCTCTACCATAATCCCTCTGCACATTAAGAAGCTTATAAGGAGAAACCAACGTTATACTCTGACTATAAACTGACCAAAGAAACACAAATTTTAACACAGTGGATTTGCATGTTCTGTATTTTGGATGAGGAAGGGAAAACCAGCCCACAAGTGTTTTCCTCCTACCTGGAGCCACTAGCTGCATTTCCTTCATGTGTCCCAGGAAGCTTTTGTCAGATACCCCAAAACTCCACTGTGAGCTATAACAAGTCTGTGTATGTAAAGGAAGAAAGAGGAAGTGGAGGAGAAAACAGGGAAATGGAGAGAAACTGTGAACACTTCAGAAAATGAAGAAATATTGCAGAAGCTTCCCTGTAAAATAAAACAGAATATTTTGAAGAAAGCAAACTTCTGCCTGATAACTTCTGATTTTTAATTGTTTAATAGGGAACATATTCCTGGAGGAATTTCTAACATCAAGGGTAATTACCAGCAATGTTTTGACTGCGGATGCCTTTGGGCAGCAATTTGCTTCTGTTTAGTTTTTAGGTACTGTCATGTCAACCAGATCTGCGACTGTATTCACAGGCAGTTGTATTACCTAAACTAAGGGAAATACATGCTAAAAAGCACGTCCTCCCATCCATGTTTAAGGCAGAGTCATTTCATCCAGCTGCTCTTTTAAGGACAGAAGACAGAAAGTGTTAATCAGAGAGATGAGAGATTAATTCGGTATGAAGATGACAGGGAACAAATTTCTCCTCTTTTCCTTTGCACAGTTTTATTTACAGACACTCATAGTTCTGTAATTGTTATTTATCATATTTCTCTGCACAACATTAATGAATCAGCATAAAACATTAATTTGTAAAGTTCAGCACAATCTCCCATCCTCCCTCCTTCCTTCCACGCATCTGTCCTGCAGCTCATCAAAACTAGCTGCAATTTCCACAGATCTGTTCACAGATGTTTATCCAAGAAAAGATTAGGTAGATATAAATTCTGTATGTTGGGATTTTGCAGGAGGTGGTGAGGAAATTATGCTTTGTTTGCTTGTTTGTTTTTTTCTTTTTCCAGATTTGTGTAGCCAGTCTGGCTTCATGTGTGTATTGATCATAACTAAAACTTAAGTTATTTTTACTAGACCGTAAGGGCGTATAGTCTGTTGAGTTTTTGACTGATTGTATCTCTTAGAATTAATATCGAAAATACACATTTTAAAAGGATTTTCTATGGATATTATGTATATCGTTTTAAAATATTTGACAATGTTCCTAAAATTAACAGTCTTTTTATTTTAGGTCCTCAAGTGATATACCATCCATTGCTGCTGTTTCTAACACCTCGTGGTCCCACGTACCAGAAGATAGGCAAATCTAATTTTCCTCTTCCAGTGGCAGACTGCTGAGCTGTGGGGAGATAAAGGACCAAATCAGGTCACTGACACACTTTGCTCAGTAGTTTCAACTGCAGGGCACAGAAGTGCACCTCATTTTTGGAGAAAGACTCCCATCCTGTCCTCATCCTACCTGCACATCAAGAGAGATTTTTCCTTGTGGGAAGGAAGACCCTCAGAGGCAGGAGCATCTCCACAGCCCATATAGCACACTTTAGGTCTTACCAAGGGAAGTCTGTAGCAGAAAAGTAGTTTTCCTGTGTCCAGACAGACTGATCCATCCTTCTTGTTAGGAGAACTGCAAAACACTAGTACATGGAAAGATAAATGTAGGCAAAAATATCTAAAAGCTGCTTCAAAAAGCTTCTTTATGTCACCAGCTGTAATCACTGTGATTATTGTATCTTACCACTTTATTAACACCTAAAGACCCCCGTTTCATGTTCCAGGTGTTCACACATGGTGAGCGAACCCAGCCCAGCTCTGAAGCGTTCAGCTACCAGCAGAGAAGTAAAATGTTTCCCAGTGTGTTGCAACAGATAACACGCTGGATTGTACTTCTACGACCGGACAACCTTGCAATTTTTGTCAAGTGACTTTATCACGCAGTGCCTGATTCCTGTACACAGATTTGGGTTATGACTTTGCCGCTCCATGATGTAGTGTTTTCAGACCTGCAGGTGCAAGGAGCTATTAAATAAAAAATAATAGTAAAGGAATATTAGGAAACAATGCTGGCAAATAAGGCATCATTAAAGAAAACATGTTTAAAGAATCTAGAACTATGAAGGGTCTATCTGTTCCCTTGCCATGCTTTCAAATTTTATCTTTTTTTTAATTTAAGAGCTGTAAAATAAAATCTTATATAATCTACCAAATGAATCATCCATTGGAAAGAGAGTTCTGGAGCAGTGCAGAAAAAGCAAAGACAGTGAAGGTGAAATTAGGAATGTAGACAAATACTAAAATTTTCCAATGCTAAGCACCTTATTCCCCAGAAAGGACATGACCCTCTTTTTCTAAAGCCTTTATCAGGACATTTTCTAGCTTTTCTTCATTCTGTACTACAGATTTGATTCCTGAAAGTCACCCAAATAAAACTTTTATTTATACTGGACTTGAACTCGTTCCTTATTCTGCCAGAAGCCTTCAGGGTGAAAAAATCTGAGAAAGTAAGAGATTAAAGATAATGTTAGCTTGTTCCAACATCAGTGAGTGAAATAAAACTATTTTGTTATGTAATGGAATCAGAATATTGTAAAACTGTTGGATGGTTTTACAGATACCTACTCTCTTTATGCTTTAAAGAACAATGAAAATATCTTCTTTACAGGCAGGTAAGTCAGGAAAGCTTCAATTTTCTACATATTCTTAATTTGACAGAGAGATCTGGAAGCAAACCTGAAAATTAAGGGAAAAACAGAACAGTCACATGCTGGGTATTGTGTCTCACATGGGAGCACACAGAGTAATCCAAGGGCATTAAAGGGATATTAGTCTGTGCTTGGTTTGCGATGACTGATAGCATTGCAGTCATTGGATTTTTTCAGCAGATAGGACAAGATGTGAAACCTGCAAACTCCACTCTTGTATCTCCATAACAGCTCAGCCAGGATCTGGGGTCTCTCTATGTGCTGCAGGGAAGGCAGAGCAGAGGTCCTGGTCTAGGACATGCATCGCACCAGGCATACTAGCTCGGGCTGAAGACTGTACTTCACCATTAGCACAACTTTGCACAAATTAATAACTCTCCAGCAGGTTTTGCAGGCTTATTCAGACTATTGCACTGTCTGTGACACTGTCGCATTCCTTGTGTGTGACGCTCATGCTCCTTCTCAACTGCAGTTCAGAGGCAGCACCCGGTGACAGTGCAGAATGCAGTTTGCCTGTCTCTGGTTGCACTCAATGTTGTCGTTTGCTGGTCGGCTGTGCCTGGATCACTGCAGCATGCAGCGATGGAGACTTCACACTCAGCAGATCACTGTTCCAGTTGCAGCGCTGCAGCCCACATCCTACCACAAGGCCTGAGACAAGAATGAAGAGATTCCAGGAAAAGATCTTTTACTAACATAAAATCCATCCTGTGTTAACGTAATTATTGTCAGTGCCAGGGCAGACTTAGCCAGGAGCAGTTAAGGAATATCTGCAGTGTGCTTCATTATGCAGTATAAATACAACCCCCATGGCTCTCATCTTCCCTCTGTTACTTCTATTTTTGAAGGCTGAAATAATAGGTTCAGCAATCATATGGAGAGATTCAAAATGGGGTGACAACAATCCTGTTAAAGTACAGCCAACCGCACTATATTTTTGTAAGTAGAAAGGCAAATAACACTGTCATGCTGCAGATTCCCACTGATAGGTGGGGTGAGGTGGAAATACTTCTGCAAACGGGTTATGTGGAAGTAGATATCCCAACTTAAAGCAACATCACGGCCATAGAGATCTTCCATGCTTGTCTAAATAGACTTCGGTGCAGATCAACTTGTAGCATCATAATCTTAGTGAATAAAACTCTGGATAAAAAAATACTTTATATACTTGAATATAATCATTATTTAAGTATAGCAAGCTTAGTGCAATAAGTTAATTTTTCTCAAAGGATTTCAAGTTAAATCTCCAAATTGAATGCATCCAGTCTCACCACACTCTGCGAGCATCATGATTCCCCTCGCATAGATGGGGAAATCGACAGTGAGACAAAATGAATAATTTGTTTCAGGTAATGCAAAATTTCATGATAAATCTGTGATTATTTGGGATATGACAGCCAACTGCTGCCCTCTGAGTTGCTCTGACTGTCATTCTTTGAATCATTTGCATTTTCAGTCTGATTAAACATATGTTAAAATGTACTGCCTACCTATAAATAAAATCCATGGAATTGAAATTGACTATATTAATTTTTAATACAACTCCACAGACTACTCTGACTTTACGCCATGGATAAATTGATGCACCTCTTGGCTTCCAGTGAATATAACTTTTTATAGGAAAAGTAATATACTTTGTTTGTTCCCTGTCCCCAAGAACAAGTTACCATCATTACTCTCCTTAAACAGCCAGAAGGTACATCTGTACTCTTCTGTCCTATCTTATATAACCTCACCTTTTAAAAACTGTACCAGTAGATCTCTGACTAGTTTAAACATTTCTCGATTACATTGTGAAGCTGAGCAAAGCATTCATAGCTATTCATATCCTTCTGTGTTTCTTCATCATTCATCATTTAAAAGGCTGTTTCTGAGTTAATCCTCTATGTTATTTTGTTTCCAGTTGTGAATATTCATTTGGCTTAGGTAAGAGACAAATGTGGATTATCCTTTAAATGGTGCCTCAAGGCTAAATAGGTTGAGAAAATAAAGGATTCCAAAAGACAACCAAACAAAAAAAGTGCTAGCCCAAACTCTGGCCTGCACAAACTTGTCTCTTGGCAGTACTATAAATAGGAAGCACTATCCATTGGAGATTATGAAGATTTTATAATGTGATAGTCCCTCTTTTTCCACTATGCTTTTTCATAAGGAACGAAGGGCCTTTTTTCTTCTTAGACAGGAAAAACTACAGCTAACAATGGACTGAACACAATAGGAGTTCCTTGCTAATACCCCACCAAGGTGAGAAAAAGCAGTTTACACTTCCTAGAACTACTTTGTCTTCAGAAAAGGCTGCCCTTAAAATAAAATGACTTCAACTGCAGCAATTCACACCCAGCTCAGCTTCTGAAGGCCACCTTTGCAAATTGGAGAGTCTGAAATAAGCGGTTTTCTTTTCTTGTTGTTTTGAATAACTTCTGAAATACTTCAGCACCTCTCAAGTTTAATGTATCACTGCCAAATGGCAGAGATCCTTTCTGTGAAGACTCCTTTTCATATGTTCATCTTTACTGTATAGAAAAGAGACTTAAATCCTAAAGGTTGTCGAGTTGTCCTTCCACCATGGGAGGCAGTTTATTTTTATGAACAAGTCACTTAAGACTAGGTTCTTGCTAAAGCTTGAGGTGGGATCAAGAAGGAAAACTCCTGCCTTTATATCTCCTCAGGGCTTCTGCTTTAGTATTACTTTAGGTAATAGCAGCAAAGCTCTAATGTACTGCTATATAAATTCTTGATGTGGTGTGTAGATTAGGTTTAGACAAGGCCATCAGCAGTTACATGCTAAATATATTAGCCACAGATATGGAAGGAGAGAAATTGCTCAGCTCTGGGTACAATGTCCATTCTCTGAGACCATACTTGATGAAGCATTATAAAACATACTGTAAGGGACAGTCTTGCTTCAGGGTCAGTCTTTTGCTTATTGTGTCTTTTTATTAAGTAGGGAGAGATGTAACATTACTTTTCACACAGAAGTTAGAGTGAAAAAGATCAAGAAGTCTTTCATCTAATGCTTTTTACTGTTGAGTTTTTTAATTCATTGTCTATTTTTTTTGTGCAGTCGATTTTCCTGAACACATGAAGGAAAAGAACACTCAGGCAGTATCAAAGTCACTGGCTTTTTCTTATCTTACTCCATTTCATTCTGCTTTCTCTGGCTTTAATCCCTGGGAAAGGGGCGAGAAGCTATGTGCCGAACATTGACAGGAATAGAGAATGGAGGCAAATCTTACCTTTGTCTATCCCTATAAAGATTGTTGACAAAGTCTATTTCCAAGAATCCTATGTAGTCCATTTGCTTAAAAGGACACATTATTCGTATCCTACTAGTCTTGTGGTATGTGCTGTTAGACATTGAAGAGGGATTTTTTAATGGCTCAGTGAGGAAAGTTTATTACTTTTAAGGTGTTTTGCTAGTTGAGTCTCCCTCCACCCTCCCTACTTCTTTCACTTGGAAGTGTTACTCTTACTGTCCACTTGATATAGCTCTATGAAATAAATGACTGCAGACATAACTGAAAATGTACCAAAGTGAAACACGAGGAGATGGAGGAGATTTACTTCAACAAGGCTACACCAGATCTGAATTGAAATGCCAGTGGAGAGACACCCATAGACACCAGTTCATTAATCCAAGTTGGTTAAAAAGTACTAGGCTGAGACACACCAAGGACAAATCGGAATCACTGGAAAATAACACCCAGTATTTTTTCCAAGCACCCACATCCTTAGTTCATTTAGGCTCTCAAGTAATTGTGACAAGCAGGTAAATAATTAGATGCATAGGGAGAAGTGCTGAGAGGTTTTAAATCTGGTCTCATGTTCCAGATTTTGACCATGTGCATCTCACTGCTTGTCTAAGCTTCTCCAAAACCACACTAGGGATAGAGAATTCTACAGTCTACAGTAATCCTGGGAACAGTGACCTAATAAACCTTGGTTTTAGTTAGGTTTGCTAACCATTAGGCTATGTAATCACATTTCCTTTAGCTATGTATTACCAACACAGCTGATAAGAGAAGGGCTTTCAATTTTATATATATAAAAATTGCATATATATGTAAATATACACATATAATGATAGTTTCCTTTTTTTAAATTTATGATATTTTTCTAATTATACATTTTTATGTACTTGAGTTGAAGTTACAGTGGAAGATAAAACTAAAACCTGCAACTGAGTATTGAAGTCAACAAAAGCTAAATAAGTATTCCAATAGTCAGTTCTTTAGTCATGCTTAGGCAGTACTCTGTGCCCTGTTTATTTTTTCTGATCTCTTTAAAGCCTGATCCTCTCTTTCTTGTTGCCAATAACACTGTAGTAGTGCCCCACCTCTGTGGGCTGTTTAAGATAGAGCAGGATCCGAGCAGGTCTTTGTGTATGTTTTCCATCATGCACAACAACCCTGTCAAAACCCTTTCACACCGTTAGAAGAGGGACATCCTGGGCAAGAGAAATGGGACAAATATGAAGGTGATACATCATTCAGCAGATCCTGTTCCTTAACACTGGGCAAAAAGTCCAGCAGACACTTGCTAGAGCTTCAACTACACCATTGTTCCTACAGGGTCTTTAGGACTTCCCTGTCTCTTTCTGTGGGAGAATATCACACCAGTCTCAATGAGGACAGAAGCCTGAAGTCCATTATAGCTTGACTGCTTCAGCAATGAATGAAAACAATGCATGAGGTCATGCCTACTTTATAGCGAGAATGTGCCGAGAGGCAAAGAAAATCGATCATCTCCTGAGCTGTAGGCTGTCACAGTTCTGAGCTGGTCACTTCAGTGCTAATTCAGGTAAATTATGCAAATCACAGCTATTTTGAAATTAAATGAAAAATATGTAAATTCAGCTATAGATCTTTGTAGTCACTATATAAAAATATATCTATAAAAGTATAATATATAATCTATAATAAGTCTATAAAAAATAAATTGGTATAAAACCCCACCATGCCTCAGAGAATCAGAGACCATATCTACTCATAAAGTGCAGGGAAATATAAACTTTGCATGTTTTACTAAGAGGGTTTGTTTTCTTTCCTTTCTTAGAAGTGACTTAAAATCTCCCCCCACATTTGAAAACTCAAGCAATCTTCCTCTATTGGCAAAATTTTTTAATTGTCTTGATCTAGGCATACTTGCATAGTTAACACTGCGAGATAAATTCTTCCTTTCAGATAATCATTTGGAAGATTGAGGAAAAATTTAATGTCAACAAATTGAAGTTCCTCTCAAGTTGCTGTAGCTTTTATGAATCTGAATAAAGCACTTCTCAGGTCTTTGAGACTTGTATCTGAAACTTTAATATATGTCCTGCTTCCAATGTGACCTTTAAGGTTTTATTTTTTTGATAGGCTGCTGTTCACAGCAGGGAAAAATGGCAGGAGGAGATCTCTTTATGGCAGAATAAAAATGTGTTTACCTAAAGAAAAAGCAATACAGAGTGTAGACTTTTATTTCTTTTAAAATAACAGGAAATCAGAAAGGCTCCTCAAAGAGCCTTTGAGGAGCTTGGATCACAACCTGTTGCAGAACTCATCAATGCTTGGGGCTAATTCACTCATTTTGTTTCATTTTGTTCTTTGAGAAACATTTATGAATATATATTTACCCTTCAAAAAAGGTATTAGGCTGGTTGAAAATACAACTGATTTCTTTAGTGGTAGCAATGGACTAGCAGTTCAATTTTATTTAAACAGAAACTAATATGCTATGGGTCTTTGTATCCTTGAACTGGCTGGGCAAGTTCATTTGGTGAGAAGATTACAGGCCAGCAGCTCTCCTGTGTTATATGCTTAACACAGACACATAAGTAGTGGTTTTGGAAGTCCTAACTAATCTTGACTTTGCTCATGCCTGAGAGGAATTATGGCAGCCAAAACCCTACCATAGAAGCAGAAAGAGGTAATATGGTTTAGCACTGGACTATTCATTTAATCTTTATTTTCATCAAGGAGGACTAGTGGTACCACGCATTAGGTCTTTCTGTAACCACATGTCACCATCTAAGTGGGAATTATAGTGTTCCCATGTGTCTTGATGTTCAGCAAAGTGCCGCAAGGACTGGGATGAGAGATACACGATGTCTTCGAAGGATATTTAGTGTCTGTGACACCGGCAAGGTTTAGGCCAATGTAGCTGTGATTCAGATTTCACATGAAGTTTAGTCTGGTCAATAATGTGCTAAGGAAAAGACTCAGAATATGTGAGCCTCATTCCCAGACATTCCCTGTGGTTTTCTGGGTGACACTGGTCACTTTTCCTCCAGCTTATTTTGTCATTTCTTTGCCACTGAAACACGAATAATGATGCACTATCCACTATGTTGTGAAGTCCATGTATTGTAATAGGTTCAACAATGATGAATAGATTTCAACTGCCGCATTTTCATGACGGTGTATACTGTTCTATATATTTCACCACACACATGATATGTTGAGTTGCTAATCATCTCCATCAGTATCTGCCACATTTTCTGTTTAGACTGAAATGGGCAACATTTGAGAGAGTGCTGCAGTATAACACCTGTCAAGAGGAAGATCTCAAGCAGCAATGTCAACAAGTTTTCTTTTGTGCAAACTTGCAACCCCCATGGGTATTCAGAGTCACTGCCTATTAAATTCTGAACAAAGAGAATTAGTGAGGTCACAGAGAGAAAAACAATGTTCAGCTTGTAATTCAGCCCAAAGTTCAGATGAAAACAGACAAGAGAGATTTGTTATGGATTTTCAGAAACTTACATGACAGTCAGTTGGTGTTATTTTTGGAAAGGTAGAATTACGTCTATTATCTATGGAAATCCACAAAACACAACTTTCATTAAATGTGTTTCAAATACCTCACAATGAGCAGGAAAAGAGTAACTGCAGAAGTAGTTATTTCAAGTTACTGAAAACACAGTGTGTGTGGATAAATACTCCAAGATGATGTAAGTTTTTAATATTCCCTGTTCTACCCTTCTGTGTCTGCTTTAATTTATTTTCTTAATTCAACTATGTTAAATCACTGAGCTATGTCATAGGAGGCTTTAAAATATGGCTTCTAATTTTGCAGAATCCTGTATCCTGTTTACAGCTTTCCTAACAAATGTCCAGGAAAATCTCGAATTACAATGACTTTGTGGCAGCTCAGCTGTCTCTGTTTCCACTGTCATCCTGCAAAGTTTCCAAACAAATAGCTCTGCTATGTCTAAATTCTGAATATCTTGCTTTTTCTTTATTTGACAGAAAATACGTTATATTTCTATTCATTCCATCCAGAGTGTAGTGGAATTTGTTAATGAACCAGCAACACAACCCCCGCCCCCACACCTGTCGTCTCCTAAATGAAAAGAAGAATGAATTTCAATTCATCTTAATATAAATGGAGGTAGTACAGTGAATGACAAAACTTCAGTAGTGCTAAGAGACATTTGGGATTTGATCCTCCACAGAACATTTCAGTGAAGTGTTTGGCTGGTGCTCACTGAATTCAGAAATGAGCCTTTAAATCCTCTTATTGAGGGGTAACTATGAAATCAATATCCAATATAGTTAACATTCTGGTAAAGCAATTTCAGTTTCATCGTTTCTACAGAGGTTTCATACAGAAATAGTATTACTCTTTAAAGATAATACATAGAGAAGGATAAACGGATTGAAAACACTATCTCTAGAGAAATTTAAATCCAGACTGTAAGCATTAGGAATATTCCGTAGTGGGGAGATGTACTAGATGTACAGGATGCAAATGTACTTTACCTTCGCAGTGGGCAGTGCTATTTACCTTGATGTTGACATTTTACAAAGTTCTCAAGTGAAAATGGTTTTGTGTATACACAGGCTCTGGAATGTATACTCAAATTTTGATTCAAAGCTTCCAGTCACCCATGAGAGCTGTTTCCAAAAATGGTGGTTTCTTCATGAATAGAGACAGCAGGAGAATATACATGGGAACTTGAGATACCACAGCAAGTTCAAAACTGAAATTATCTCACCCATATTTTGTTACTCAAAAATTATTCGCAGCCAAGGAACCTGACAGGGGTTTGTTATATTCAATGTGTAAATTCTAACCACTCTGCATTGCATAACATAGTTCTCCATATTTCATAACAACTGGTATTAAACACTTTTTCCCAGAACCTCTTAAAGGTATAGCCTTTATATATTCCATTTTCATTTTATAATAATAATAATGGCAATTAACAATAAGCAAGATGATAGAAAAATTTCAGTGCACATAAACACATACGAACTTCTCACCAGTTCATCTGCAATGTACACATACTGTTAAGGTTCCCAGTGTTATTTGATAAGCCTGTCTTCTTTCAAGACTACTGTTATCAGACAATGACAAACCCATTGGTCCTAGTCTGATGCTCAGCCATCTCAATCTGCTGTAGGTGTTGTCTGAGACCTTCTTGGGAGAAAAACACCCAAAGCATAATAAAATACCTCAAAACCAGGCACTTTTTTCATCTGTATTTTCTTGAAGATGTGTAGAAGGCTGTCATCCTTCTGTCCATTGTGTATGTTGGAAGTGATAATCTCACATGACTGTAGGCATTTTAGGATATCACTGTTGTTTAAAGTATCACTGCTCTCCACTGGAGACATGAGTGTTATTATTTTCCCTGGATGGCTTACTCCTAGGACCCCTCATTAAATGGATCGTTTTACATTGCTTTGTTCGTCTTTTCATAAATCTGAAAGTGCCCAGAGAGTGTAACATCAATTTCTAAGTCTTTTGACATTATTTTTCCAGGTTGAGACCGAATAAAATACCACCAGGTCTCAATCCTGGATTCATTGGTGCTGTTCCCTAATTTAACATCATTAAATATGGCTCTGAGTTTGATTTTGAATCTTTTGACAAGCCATTTGTTTTACACTATTTTCTACTAAGTCGTTAGAGTGGACATAGTGGTGACTTGAGGTGATATAGCAAAGCCTCTGCTTTCCTGAAAACTACTTAAACTCACAGCTAAATTGTAGTTTCCCATCAGACATTATAATTTCAGTTATGTCATGTTTAATGAAAAAGACTTCTGTGTTCAGGGTATTTCTGTGCAATTTTGAGTTAAATTCAGAAAAATATTTGTGGGTAAATTCAGAGTAGTTTTTCTGTTCACACTTTAGTGCTGATTTTTATCCCATTAAAGTAAAATCTAGGCTTACATTGCTTCTAGTAGCCACTTTTCCAGTGTAGCAATTTGAGCCTGGGTTATTTTGTCTGTTGTGCTGTTTGCTTGAAGCTATCATAAAAATTCATCTAATTTTTTAAATTATCAATCACTTCAAAATATTTTCTCTAAGGTCTAGAGATGATCACCATAAAGCCTTTAATGTAAACTCTATCTAATACTGAGGCTGTCCCTTAATCTGATGATAGTGTTTTTCTTACAATCCCCTAGGATCTTTATTTCCCTCGCTTTCCCCCCCTTCTCCTATCTACATCCTTAGTTCTAGTAAGTGCAGGTTATGTTTGGGGGTCAGGCAATAGGAAGATTCTATTAATGTATACATCTTCACCTCCATTTTACTGAGTGCTTTACCAGGTGTCCTACCAAATCTCCCCAGATGTACTATTTCGCTGCAAATCATGCAATTGTATCTGGGAAAAAGTGTACTGTCTGAGGAAAGCATGGAATATGGAAGGCTGTCCAGGCAATTTTAATAGGGTTTGATTTAGCTAACAATGGATTTTTATAAATACGAGCATATATTTTTAATGCCATGTGATAAGGTCCAGGGCCTTTGCTCTTCTCTCAGCACACTGATAAATCACATCCATAGTCTTTAGGACCAGAAGACAGACAATGACATAGTGCTGGTGGTTAGTTTCTTGACTGGGGAAGGGCAGACTGGTTGCTGGTACCTGGTTTTGTGGTTTTTTTTCTGTCTTGTACCCTGACTACTAAAGTAAAAGCACATGAATTGTCCTTGGAGCAGAGCGCAAACTTACTACTGACAGGTCAAGTGTAACCACTAAGGCACGGCATAATGCCCCACCACAATTGCTTTCTCCTTGCTGCACGACCCAGGTTCTACAGGAAGATAGAGGTTTAGGATATCTTTCCTTTCTCCTAGCCTGATAGCTGAGGATTTTTCCTGGGATATGGGAGACACAAGCTGTTACACATGATTTTCCTAGGTACTTTAACCCACATGCCAAAATCCATTTAAGCAGGTAGAACAGCCGCCATCTCGAGACATCTGACTCAAACTCAGTGGTGTATTTACAACTTAGGCATGTATTACACACATCTACCAAATCAAGGATTGCAGAAATGTGGTTCATTCTTACTCCATCAAGCCATTATGACCTCTGCGTAAAAACAGTAGCAGAAACGTAGGTGCCTAAGGATGTGTGAACCTCTCAAGCCCTTAAGTGGATCGGGAAGGATGACTGTGGATGTCTCTCTCTACTGAATGAAGACATAGAAGTTCCATGAGAGTTGCACTTTTGCTCATTAAGTGCAATTTTGGATTTCTCCCTCAGTATTGCCTTTCCTTAACAGGAGGAGGCTTTGAACAAAAGCTGGCTTTTACAAAAGACTCTAAATGATATATATAGTTCTACACCTATCTCACAGTGTTTCCTGATCCTGGCCTTAACAGTGGAATCAACAACGCACAAGCAAAATAATAAATGAATAAAGCATAGAGTTTTTGGTGTGGTTTTTTTTTTTTAAGTCAGTGCATTCTGTTAATAACAGTCATTCTGTTAATAGACACACAAAAAAATCTCACTTGTGAGACATTCTGCCACACTTTTGTATGTGTTTAATTCCATTTGTCATCTTTTCACCCCAGACTCTACCTAGGAACCAAACTGCAGCAAACACAGTGAAGTTCTTTGTAATATTTTAATGTTTGGAACATAAGAGGACCTTGCTACATCTGTATTGTCAGCACTGTTCAAGTCATAAATGGAATCAGGCTTTTTAAAACCATGTGGTACCAAATGTATGTCGTTAGGAAAAGCATACATATTCCCTCCCTACCAAAACTATTAGCTATCAATCAGCACTATATACAGTCTATAGTAATCATCCACATTTTTATTAATTAATATGTCATGTATATGGCACTGTAAATCATTACTGTGCGATTCCCTAATATGTTATAACATTACATAAGACACCATATTAACATAAAAGGAGGAGAGAAGTGATGGCTCTTCTAATTTCGATAGTAAAACTGTGTTCTTTTCATTTCTATGAGTCAGAAGCCTTGCAAGTTTCCAGTTCTTTTTATCTGTTCCAATGGTTTAATTTATTTGTACTATTTCTAAGAATCAAAGGAAAAAGAAAAAAAGAAGTCATTTTTCTGAGATTCCTGAGGTTAAAAACTATTAAGATCCCAATCTAATTAGGAGATTGGTGCTATTAATACATGATTTGTTCCAGATCTTGAGCTTTATAAAGTAAATTAAGAATTTCAGGTTCCTTAGAAGTCGTACACACCAAACTTTTCATGTATTTACATGCTAGTTTACTTCAAGAAGAATAGTGTTTCAGAACTTAGTTGTCTGCAAAATACAGCTGAGTTAGCATTACGCTTTGGAAAAGCTCAACACCAGAGCTCACAAGGAGAATGTTTGAGATTCATCTCTTTGGGTGTGTTTGTGCACGTGTGAGTGCATGTGTGTTTGTGTTTGCTTTCGCTTTGCTTCGATACTGTAAGTGTAAAAGCAGTTTTGATTTTTTCACAAGTGCTATTCAAATCACAGTGAAGAGCTGCAATGTCCGTTCCATTAGTCATGTGGCAACTTCTTTGAAAGTTTGCTTTTTTTTTTTCCTCTGGTAATGTTATATTCTTGAGAAAATTGCTACTCTGCCCCCCCGCACCCCCTCTTCGTTCTCTGGAAACAAAACAAAGCTCTTAGCAAGGCAGCCCGCACTTACAGTCCCCTTCCTTCTCCTTTGTGAAGCGTGATGTCACCACTTGGCACCGGGAAAGCCATTGTTTCAGTGAGACTCCCATAAACGGCCTTTCTGTGCTCCTGATTTACATGTTAAGAAATCTGATGGGAATTTCTTGCTGTGGTGACTCCCACTTTCCTTTCAGTTAACCATCCTTTGGTAGTAAATATCCACAGGATACATTGTTATTCATGGTACATCCTGTCTACCACCTAAGCGCTCTTTTTCTGTTGTTTTCTGGAACTCTCAATTTGAACAGAATCTGCAAAATAAAGCTCTTCTTCCCTTCTCTTCTTTCTCCTCCCTCTCCTTCCAAACATTACAAATCTTGGCTCTGATATTTGAACATTTCAATCCTAGAACAAAGACAACTTGTTTCTTTATTTCAGAAGTAAACTCATAATGGTGGCACACTTCCAGAGTGGTGTACTATTCCTTACAGAATCGTATTTACTATGCCTTAGACAAGTCATGGCAAAGCTATTCTATGAAACTGCCCAGGACTGATTCATGTTATAATCAAGGGTTCCCTTCTGGATTGCAAAAAAGACTAGGGTTGAATTAGAAGATAAAGGAGGTTTTGTGATTAAAGAGCTAGATAAAACTCACTGAATCTACAGTTCTCCCACAGTCTTCCCTTAGGCATTAGCAAATAAGCTTATCCAAGTTTTTCACCTGTAAAATGGGAAAAATATTTCTCCATGTTTTTTTTTTTTTTGGGGGGGGGGAGTTGGTTTTTGGTTTGTTTGTTTGTGGTGTTTTTTTTTTTTTAATTGATTTGAAGCCCTTGCTAACAGAGCTCTCCGTGTGTGTACAAGAGCTACCACAGTGAATTCCTGATCTCAGATGAGCCCTCCACGAGACATTGTGATAAAATAACTAATAAAAATTAAATCTCAAATCCCAAAGAACCTCAAACTTGATGGAAGTTCAGACCCTACCTGAATCATTTTCCTGTCTGACAGGATAAGCACATTGGAAACAATGGCAAGAAGTACTCTGACTTCCAAAAAGTCAGTAACGGTCACTTATGAGCCACATCATTTAGAGAACTACTTAGATCTGCATTCAGGGTTCAGGCAGTTCTCAGTTGCAGGAAAAAGCTTGATGATCTGATTACTTCTATTTTTTAAGAGCTTTTAAAAATATGCCTGTGATGAACACTTGCCATCTGCATTTGTTAGGATGTGATAGGCAGGATCTCTGGTTGATGGAAGTCAATGTTGCTCTGATTTACACCATGTTATGCTTGGCACTCTGCCTTTTAAATAAAAAGGGAGCTCAGATATTGTTGTAAGTACTGCTGTGAGCTATTTTTACTTAGTCAACTAAAAAAAAAAAATCACCACCCTAAATAAAGAGAGTTTTAACAAGTCCTGAGTAGGTACTCTGGGGCTGTGAAAAATCTGTTTCTTCTCAGCAAGCATCTGGAACCCCTGGTGGAGCTCTGGCCTGTTCCCATACACTTTTCTTCCAGCAATAACACTGGAGAGTGGCAGTTTCCCATCAGATCTGCAGAGCAGAACTATAACCTCAGGAAGGAGTGAATAAACATCACTGCCAAGCAGCAGCTCCTGAGGAGAAGGGTGAAATTTCACATGTTTAATTCGTGTGGAGAAAGGAATGTTGACCAAGTTCATGTGAATGATTGGAAAAATATCCTGGGCTTTTTTAAAATTACTTTCCCCTTCTGAGGGCTTGACAGGCACTTTCTGTTTCATGACAGCAACATTTTCCAATGACAAAATTGCCAAATAATGCTGAAGCAACCTTTATGGAAAGAATTATTAAGCAACTGGCTTATAATTAACTAGACAAAGGAGATACTTTTTTAGACTTTACATTGCAAGTATTGGATAAGACTTTAATTTGTGTTTTATCAGACAATATATGTGCCTAAATGAAAGGCCAATTTAATATTCAGAAGTCTATTTATTCTTTTGAGAGTAAGTAGTTGGTATCCTTTACAACTGTTAAAATCTAACTAATGTAAGTAAACGTTATTATTCAATTAAGAACTTCACAGAAGAAGTGATACTATTGTGTGCAACAATATGTCATCTAGCAGATAATGCATGTTTCCAAGTAGGACTTCTGAAAGAATACCAATGTACTCATCTGAAACTTGGAGTAAAGAAATATTAAGACAAGAAAAAGAAAAAGATAGGAAGACATGAACCAATGAAAGAAACGGAGAGAGAGAACAGAAATGGGAGAAAAAGTTATATATAGTATGAAGAATAAGTTACAAGGATTTGAAAACATCTGGAATACATTTCTGGAATGTCTCTGAAAAATAAAACGAACCACAAGAGGAAAGTCAGACTAAGTGTTACTCAATTCTTTTCTTCCTTTCCTTTTTATGGGGGGGGAGGGGGGGGGAGAAGTTGCAAAAAATGTTTTATGTTAATGGAAAAATTCCTTCCACTGTATGTGTTCTGCCTTCATAGAACTCAACTGAGTAAGCACAAACCTAATTCTAAACATTTTGACAGCTCCTTAAAAAGCAATGTGATTATACTTGTGTTAGAATTAGATGATAAAACGGCCTGAGTGAAAACCTCTTTCCAGTGATTTTGGTGAGCTTTGGAACAGGCTGTCTATAAGTGCCTTGCCTTCAACGTCCTACACCTTGAAATTCACATAATTCAACATGGCTTTTTCCAACTTAGTAAGAGCTATAGAAAGACCAGTATTGGTCCAAAGTCCAGTGAAGAACACCTTTGCCCTTGTTCAATCTCAGTATGCAAAAAGTATTAAGGGTAGAGAGGCTAGTAAAAATAGTTTGTAAATCTGTAAAGTACCACTTTAAATAACAAACAGCTTTTGCTATGAATGGGAGAAAAATCTGAAAGCAAAGACTTTCAGATCTGCACATGTGATACATGTGACCTGTGTCATACTTCGGTTTACAAGTATACTTTGTGTTGATCAAAAATTATTAACTGCTCTTGCTGAGACGTGTATCTATCTTTAAGAAAATGTAGCAATTCTGGTGTTACTCAGAAGCCAAGGTTTTTATCTGAAACAATGACTTGAATCTCTTCTATCCCATTCTTGTGAAAAAGCAGTGTTACTCAGGAGAGGCCACAAGTACATCAGCAAAGCTGATGTCATGAGAAAGGGATCAGGCCCAGTGTTTCTGAGGTCTTCCAAGCTGGAGAGTTTGCAAAATATTGTGAATTCTGGACCTGAAACAAGTTGACATACTCTAAAGACAGTCAGTTTGCTCTGAAAAACAAACAAAACCAGTGCAAAAGTAACACTCTAGGGAATTTTAGATCTTTTTGCTTCCCACGCTCCGTTATTCCCAACACACTGTCCCCTCATGCAAATGCGCAGAGCTCAGGATCCCTTAGAAATAATGTCGCTCTGGTTACCAGTACTAAGGAAAGGTTATCTTTGTGGCCATGCTTGCAAAGACCATATTCTAGTTTAAGTCAACCTAAAAACAGATCTAAAGCATAAACATTGCAACTGGCCTTAGTGATGATCCTATCCCATCATCTGTGGCCTAACTCCATCCACTGACACTTTTTGTAAAGAGAGGAGGAATTTTTCAACATGTCAAACTTTTGTTGTCTCCTTCACTAAATGTCCTACAACTACTATTAAAAAAACCCGAACCAAAACAAAACCCAAATCTTCTGCTTCTTAGACAGTTACACAATTCATCAAGTTTTTGGTTTTGAGAATGGAAGCTTAAAATTTTTGCCTTTATTACTCGAAAACAGTGGCATATCATGTGGCACTAGCCACTCCCAATCAAACATGTTGTATCACAAGGCTTTCAGGCCCTAAGAGAAGAACCCAAAACAGGTTATTGTTTACATACACAGAAAAATTCTATGGTAGCGATGAAGTCAATTCTGTACAAAATCTGAGCTTTTACATTGTTCTCCCACAAAAAGGAAGATTATGAATTAATTCTCTATTCCTTCTCCTGACTGATTGCCTGAATGATGAAACAGCAGTCCCTTCTGAAGGGCTGAGAATGGCAAGCTGATTTATTGTGGTCTCAGTCAATGCGCAAAAGACAAGTCATATTTCTTTGGGCAGAAAGAGGCAAAAGGCTTTAGTGTCTTGTGGTTAGAGTTCTCACAGGAAAATGTCAGTAATCCAAACATTGCTGTCTTGTACATTGAGCTGAAATTATATAAAATGTATAAGGAGGTCTTTTGTGGTCAGCTGTAACACAAATGAAGATCCTTCTTATAAGTTCTTTATTACTATCTTCTTTTTTGAAGTCACCAGAAGATAAGCTATTAATATAATGGACACTTCGTATTGGATATTATCTTGACAATATGTCATTAAATATTCCAAGAGCTAAAAATAAGTCAGCAATATTTTAATCAATTCTTTTCCCACCAAAATAATCTATATGAATTCTATAGAGTATTTGAGACCAGACATAACAATTAAATACCTGCAGGGTATTTTTAATCAATTTTACAATTCCAATTATGGACACTTTCACCTAGCATTTTTGGTAATGAATATTTAAAGGAGACAAGTAGGCAAAGTAGTGTACTCAGGGCAGTTTTACTTGAAAAGTAAATGTAATTTGCATTATTGATCAAGTATAAAAGGTTTAACGGAGTTTAATGAACAGGTCTTGTGATTACAACATATTCCCAAATAACTTGTGTCTATTATCTCATTATTATAGCAATTCTAAGAGTGTGTTAGTAGAAATGTGTGAGCTTTTCCCTTCTTCTGCCACAGACTCTATAACTTTTTCATCCAGTTTCTTTCTATTGCCTTTGGAAGAAATAGTAGCTTCTCAACTTTCTTCCCACTCACTGACTCCCAATGTGCATCCCCCTTCAAACTACAAAATATAATCATAATGGGCATGAAATTCTCTTTCTCATATCCATTTGCCATGTGCAGTAATTGCATGATGAACATGAAATACCAGGGGAATCCTCCTATAAAATGGGTATCGAACAGACAGCAAGCATTGTGGCAAAATTACGATTCTCCGATTCTAACACTCCTGTCCTTTCTGTGCACTACCCAAATTATTTCTTTTTCTCTATTGACTACAGAATGGGTGATTATGTGTTGCAATGAAATGCTGTACTGAAAAATGTAATCTTCATGTCAGTTCATGATCAGTTAGGACAATCCTTAATATTGCTGATGTTTTTGTTATTCGTAAGTGGTTTAGGAGAAGCATTTAAGCTTATGACTAGTTGATGAATAGGTTACTTCCATGATAGCCTTGTTTACTTATGATTTCTGGCATTGGCATATGTGCATGCTATGTGTTACTACTGCTGCTATCCTCACATCTAGTTTTCAAGGAATTAGTACGTTTAAAATAGAAAATAATAAACAGATTAATGGATGCTTTTTTATGATGAGAATTCAGTTTACAAAATTAATGAAAATGGACATGTGTATCTGTTATACTTTCAACCACTAAAAGACATAAGAATAGAATGGTATATCTCTGTGTGCTAACAAAATTACAATTAACAAATATATCTCTGTGTGCTAACAAAAATAACAANATTCTGTGGGAAACTGTTTCTTTTGCAGAGAATAATGATTTCAGAATCTTTTACTTCTGTGGAAATGTTTTTTTGGGGTTTTTTTTTGTTTGCTTGTTTGTTTGGTTTTTAATGAGAATAGCCAGTAGTGGAAAACTAAGTGATTTTGCTTAAGAAATATTTCAGAAGTACCACCATAATGCTTTATGGAACTGTGATTGAATCATATGTTCATTCCCTTCACTGAATTGTTCACTATGGCAAAATGTATGAACAATACTGTCTCAGTAAGGGGAAAATGATGTGATACATTGTGGGAGATCTTGTCTGATTGAAAATTATGTGATAGGAGAATATGGTCATGGAGTTACTAGTGCACACCTGTTTTAATGTAAAACCTTAAATTAAAATTTGCTCATTTTCAGCTGAAAATTTTCAGCCTTTATTTTTCCTTTTAAATTAAATATGTTTTTTAACTACTTTCTCACTAGGAATAGGTGAAAGAAACAGCCATCATGAAGTCAAATGAATATTTCTGAAACCTCTTTCTTCAGTATTTGGTCAGCTATAACCTACCAATTTTATTCATTCAGAAACTCAGTGAACTGAAGATGCAGACTCATGTCATGTTAATTGGTAATAATGCTGTAAAGCTAGTGGCACTACATATTAAACTGGAAATAAATTACATAGTAAACAAATGTCTGTGAGACAAGCTGGAGTCTACAGGAGTGACTTTTACTTGTAGGATGAATTTCACTTGGTCATTCAGGTGCTACAACTGAACATGAGACCTCAACTCAACTTGAATTTAATGGGAGCAACATCCTCATACCGGTGACATCCTGCTAGATAACTGAATGTTTTCTCAAAGCTTACAGTAAAAATTAGCCAAGAAAGTGGCACTGATCTGTTGAAACTTTTGGTTTTACTGTCAGTTGAACAACTTCTTCCTCAAGAACTGATCCGTGAATCTGGCATCTTATTACTGGTGATAATACAGTTCATTCCGCACTGGCTGCTTTAACCCTTGAAAAGGGAACTCACATAAAAATATTTGATAACTATATTATTTCTCAACAGGCAATATAAATTTTTTGTTTCTCAGCCACTGATTCGCTCACACAGAAGGCAGGAAACTCTCAATACAGAGGCAGAAATACTGCTGGCTCTTTAATTCCGTACCATTCCAGCACCTTAATTTGTTATTTATGAACTGGTAGAATTTAGTAGCACAATCTGAGCTAAAAAGTGCAATTCATTATTATCCAGATTTCTTTATAACTTTATTCGTTTTGAGGAAATTGCAGGAAGCACAAAATAATTCTCCTAGAAATGAAGTAGCTGATACTTTACATTTATTACTGCTGTGAAGCCTTCAAGGTAGATGAGTAATAATTTTTCATTCACAACAATAGCTTTACAGAGAATGCTTGGAGACTTATGAAGGATGATTAACAGACTGTGCATTCCTGTGCCATGGCATCATGCTACTAATTCACTTCAAAATAAGTTCACCATTCACTACCAATGAGGAAAGAAATGGAAAGACCTGGTATTTTGCTCAAATTATTTGCTTTCATAACCATTCATTTTCAAGTCAAGACCAAGAGCTTTTCTAAAAAATGTGTAAGTCTACAGGCCATATTTACCATAAATCCATACTTTGTCTACACTCAGCTTTTTTATTGAATATATAAAAGATTTCAAAACTAGAAGGACATCAACTATTAATATAGTCACAACAACTCATGGGAAATCTTTGGACCCATACTTAAAACTCTATTCCAATATTTGAAAAATGTCACTGATTGTGAAAAATAAATACGTGATTTTTTTCCATTTTTTGGTTTTGTTTTAGTACTCAGTGGTTTTTTTTATATGTAGCACTAACATGAATAAAGCCGACAGAATCTGTTCCTCCTGAATTTTGACCTTCTACAAGAAAAGTAGAAAACATATATAGTAAAATTCACCAGGGGACTTGTTAGCCAGATCATCTTTACAAAGCTAGTCATGGGTTGTGAATCCTAAAATCCTATAAATCATTATTGCCATTAAATTTGAGTTACATTTACTTTTAGCAGTTCTCAAAACAACAAAAAGATATCTGGAGATATTTAGTAGCTGACAGTTAAGCTCTTAGACTACAATTTAAAATGCAAAAATAAAGAAGAGAGAGCTCTGCAAAAATCAGTTGTATTTGAGAGGTTACAGAATAAGTTAAGAACTGTTTAAGCACATACTAGGCAGCAAATTCCTTCTGGGCAGACTAAAGGTGTAATTCATGCAAAGATTTCCACTAACATCTTAAAGAAGAGGATGCAATTTGAAAGGTATATACACAGCCCAACTTGGAGATGATATAGTGGCTTTATACTCATAATGTATGACACAAAAGTAGTTAAATAAAACATTTCTCAGTTAACATATTTGACTTCAAATTCAAAGATAGTTTAGGCCAGAGGAGCACTTTCTTTAGTAGCATGTGCTGTCAATATGCTAATTCTGCCCTTCCTTAGAAGAACATTTTTGTGGAATGTCAAAGAAGAAGTAGAGGAATAAATCTTGAAGATTGTTTAAAATGCAATTTAAAATAAGTAATGGAAGGATTTGAGATGTTATGGTAGCTTTCAGGAAACTTGCCACATCCTACCTAAAGCCCACCGATTACCTTATCAAACAAGTTCATGTTGTTACAGCTTGAAACAAATCTCAACACCTCTGGTTTTCTTCATTGCAGCCTGCAAATATTTGATTTTGTGAAAATAACCGGACTTTCTGAAGAATTTTTGCAGGAAGATGCTTGACTTGGGATATCAAATTTCCTTAGAAACACTTAGTTATTGGTTAGTCATATAGCCTGCAACAGGACTGACTATTTCTCAAAACACTGCATTAGACATTGATCACTGTGATCTACGAGTTAAACAAAAAATGGAGCCTGCAGGTTTTCTGCTCATACCCAGAGCCTTTATTAACATCGTCTGGAATAAAGCTGTAGTCTGCTGACACAATCTATATATGGGTTTTGGGACATACAATTCTTATAAAGAAGTGTAAATCTTCTACCCAGGAGGGAATGGTCTTTTTGAGAGTATTTACTACAGCTGGTAAATACAGAAAATGCTCTATTAACAAATGTGAGAGGTCCTTGCTTTTAATACTGAAAATCCAGAATTCTATATATCATCCTAATATCATCCTAAACATTTTATTACAAAAGTGGAGCCTGAGCTTTTTCCTTGAATATTAGTGGATTGTACATAATCCAATGGGGCTTTTCTGGATTGGAGAAGCATGTAACTTTCTGTAAGGGTGTACAGATTTTTGTTCACCGAGAGGATAAGTCCCAGAAGCAATGGATGTGTTCATTGAGACTTACACACTCTTTGAAGAAGAGCTGACATTCTCTGCTGCAGGCACTCTTAACTATTTACAAAATACAGTGAATGAGCACAAGCACTCTCTTGAACACTTTCTCTTTTCCACAGTCATTCAGAGGAAAAATAGATAAATCACAGCTATTCCTAGAAAAAGATTATCAGAAAAAAAATAGGATAAACTCCTCAGTGAATGCAATGACTTTAATTATGACAGATTCCTAATAATGAAATGAATTACTTTTTTTTTTTTTGCTTTTGATGAAACTGTGTCTAGTTCTTTCATTACTATAGTAACCAGCAAAACATTCTTTGCAAAACTAGACAGGATATTTATATATACATGTATGTATGCATATATATGTGAGCATGTTTTTTTGCACAAGATTGTGAAAAATTGTTTGGAACTTCCAGAAAACTAAATATTAAGGGGAGATTTTTCTCCTGGGTTTTATCACTTGAGTGTCTTGCAGATTTATCAGGATCTGTTGAATGTCTCTAGATTTATTTTCTCTTTTTATATTTTCATTTCTTTTCCCAAAACTCAAGATACTTACCTGTTCCTTCTCCTATTTACACTGTCTTTATTAGCCTTTTTATTTCTATTACTTACAATTAAATATACGTGTTATATAAAATCTGAAACAGCATTAAATACAACCATTGGTGTTTGCAACTCAATGCTAAGGTCTTGTAGGAACCTCAGGTGGGTAATATCACCATCATAAATGAAAAGGAGCAGATGTCAGTAAGTTTTTATGCATTTACAGCATTATGCATTCAGGAGTTTAATGAAATAGATGTAGAGAACACATACTGGAATTAAGAAACCAAGGAGAACAATCTGATTTATTGAAGTGATATTTTATTTTGGTCTCTACCAAAATTATGAATTAATTTAGAAGGTAACCTTCAAGAGAAAAGTTGATTTTGTTGTTTATCTCTATCCTTCTGTCTTCTTCGCCCTGTAAAAATCAGAGGATTCAATATTTATTACTAATTTAATTCTGACTCGATAATGTGGACATTGTGTACTGCAAAGCTCATAAATTTATAGAATTTCTGCACGTGCCAGTGTGTCAACTTTACTGTGACTTAAAGTACATTTAGCTGTTTCTGCTTTGTGCTAAGTGTCTATTGCAAAATACTGCCATACAACATGCTAAATAAACAGCTACATCTTTTTAATCGCCTGTTTATATAGTCTAGCAGAGCATGCAGAATTTGTGTCCGTTTATATAGATAATTTCTTTTCTTGCTTTTGTAGCCTTTCTACCAAATATGTTTCTTATGACAAGTTTCCCAAGGCAGCTTCAGGTCATAATCAGAGCCCTATCAACTATGTTAGCAATACTTTCAATACAATAACAGTATTTGTTTGCTTAGTAAGGAACTTCCTTGTTAGTGTTTCAAAGCGCTTTATAAAACTTTAAATAGTACCATCAACTGGGGTTAAAATTTCCTCTGTTTGTTTGGGTACTTCTCCCCACTTCCTCCCCTCTCCCTTGAGATACAGGGTAACTAATGAGTATACGAGGAAGAGGAGACTATGGTCGTGCATCTCCCCCAGCCCTCATTAACCACAGGGCACGTATATTCCCATGTCACATGTCATAACCCAAGAAAATGCCTTGAAACCCCCTACCCTCCATTAGGATCAATTCTGTATCTATTTCTGTCTCAGTGCAGCTTACGAAGAGATAATTGCAGCAAATTTATTTCACTTCTAATGTTCATTTATTAACTGCAGCTGGTATAGCAAAACATAAGTTTGGTTGGCCCTGATTTCAACTGATTATAAATTTATGAAACGAAAAGTGAGATTGATCAAGACAGTTTTCTGCTAAAGGGTACTTTTTCTCCTTTTGTGGAATTAAAAATAAAAATATTCACTTGTTGCACAGATCGGTATTAGGGGAAAAGGCATTTCTGTGCCCATGTAAAGAATAGCTTTAAAAAAATAGAAGTTGCTGTAAGGCTCCCGTGATGTGAGAATTGAGAATAGGCTGGCAGACTGCTTTTCTTGCAGGGGCAGGATTTTTGCCATCTAGATGGAAACCGAAGAGATGGAAAGAACTGCCCCTGTGACCCTCAGAGGTCTCAGGAAGCGCATGATCCCAGTGCATGATCCAAAAACATTTTTATCATCAAATGCCATAGAGATCCAGTGTGTGCTCTACAGGGCAACAGTGTTTGAACTCCTCTCTACATTCAGAGGGCAGAAAAATGGGGTGATACTTGAGGAGATGTCTTGGTTTCTTGGGAGCTATATCAAAAAGATGGAAGCTGCTTTGGGCAACAGCCAGGCAAAGCCACCTGGACAGAAGAAAACACAGAGATGAAGAGAGGGAAATAAACAGGGAAAAAAAGCGTGCAACTGGGAGTTGATGGGTAAGTAAGTACTATCTGTCTAAGTTCAAACAACTGAGCTTGAACAACTCTGTGTTTATAGTGCGAGGAGAGAATCAAGCACTTTGACATCCCTGAATAGACTGCTGTGACAGTTTAGATAGACTTCTCCCCACCAGCTATGAAAGAAACCTAGAACCTAATGGACTAATTCAGATTTAAATACCTAAAACTGGGTGAAATGAGTCTGACCTACATATACATTGAGAAATTAAGTGATCTCAATGTTAGATTGCCCCTTACATACGGGGTTAGATTTCCCCATACAGGACTATTAGCATAATCTTTACTGATTTTGCCACATTGCATTTTTTTCCTACGAAACTGCTTCCTTCAGTATGATGGCAAACAGTGCCTGAGAAATGAATTGGGATCATGCAGCAAATGAGTGTGCTGTAAATTGGCTTCTTGTCTTATTAGATAGTTCAAAGTTGTGTAGTAAATGTAGCAAGAGAAATGTTGAAAGAGAAAGGATGGTTTCATCACTTAGACAACTGAACGCTGTGACAATCCAGATCTTTGCATCAGTGGCATTTTTGATGGAGTCAAGCAATTGAGTTAAACCAGATTTTTCACCAGCAGCCACTACTGCCCATTACTCATTTTCTGATTGCCAAACCTGGGCCACACGAGGTCAGATTTTCCAAAACTGAGCACTCACAGCTGCAAACGAAGTCAGTTATGTTTGAAAAGTGTTCTAAAAAGTGTTGTATTCCTGAGCTTGTGTGTTTCAAGTAAGAAATCTAAAAAAAGTGTCTA
Source organism: Steatornis caripensis (assembly GCA_013398225.1). Taxonomy (NCBI): domain Eukaryota; kingdom Metazoa; phylum Chordata; class Aves; order Caprimulgiformes; family Steatornithidae; genus Steatornis; species Steatornis caripensis. Next base: position 1,083,947 of record VZSC01019993.1, on the reverse strand, counting down.
AACTTGGCAACATTGATGTTTATCTGCACCTCAGCTCTCTGTTAATAATATATGAATAATAGCCCCATCAAACTCTCAGGGGTAGCATGAAGTGAAAATCACCTCTTGTATAGAGTATGTCAACTCCTCACACAATAGAGCACAGAAATAGCTATAATGACCTTATATTTCCTTCAAAGTTTAGCTAGTATGCTCTAAGTAAGATCTAGAGCCACACTGCACCAGAAGAATAGAAAGAAATGTTTAGTAACATTCATTCACTGTATTAGGCTTGGAAAAGAAAAAAGATTTAGCTGAGTCTCTAGCTGATACACATACACAGACAGGCAAGATGAAGATTGAGCTGACAACTTCCCTTCTGAGGTGCTTAAATGTGCTTTTCAATTTTTTTCAACATTAGTGTTTGTTTTGTGTTACTGGTGAGTACAAATCTTTCTGGGTTTTGGAGGCAGCGGGGCTAGGGGTGGTTTTATTTTATTTTATTTTTTTGTCCTAGAATATCAGTTCAATTAAGGATACCGATCATAAGATTTGGATAACTCGGGTCCCAGATATTTTCTCCATTCAGATCAATGAAAAGATTTCCAAAATATTGCCTTCTCTGCAATACAGCAATAGGTGCAGATATCCAAGCCAATGAGATCATACTGGAAGTGGAACAGCCATGTCAGCACCCAGCCCAGGTTTCCTACCACCCACAGGAAACATGCAGTAATCCTTGGGCTCTGCTCGGCACTGGAGAGGCCTCATTTGGACACCTCCTCCCAGGTGAGGTACAGAGACAAGCCAGAGTAGAACAATGAGGTGAAGAAAACATGAACGGGTAGAAGAAATACTGGGAAGAACTGGGATTGTATAGTCTAAATAAAGGAAGGTTGAGGCAGGTGGGGTTAAGGGTTTGAGTACAGAATATGTACAATTCTGATATGGAAGAATGCAAGAATTTATTCTCACTGTGCAAGACAAAACCAGTAGGAAATACATGTAATATTGAGTTTCAATGGGATCCATTCTAGATGTTAAGAATAGCTTCTAATGTAAGCAAAGCACTAGCAGTGATTCACTGAGCCAAAGTGCCCGTGGCAATTGGGGAACTTCTATTACAGTAAGTCCTTAAGAAAAAGTTATAAAAGTATCTCAGGATGACCAGAGGGACAGGTAAGATGAGCTATCTAGGGTCTGTCAATTTTATCATTCCACGCTTCTCTGTTTCAGCTGTAAGTGTTCTCAGTAAGTCAAATTAACTTCTGTTAAGAGCTGCACCATTGCGATTATAATGTATCAANGAGGGACAGGTAAGATGAGCTATCTAGGGTCTGTCAATTTTATCATTCCACGCTTCTCTGTTTCAGCTGTAAGTGTTCTCAGTAAGTCAAATTAACTTCTGTTAAGAGCTGCACCATTGTGATTATAATGTATCAAGAATCCCAGGTGTTTGCTCTGTAATGGAACTGCAGAGGTATGAGCAATTGTGCCCTGTGGTTGCCTTCAGTCATTTAGGAGCTATCACCTAGAATTAAAGTTTTTGCTAGTTAGTCCAAGAAACACACCTGAAAATATCCCTGTTTAGCTACTGTCAAGACAAAACTGCTATTAATGTGTAGGTTGTAAGAAGAAATAATATGTATTTAGAAGTTAATATTTATATGAACATATTTATATGTCTATTTATTTAAACATATCTAAAACGCTAGAATGGCATTTGTTTATATTGCTACAGTCAAGTATAATTTATAGACAATATAAAAATTAGTGAGGAAAAAAAGGTCCCCAAAAGTGCTTTCGCATTATGATGCTATGCATGGTGTTATATAGCAAACACTCTGTCTACACAAGCAGTGGGTATTTAGTTTACGTTTTATAATGAACAAAAAAAGAAAAAAACCCAAAAAGCTCTTAGGAAAATGCTATGCTCTTTAATATGAGCATAGCATATGTTAAGGCAGTCCTGCTTCTCAGAAAGTGAAAGAAAACCTTTGCTTGAGCTAAGACGACTTAGTTTAGGATAAAATGACCATGTCAGAGTTCTCCCCTGAAATCAGTAGCACTTATTTCTTTGTACAAGACAGCAATATTCAAGTGAATTAAAGTTAGAAACCAAACCGCTGAAGGGGAGTAAACTACACACATTAAATGGACAGAAAAATATTTCATAAACATACTTCCAAAATAAGCTTTACTATTTGAATTGTATCCTCAATCTGTGTTTAGATGCATAAAGTAGTTTGCCGAGCCTTTCAGAGAGGCTTTTATTACGTGAAAAGCATCTTTTAATTACCTTAAAAAAACTTCTGGGCAGGTTCCAGCAATCACTGTTTTGTGTTTTTAGAGACTGTCACTTGCATTAGAGGTTAAATTTTAACTCTGTTGTTTGTTAAGGTGCTCATTTTAGCTTCTTCAGCCTTTCCCAAATCAGTACATCTGAACAGGCGTGATGAATAGGCCACCGCCCTTTCAAGACAGATTTCCATTCTGAATACCAGACAACCTGGTATACTCATTCTTTGCTTAGCTTTTAGTTCAAAATCGAATCTTGAGCATTTAAAATTCATGTATGTTCGATCACATATCACTTAAAGCTATGTACCATTATTTTGGAAACACTACAGATTTCCCACACCTTTCACCGTATCAACATTTCATTGAGTAAGCACTGAAAATCTTATTTCTCTGCCCATTTTATTTATTAAACGCACCTACCTAATTTAACTGCAACTGAGATAATCCAAAATACAGCACTACTATATTCTGCATAACATAAGCTCTTTGGAAGTAATCAACTCCAAAGCTGATGTTTGAAGCAGTTGAATGATTCCCTATAAAATGAGATGCCAGAATTTCTTTCCTGGATAAATAATTCACTAACAAGTAAAGGTAAGCCTAATGCTTTTATTTATTTATTTAAGCAAGATGTGTCAGCAGAAAACAAGAAAACTTAAAAATGTGCAAGTAATTTAAGTTACTAGTAAAATATGGTGTCTAACTTCAAACCTCTCTCCCCCCAAAAGAGTCTGCTTTATTTGTAGCTAATTGTAAACTAACGAGGGATATTCTGAGACACTGAAGTCGAACCCTGACATTTACTATTGCATAAAGTTTACATATGAAGAAGCGCTACATCTTTGCTCTTGTGATGCATTTATGAACGTCAGCACCAGAGCTAAAATCAGTCTTAGGGTCAAGGGAGAACACAGAGTTGAACAACCAAAGTAAGATTCATTTACCCTAAGACCAGCATCTGGGGTTTCTTAGACCACCTTTACTGTCAGCACAGCATTTGGAGGCCGCCATGCCTTGCTCAGTAAAACAGACCTGGCTGAGGGTGACCACTAACTAGCTCCTGGCTGGGTCTGAGGAAGCATTGCCACTCGTCTCCTGGTTGGAGAACAGCCCAGCTATGCAGGTGTGCACTGGCTCGGAAGCTAGTACACACGGCTAGTGGGGGGGCTTGTTTATATCTTATTAAAAAAAAAAAAAAAAAGGTATTTGGCTCACAGTTAGTAATTAGAACTTCCCAATGCTCCTAAAATGATAAGAAAGTTGAAAGATGTTAGTGTCAGCTTTGAAAGAATACAATTAGCTCAGTGCTTTCCTTCAGCCATTTCTTTTTGAAGTTCTTTTCAGAAAATGCTAAGCAATTTCCTTTCCCTTTTGACATCAATAGCCCTAGTTGGTGGAGGACTTTGTTTAAATACTTTTCTGTTGTCTGCACACAAATCAAAGGAAAATAAAGTTAATTAACTGATTGAAAATGTGGCTGAGAAAAAAGGGAGGATTATTCAGTGTTGGTTCTTTGGGTCTAAAATGTTGATTTCATTTAGATATTTGAGCAAGGCCTCTCTAACCTAAAAAGCTGCCACTGTGACTTACTGCCAAGACCGCTGATTATATGGGTAAGCCTCAGGCCAAGCTTGAATGACACAGCAGGCTCAAAATAAACTTCAACCTTCTCCTGTGTAACACACTCGTTTTAGTTTGTGTTATGTGAAAGGCAGTACTTGTGGGATCATTTCAGCTTTTACTGTAAAGTATGAGGTGTGGAGGAGGATGATCAAATGTCACTGTCCCTAAAAATTGTGGCTGTGACTCAAACCCAGGGTTATCTGGATCTGGCTGGATGAGCACCTCTTGGGAAGTATGAAAGCAACACTGACTGCAAAAAATAGCTTTATTAAACAGTGTGGTTTTTCCAGTCCTTTCTGGGAAGGAGCAGGCTTTTACAAACCAATCGAATTTTCTTTGCACAAGCGGATCATATGTACTTTGCCCTGCCTTAACTATTTAAAAGAAATTATATACACACTAAATTCCATTTATTTGCCATATTATACAGAAGCAATGCTTCAGAGGTAACATATCACAGCTGAAAGCCCATGTGTTCATTCTGCCCAGGTAGTGGGATGTTTGGATGCTTCCAGTTTTCAAAGATGAGAAGATCTCATCTAGAATAGGGAGGCTTCACACATTATTCCATACCTGTAGCCTGTCTCTCTCAAAGGATGGTGAAGTTTTCCTTCGCATAAGTATTGATAAAGGAATTATGAATTAATGAGAGGGTTTTCTCAAATGCTAGCAGAAAAGTAACTAAAAGAGGGATCAGAAATAAAGGTATTAATAAAAATAAATAAATAAATAAATTAATACCTAAATTTAATCAATTAAATTAATAAATAAATTAATTAAATTAATAAATAAATTAATAAATAAAATAAATTAATAAAAATGCTATTAATCACTGACTTCAGCAGAACTGGGCCAGTGAGGGGCGTGAGGTCAGTGCATGAGTATTGATGACTGGAGCTCTGCCAGCGCCATCCTGGTGCAGAGAGGCCAAGCACTGGGGAGATGCATGCTTCTCTGGCATGTGCCAGGTCTCCAAGCCATCCTCAGGGTGTGCTCCTGCTGCCAGCTGAGGTCCAGGTGACCTGACAGCAGCATAAGGCCACTCTCCACAATGCAATTTCCTCCCATGAAGTACTGCTATTCATCCGGCAAGAAGTAGCCATGAGTAGTAAGAAGGAAGAGGTACTCTGACTGGGAGACCATTATAGGACATCCATAACTTTAGCAGTGGGAGATTTCCCTTAGTATTCATGTGCCTCCAGCACACAGCTCAGCTGCTTGGTAATAAATTTCTGATTACTGGTGATGTCTGTCCACAGCAGGGATGTCTTAGGTGCGTGGAAACACAGGTAGGGAAAATTCACATCAATGATGCTTGTGAAGTGCACTGTAAGGTCATTACTATATAGAAAGTATCCTATTATCCAGAGGGTTGCCATAATCTTTTTGGTTAGTTAAAAAAAGAAAAAAAAGAAACCCAACACAATTTGGTTTTGATAATGTAGTGTGTTTGGGTTGTTTGCTGCAATATTTAGTAATGATATGTAATTCTCAGTTGTAACTGCAACATAACCATGGTAATATGATAATAAGCAATGGTGAGATTTTGAAGAAAACTACTGCAGCCAGTAAGGATTCTATTCTAATGTATTAAACTACATGTTTAAGAAATACTTAGTGAACAATTATGTAAATTAGCAAAAGTAAGTTTTGTAGTTTTTGTTAAAGTGATGTTTCTGGACACAGTGCTGTATGCATTTGCCAGGCCAAAGTAAAAAAACATCTTTGATTTCAGCAGAAAAGAATGCTAATTCTGTGTCTTAATTTCTGTTCTAGGAAGCCTGTGGCTTTTTGTGACGTTAGTGTGGCTAATCAGAAATTAATCTGGAAAGGGTAACAACTGTTAATTGGACCTTCTAATTATAATGTGGTCTGACAATATGGGAGTGCAGTATTTGTATGTATGGCGGCTTCCATTTCTTTTTACTTCTTTTTTTTTTTCCTTTCCTGTTTTTATTCATCTGTGTGTAGATGGGAAATAAACAGGTCTTTAAAAACTGAGGGCTCTATGATCCTTACCCAGGCACACTACCTGTTGATAGTAAGTGAAGATACGTACCACGGGTCCAGCTTCAGACGCCTGCTCGGTCAGTGCATCCTTGCCAGTATGGCACTGCATCATATGGCAAGTGTAAAACCGGCACCGGGCATCTTGTCTGTAAAAGATCAACATGAGTGAGCGTGGGCTGTGCGGCAAAGCCAAATTCCAACTGGAGCTACCTCGGAAGTGAAACTGGGAACAGAAAATCTGAGATACAGCTTTACAAACTCTCTCTCTCTCTCTTTTCTTCTGCAAAGGGAAAGTGCCACAGGGGAAATAAAGAAACCAGTATTGGAGTAAAAAAGACAAATAATGCAGAAAAACATGTTGCGCTGCCTTGGTTCCTTCTTCACTGTGTACAGGTTGAAAAACTCCTCGACAGAGTTAACTTCAGCAGGAAAAATGCGTTAAAAGAAAAACTAGTAGTTTTGATTCATGAAGGATTGATTTATAACTATTGGTTGAAGGAGCATCTGTCAGTTGTCTCTAGAATGTTCAGATTTGTAATGTAATGTGACTGATTCTGGAGAGGGAAAACTTACATGCTCACTGAATGCAGGTAGAATCCAGAATAACCCAACTATCTCAACAGTCTTAGAGATTGGCTTGATTTACAAAATTCAGCTTGATTTTAAACTGTAATTTCTCAAGATCAGGTTTCTAATATTTGAATGTACTAAACTGTTTTGTTAAAAATTGATTGATTCTCCAGTATCAGACCCAAACTGTCATTGTGGCAGGGATGGAGAGGTGGGGGCAGTTGTTTTTCAGAATTCTTTTTTTTCAGGCCAATGAAAATAACATAACCTTCAGCATCAGAGGTTAACTTTCCTGAAATATCAAATCAAGTAAAGGAATTATAGAATTTACGTCCTAATCTCTTGCACCTCACAAAGCTTTTCAGTTCAGAAAGCCTTCAGAAGTGAAAAAACACTGTATAATTGTTTAGGGCAAGAAAAAGATGCCATGTTACATCCATCTTATATAAAGTGGAAGAGAATGATTTAGCTATTTCAAATCCCATCTCTGACAAAGCTTCACCAAGTCATTGATATTAAGATTGCTGTTTCTATAAGAATGTTGTCCGATGATTTTAGAAAGATGTACTCAGCATCCGTTAGAATTAAACTGAAAATAATACCATCTTCATCACAACATTCCCTAAACATGTAGTCAAGGCTGATTCAGATGAGAAAATCCACCTAATGAATCATCAGACTTGTGTCCTGCACTGCCTAGGCAGGCCATGCTGCCTTTAATTCCAATTTTTGCTGCAATATAATTCTTCTACATGCGATACAGACTGGCATAGTAACTCAGTGTTGAGATTCATTTTATTAAATCTAAGCTGATCACTATGGATTTTTTTAGAGCCAATGGAGATCTAGGAAATATAGTCGATAAGAAATAAGGCTAAGTCAGTCTCATCATAAGGTAGATAGCTACACTGGATCAGATGAATTGAGCCCTAAAAGAGAAATGCATGTTCATCTATATTGCTCACAAGAGTCACCAGAGGAGCAGCTGAGCTGTAGATGTCTGCTTCCTACACCTCTGCACTTATCTGGGATGAATATACTTCACAGTGTCAGAAATTCTGTGTATCTGTCACATGTCCCTTTTCTCTTGGGCTTTAGAAGCATTCTGTTAGAATTGAGTACCTCTGAAATCAAGTCATCTCTGGAATTTCACATCCAGGGGATCCAAGGGCTGAATCTTTTTGTAGAATTCCTCCAGAACTGAAATTTTCTTGCTAATTTCATCAAACATTTCAGCAAAATCACTTATATTTTCCATGCTGCATTAAATTTTATGAGATATCTCTGTAATATACTAGTCAAATATGCTAATTTATATATTCTCCTTTGTTTAAGATCATAAGATCTGAATACCATTTTTTCAGCATAACTTGATCCTTTCCTAATTTTATTTTGGGCATGTACACGTATTTATATATATACATACCTATATAGCAATAATTATACAGAGATAAGGAATAATAAAGCAGACGCCCACTGTGGGCTCTCAAGAGACATAAACTCTGAGTTTTGTTTGTGTGTATATAGTTATACAAATGCTATTAGTTCCGTTACTATTTAAAACAACTATGCCACAGGATACAAGAGAGGTAACTCTATTGGGTAGGGTGACAGAAAATAAGATGTAAGGAAAACCACCAAATTGTAGGTGAGTCTATTGAAAAATATTACTAAAAATAAAAGAAGACAAACTTTGGAGTTACAGTCTCTTCATCCATCTATGGGAAAGCAGAACAAAGGGATCAGAAAATGTATATTTAAGGAATGATGATTCAGAGCTCATAAGGGAATATGTTATTATAATATGAGTAAAAGGTCTATGGGAAATACTTTCCTTGGGAGACCAGGAAATGTCTGAAAAAACTGAGCCACAGGGTGCATTAAAGAGAAATGTTTCCCTGGGTCACCATTCCTTTTACAGACGGAAAGAGGAATCTATTAAGTCAGTAACGGACGGTAAGATCAAGGGAAATTAATGAGCTGGAAGAGAGCCTTTTAGAGCTGTAGTAATGCTCAGACCTGTGGGCTGCCCTGAAATAGGATTCTGTTTTCCTGAAAACCAGTGATAACTTCATGCAGCTGCTCATTAGGTAGTGCAGATACCAAAGGAGAAATTGGAACCCTGGATGTGTTAGATTAGCATTTTCCCTCTATTTCCTCCGTTTATTTTCCAGATGGCATACTGTTTCCCTCTTATGTTTTATTTATACAAGGCTAAGTCCATGCCCCTTCCAACTGTATTAACCTCAGTGGAACAACACCAGAAATGACTATGGCCCATTGACTACAGAATCTTATTTGATATTGACTGTTTTCTTTAGGATTATTTGATTGACACAAATTATTGCAGCAGATGTGTATTGTAATTTGTAATGGAACATTTTACATATTTGAATCCAGATAGCCTTTCTTCCAAAGTCTCCATTTGTAATGCCACTTATTGGGATCTTTGAATCTTTATTGCATCAAATAACAAGTATTTGGAGGGCCATCTAAGGGCTATGGAGGATTAATGCTCAATCACTCCACACTTAAATCTCTTGCTGGTTTCATCTTGTCCTGAGTCACCTGTGGGAATGAATTCACCTTATCCTGGTACATATTTAAAAAGCTCAAAGAAGTGCTGTGGAATTTGATGCAGTTATCAGTCTCACTTCAAAGGGATACCAGAATTGGAATGATAGAAATCTTGTGGACCAGGATTGAGGTACTTTGCAGGCTTATATCAGATGCTTAATACTGGACTCCACTACATTTATTTTCCTTTTTTTTCTTAAGCTCTGAATTTATTCATCATAAATCTTAACTATATGTTACATGTGAAGAGAAACTGGCAAAGGGAAAGGGATGTGAAAGGGGTAATGCTTAAAATTTGGCTGTTTTGAACAGGATGCACAACACTAATCATTGTTTTAAAACGTTACAAATATTGTAATAACTTTTATTTGAAGAGCAGCAAAATATCTATTCTCTGTTTTGATGCTTTGTGAGCTGAAAGACAAGACCTTCTTCTCAGGCACAGAATCAGGGCAATGCATGCATTTGCATGCTCATGACATGAAGGTACACAGAGCAGAAATCAGACTCTCTCAGGTAAGTATGGCTTTGAGTATGGCCACAGCTGGCTTGTCTTTGCAGTCAGGTAAACAGTATTTTGGGAAGAGAAAACAGTATCCAGGTTAAATGCAGACAGATGTCAGGAGAGAGAGACAGTGCAACGGGGCAGCTGCTGTGGCCTTCCCTGGCACAGACCCTGTGCTCCCCCTCAGGAGGTGCTGGCGGTCTGGGGCAGGAGGGGAAGACCAGCCCTTACCTACAGCTGAGAAACCTGTTAAGTCTGGAAAAACACCATGCTGGAGGTGACCCGCTACTCAGAAGAGCTAACTATCTTAAACCCACCACTGCCCATGCTGCTGCAGAGTTAGCTGAGGACCCTGGTCCAGCACATTGCTGCCTGGGGCAGGGATTCACTCCATGGCTCTTGAGAGAAATCCTGGATCCCAGTGTGCTGCAGAGGTGTGGAATAATAACTATGCGCTACAAGTGATGAACAGATTTTGACAGACGGACAAGACGGAAATCAGAACAAAATGTTGTTCTGGCTTGATCCAAACTATAACAGTTTAATTCTTCTGAATTCTCTCTCACCAAAATGAGAAAAATCTGGGAGGGGAAAAAAAATCTGAATTGATTTTTCTTTGATGAAAACCAAAATGTATTTGATTTCAGCAAAAGGGTTTTTTCCTATTCTTCCTCTTTTTCTTTCTTTTTGATTAACTTTAGCTAAACTTTTTCTTAGGGCATACAAACCAGAGAGTAAATGTTTTGTACCAAATCAAACGGCCTGATTTCCTCCAGTGTTTTTTTTTCCTTATTTTTTTTGTCCAATTGCTAATTAAACTGCACCTAAAATCATAGATGCTTTCTGTTACACAAAGGATGCAATTTTAGTGGCTTAGCAGCTTGAACCATTATGTTTTTTTCTACACAAGAGAATCAAATATTTCTCTCCCAAAGCAACTCCTAGCATACTTGAAAAACACGCCTTTTGCAGGGATAATATTTTTTGATAACATTGCTCAGATACCACCAGTCTTCCTCTCCTTTCTCATAATCCTTATCAGCCTCAGAGGACACATAAATATGCATTAAGATATCTATAGCTATTTCGCAACATATTAAGCTAGCTAGCCTCTTTTACTAAAAATCTTTTTTATACAAAAGGCCTAACAGACTTTTCACACTTTAGCTTTCTTTAGAGGTTCTTTGTTAGTCCGCTGCCTGGAAATGGTCCATCGGCAGTTAATCAGTGTACCCACTTACAATATGCATAGAAATAAAAAATGTTTACACCATTAGGAGCTGTATTTGGCCCTATACTGTAGTTATTACCAAACTAAAAAAATAAAATAAAATAGCAGCACATCACGTGTTAATGTAATAAAGAATGTATGATGTTGTGTGTCAGGCAACAAAAAGTCTACTTTTGGCATACAGAAGAGTGGGTTTTTTGGAGATGTCAACATTAAATAAGCCTGAAATTTTGAGAAGCAGAAAACATATGTAAACCATGGACAAAACAGTGCTCTATGTGGTTTTCAATGTGCCTGTTTTGAGCAAGCAAAAACTAATGAAAGTAAGAATAGGACTTAACACTACACCTCTGGGTCATACCACTTTAAGGTCACTCTCTCTTATCTCTCTCCCAGTATGAATTTCCAAGTGGCTGAAACAAGTTTTGGAGGCTGGAAAACAAAAGTAGACAAAACCAAACAATAAAGAAATACAAAGTTTTCATAGTGATGGAAAATTTAGTGACTGTCCCTCCTCCCTGGAGGAATTATATGTTCTACCACATTCTATGCTTACAAATGTATTACCTGTTTTTCTAAAATACAGATGTCAGACAGTCGAAGAGTATGTCTGGACCTCACGATGATGAGGAGAACGAAAAGGAGCCTTTGCTCAGGTGCTACCCTCTTGCTCTGCTTTCACCCGTGGGTATCTGGCTGTCTCAGGACAGTGCCTCTATCACCCACACCTCCGCCCTCTCAGAGGCCCCCGCTGCCCAGAGTGATGTGAGCATTCCTGAGTGAAATGCTGCTGTCTGTGCTATATAAATAGCATGCTCGCCTCACAGATGAAGTGATTATAAGGTCTCCTCTCACCGTGAAAAAACTATGCATTCAGTAATCTATATAGTACTGAGGCAATATTTCTTTGGGAGAAAGCTCTAGTACGTCAGCCTGCTCCCCACATTCCTGCAGGGCAGAGGCAGGACGTTCCTTCTTGGCCATCTTTCACAGGATTTGAAGCTTTTGTGCCTGGTAGAAAGCCAAAGCTGAAATCCAGGGTTAATCCTATTATCTGGTACACAGCCCAATGCACGCTTTGCAGAATTCACCTCCATGCTTTCGCCATACAGGAACAATTTAAAAGGTTTTAAATTGAAAGGATAACATCCATTCTTGTGTTCCTCCTTCCTCTTCCAAATTGCACTTGCTTTTAGAGTCACCTATCAGTGCTGGGCAGCAAGACTGGCTTTCTAAACCCTGCTAAAATAAACTTTTTGAATAAAATACACAGGTGTGCATGCAGAGTATCATAATAGCATAAATTCAAATAAAATAATAATCAACTAGCAGCAATTTAAATAGATAATTCCTGAAGTAATTTTGCTCCAGCATTCCAATAAAAATTCCAAGACAGACTAGACACTGCTTTCCAATGATGCATTTTGTGTGAACCAGAAATCACTGCTCGTGTTCCTACGTGTACCTCCCATGGAATTTCAGTGGAGTATAAGTGTTTCAATGAAAACATGTAAGTGGAGCAGCAGGTTTGTAACTGAAGGGTTAACTAACCAAAACATCTGCTAGAGTTCTGTTGTTGCTGGAAGAAAGTCAATTGCATAATTTGGTAGAGAGCAGATATCTAACTATTTTTAAACACCCAAGTGCTACAAAAATGAACCTATATCCTTTATACAGTCAATGGAGAAATAGAGACTGCTAAATTAGATGTTCTGTCTTAAATCTGAAGGACTCTACCTCTCTAGAATCAGTCAATATCAGTATTACCCTGCTCCCCTTCTTCCGCTATTGAATGGCATACGTTTGTCTTGGATTAAATGTAAAGAGGGTAGCCTGCGTGACCACTGAAAACATGTACAGGAACAGAACTCACTTTCTTTTTTCTTTCTTCAAAGTAAGCAATACACCACTGACCAGCACAATCAACCCAAAGCCAGTCTCTGGAAAAAGTTCATAATTATCACCTCTTTTTCTTTCCCTGAGTATGGTGGGCAAGTAATCATAATTGCAAAGTACTGAGATTCTTAGAAAGCAGAGTAAACCATGGAGACATACAAAGCTAAAATAAATTTCCTGCTGTTGCACCTTCTGCTGAAGCAACTGGAAATCTAACTGAGGGCTGCTATGCAAAGCAACGCATGCCAGCATGGTGGAGGACAGCTGGAAGAAGAACTGCACATTGTGAATTACAATAACAACGGACAGGTGTATGAGAGATTTCTGAACTTGGGAACATATCCCTGAAACTTGGCAATTGACACTGCTTTCTAATGGGCTGGCATCCAGCAGAGAGAGAGAAGGAGCAAAACTGCTGCCGTTAGCTGTATGGTGTGCACACTTTCAGATTCACTAGAAACTCACTAGAAAGTAGAAAGTATACTAGTGAAACATTTATAAATCACACTAGAGCAGCTGCCACACAAGAGAACATGCTCACACAATGTTTGGTGGAATATAAAGAATCCTTAAAAAATGGAAGAGAAAGTCAGATTCACTCTGAGGACAGTGACAAAAGAACCAAAGATCACCAAATATGCTAAAAAATCAAGGTTTACTACGTGTGACATTCTTAATAGCAGTTAGATAATTATTTACTGAAGTATATATTGTTTGACATTCAAGGTAGAAGTTTGGCATCTTTTCTGACCTAGTTACAGGGGCATCCTTAGTGTTTAGCACCAAGGGACAGACACCCTCACAGCCCTTATCTGCCTTTCTTGGTCCTACTGAATAAGGAGGGAGTCTATGTGATTGATTAGTTCAGACATCAAGGTTGAAACCATATAATCAGAACTCCCAAATTGAAATAATATCTATGTAAAGAGTGTAGAAATGTACGATTAAGTAAAAATTATAAATGAAAAAAATAAAGGTGTAGGAAGTCACTTTTGTGTGTGTGTACTACTTCTTAGAGACTGAGTATCCTCAGGCTTGATTACATTCTCCTTTTATTAAGCAATGTTTGTTGAAATTATTAACATCTGATATACTTCAGATTTGGCCCAGTAGACTATAGGAATTAGTTTATTTCACCTACTATTTTTAGACATCTGCGGTTTAGAAGTCTACATCAGGGTCAGTTTGTTCCAGCTTTGGTTTAGATTTAGTAGAGTCAGTTTTAGCATATAGACAATCTGATCAAAGGTGGGGGTGTGTGTTACAACAAGTTTTCTCAGTCTCATGGAGTCAGATGGGTCCTACGCAAGGTATCTGTCCGTCTGAGACAGAGAGTTCAGTCATAGTAAGTGTTTTCAAACAAATGCACCTATACTTGAAAATAGATTTTCTGGTCAAATAATCTGAACAAAAAGTTTCCTGAGGCATTTGTAAGTGGCTCCAGGATGAATCCTAACCTTTGAGAACTGAAAACTGAACTCTGCCTATAACTACTGCGATCTTACAAAAGTCGTATCAAATTGCATAGGGTCATTTTCCTTCTGATAGCATCGGGAATTTTCTGATGGATAATACGATCCACAAAGTACTTTTTGCACTAAGTTAAAAATCTTTTTCATCTCTGTCCCTGGTAATAATAAATCAATAAATACAAAAATAACTTGAAGACTATATTGTCATATATGTTATTCCTTGAAATCTAAACAAAAATTGTGTAGCTTATTCAGTTTCTCATACGCTTATGCCTCTGGGTAAAGCTAAGAAGTGCTAATATTTAAAGTGTGGTATGGAAATGAGTAAAAATGACACTTTGTGTACAGGCAAAGGATGGCTACAGAATTCAAAATGCAAAGAGATTTAATGTCCTAACCAGGAAGATACTTAAACACATTTTCAATTTTGAATACCCAAAGGAATTAAAGATGTGCCTGATGTTAAGCAAATACTTAAACACCCTTCCTGGCTGTCAGTGTTTCCGAGAGTTGAACATGAACACGGAAGCAAGACATTGTCAAACATCAAAATTAAAAAAGTTACACATATTTTATTCTGTTCTCCTTAGAGCATGTAGAGTTTTCTGGGCTTCTGTCACACTTTTAAAAAAGAAACACTAGTAGAATAGAATCCATCCTAACGCACAAAGTGAAAATCCATACTGATAATATAAATGTTGACGGATCTGTCCAAATAAATCAGCAAGACGGAAGATCACATAGCTGTAATCTGTATGAAGTAATTGTGTAAACCATCTTAGAGGACAGTAAAAACAACCCAGAGAATGGGATTCTTCTGATGGGAAAAAATAAATAAAATAAAATAAAATAAAATAAAATAAAATAAAATAAAATAAAATAAAAAAATAAATGTCCAAGACGCAGCAAAGCCTTTGTCATTTGTAAACACTAGGACGGGATCCAACTGGCTCACTTCTTTGTTAATCTCTGCTTCATTGTCTGTGTCATTAATTATCTACATTTGACTGGCAGTCATCTATTTCCAGTTTGGACAGTTTCCCTGTTAGCATACCAGGCACATGGTTTGTACAGTAGTTATCAGGCAAAACTCCGAGTACATTGGACTGGACTGAAACAGAGTTCTGGTCGTGTGAGTCACATATAACAGGAATTTGCAGAAGGTATGTTTACCAGACATCTCAAGCTCTATGAAACACTTGGTAGGAAAAAAATTACCCAAAAAATCCCAAACCTTGCATTTTATAAGTTCTTGGTTTTTCACCTGTGAGCACTCCATTACCAAGGCATTAGCAAAAAGGTTTTTTTCCTTTCTTGCCACCAGAGTACAATGTGTCCCAAGACTCATTCATTATAATAGTGCCAGCCCCAGAACTATAAAGCACAATCATAGATCTCCAACTGACAGTTGGCTCATAAGTACATTGATATCTATAGATGTACACACATGTATACCCATATGCACATATATACATACAATGACTGCGATTTTCATCATTTTGCCTCCAAGAAAAAAAAAGATTAAACCACAATGCAATCGTGACTAGAAAATTATTAGAAGGACTGAAAATTAAACCTTTGCATTACAACTAAGTGATGATGTTCATATTTGAGAGAGAAAAATGAAGTAATAATAGCTTTGAAATCGATAGTGAGGCCATACACACATGAATGGAAAGATGAAGCTCGAAGCACAAACCTGGAGCAAATCACACCATGACAGCAGCATACAAAGGAGCAGGTTGCACGCATTTGAAAGTGTGAAAAGAAACATGCTGTGCCTGGAAATTTAAGTATTTGAAGTACAACAAATGTAGCCCTGATTCATTCTGAGTGAGTTTGTGAGTTGTAGTAAAAGGGCCAAACTGCTTCTAAGAATTGTCTCACGTGTTCACAGTTTGACATCTGCAGTTTAACACTGTGGTGTTCAGCTCTTTGTATGGTGATGTTTTGCTCATCCAAACTCTTGGATTCTCTTCTGTGCTCATTGCAGTTTTGCCTTTCATGGGACACAATAGAGTGAGAGGGTTTTAATGTCACTGGTAATAAGTGGGCTGTTGTTTGCTCTTGAGATCATGTGTAGAGACAGCAATTGAAATTGGTCTGCCTTCTGCTTAACTGTCCACAGTCTGTAAGTAAGTACTGTTGCTTTGGAAAGACATTATACCACTGTCAAGTTGAATAAAATATTAAATATCACCCTAAATGACATTAAATCAGCACTAAACAGACATTTCCCACTATGAATACAACCAAATGAGTTTACTGTATCTGGCTAGAGCATATAAAATACGTCAGTTGTCTAATGAGGATAAAATGAAAAATGACTTATACACTTGGCTGCTTCCTAGTGCTTTCTCCTGGTTTGACCAGTCTATTCCAGCAGTGTTTCTTCTCAGAGATTTCTGTTCTGTTCCCATCCAGTGCTTAAAAGGAACATGTTTGGTGCGTGGGGCACATGCTGTGTGGAGAGAAGTGGAAAGCTGCACCAGACATCATGCAGGGAGCCAATGCCTTCCAGAAACATATTGCTGTTTCTGGAAGTGACTTTGTCTGTGATGAGGTAAATTATTTAAAGCCTAATTGACTACAGATATAAATAAACATGCCAATTCCCTGTATTGGATGAGACCTCTGGCACTCTACTTTAGCCCTCTATTTCTTAACGGGATGAGTAGAAGTCTATTTAGAAAGGGGTAGGGAATTGAGTATTTAGTAGCTAACCCACTCATAGATAAATTGCTTTCTAACAAAAGTGTTTGAAGGTTAAACTAGAATAGATTAATTCAGCTATGCGACTGCATAGTAGGAAGGAAGAATCATGGGCACTCTTAAGAAACTCAGCTTTATACAGAGACCCGTATATGAATCAATCATGATGACATACCAGTTAACAGAAAATTCATGGTTTAGCACCCATCTGCACACCCAAGAAGCCAAAATCATCTTCTTTTTTCAGAGCATAGCCAAACATAAATAGTGGAAATGCATAGATTAAGAGCTAGGAAGTAATTCCAGACAGATTCTAAAGGTGTCAAATAATCAACTGTATGGTTTATATAGATTTTCATATTTCAGGTCTGGTTGTTCTCAGCTAATATTAAGTTCATTTCTCTCCACTGTGAAATAAAGTGGATACAGCTGAGACAACTGCTGCTTTAAAATCACGGGTGGTACTCACCTGCCAAAAAGAAGGCAGATGTTTTTGGTACCGTAGCTCTCCCAGTGCCTTTATCCACTGAGGCTGCCTTCAAGCTAATTCAGGATCTTCTAGAACTGATGTATATTAGTGACTGTGAAATTCGTGCCCCTTTTCCTCATGACTCTCCCTGTCAGGTGTTGACATTGTGACGGTTTGGCCATTGATCATCAGAGGAACTGTGCTTGCTGACATCTTCAAGCTACATCACAAGCAAAGGAAGAATGGATATATTTTCCAGGGTTCAATGAAACTTTTTAAATGTAAAATTGTTCCGAGGTAAAAATCAGTGCCTCCAAGCTACATTCATATGAGCTTTCAAGGAAAATGTGATATACATCAAAAGATACCTGCTGCGGCAAAATTCATTCAGAAGTGCTGAGAGGTAGATAAACCCACAAATTATCAGCATAAAAATGTATTGATGAGTGTTTGAAGGAAATTGAGACATTTTCCTCTGATATAATAATGAAATGTAATATAATCTGCAGACATGATGTTTTTTCCTACCTCTTTCTGTGTCCTTCATAGAGATATCAAGCTCTCATACTGACTCACTCTATCAAACAAATGGATACTTTCACTTCCAGGAATGTGAGAGAATGAGATTGTCTCTGAGAGCCAAATGGACATAAATGCAGAGACAACAGCAAAGGAGAAAGTTGGTGGTGTGCTTTACAGTTTCTTTTTTGTTTCCAAGACAGCCTAAATAGCAAATCCAAGAAAAGGGGCAACTTTAGCAGAGATTCAGCAAGGGCATCAGGTGAGAAAATGGCTGCTTTCATACGCACACGCCTCAGACAGGCTTTACTTCACTTACCTACACTTCGTTCAGCTGGTGAAATTCCTTACTTGTCCTCAAGTGAGGATTTGCCTGGAGCCTGTTCTGGATAGTCTTACACTATTGCTGAGCAAGCTTACAGCAATAACATTATCTTTAGCAGAATTTCTCCCATACTAACAGTTCATCCTATTATTTTCGTCTTATGGTAACCTGATATCTGCCTAGCTTTTCTCTCCCACTACAAAATTTTGTTTGCTAGCATGTGCACATTGGACTATGATAAAAGATCCTTCATGCTAGACTAATACCCCTGGAATAAGAGTTCTCTTAGATATTTCATACTGCTGTTAAGAAGACTGATCAATTACAAACATAACTCTGGAAATAGTTCTTTACAGAGACAGAAAATTATTAAGAGAAATAATACAAGGAGTGGAACTTGATTTCAGAATTTCAAAAGATAAACAAATCTTTTCATTAATGTGACCTTGTTTAAACATTGTTTCTCACTGTGCAGTTTTGTTTGGGTTTGTTCATATATTAATCTCAAGAAAAGATTTTTTTTTTTACTTTGTGTCTACTCAGTATGTAATCCGGTCTCTACAAATTTCAGAATGAAGGGAGCCAAATTCAGTAACTTTCTCAGAAAATGAAACTTGATGGAATATTTTGTTAGAGATTTTCACTGTAATGGAAGCCTGGTGTTCTCCAGAGTGCAGCATTTGGCACATGTAAATAATAAAGCATAAGAGAATTTACCAGCC
>VZSC01019993.1:1030186-1064935 GCA_013398225.1 Steatornis caripensis | reverse complement strand
CCAGCCATTAATTTTATGAAAGTATACTGGCACTAAGTCTAAGAGCAGTACTGCTATCACTAAGCTTCAAGGATAACAGCAGACTAAAATGAAGAAGTCATTCTTTTTTTAGTAGAAACAACTTCTGTGATAAAGATGTCTTCTAAGTTGAAACATTATTAAGGAGAAATGAGGGGAAATCTTTTCACATTCAGAGATAAAAAATACTGCTTAAAAATAATGTTTTAGAAGAAGCTCAAGTATTGGTCAGGTATAAGTGCTCTGGGAAGGCATTTACTAAGAGCAAAATATAGATAAATTTTAGTGCTATAAAGACATTGTTAAGAAAGTGTGCTTTCCCAGACCACTTCTGTCAGCAGAAGGACTTAATTCTTGGGTTTTGGCTTGTAGTGTTTGTTTCGTTTTTGTTGCTTTCAACAGAATTGTTCATGCGAGTCTGGGTTATTCGCATGCCCTGGAGTTATTGATCTCACCTAGACTTTGCAATCAGTGACACAGATTCTCATACAGTCAACTGCTCACAGAACTGTGAATCTGAAAATTCATGAGCACATCAAAACATTTTACACAAAGCAAAGGACCTTCTGATATATTTATGCAGCTAAAAATGGAAACAGAGGCTCATTAACACATCCCTGGAAGACAGGTACTCTCGTGTTTCAGTAAATCCCACTAGGTAGCCTTCCACCCCTTTGAGTACATAAACATGTCTGAACTATAGCTTAAAATCAAGCAGATATATAAGTGCTTTCAGGAATAGCTATGGCTTTTAGTTCATTCCTGTTGGAAAGGAGTGAAAAATGCTAACAGTCTTCTGCAGAATGGACATGTGAATAAAGGTTCATAGGTTCAACCATTTAAGTGCATAATATGCAGATGATTAAAAAAATGGGTATTTAATATTTTAAAGAATTTGTTATAAATTTCCTTATCTAATGCTTTTCAGGGCTGTGTTACAACTTTAATTTTTTTGAATTTTCTTGTAAAATATATATATGGATGGATGAGACTAGTGTTACCTTGCCTAGGAGAAGTTTGTAGAACAGTATCCTACAATGGAGAGGACATTCTGTTTTTTCTAAATCACAGAGGAAGCAGAATTAGCACATTAGGTCCAATTTCACCTATTCTGGATGAATATGTTTCTTTACTGATCTCAATGTCCCTTTTTTAATGTCAGTTGCCATGGAAAAAAATCATATAATACAGGCTGTAAGACACCACTGTATTTAAGATCTCTCCCTTCTTGACTACTAAAACAAGACAATTGCTCATACATGAAAATCAAACAAACAGCAACAACAATAAAAATAACAAACAAACACAAAATCCCCAGGCTGGAATGGCTTTCAACATACCTTTTTTAGAAAAGTGTGTGGTTTGGGGTATTTTGTTGGGGGGTTTTGGGGGGGTTTGTTTGTTTGTTTGTTTGTTTTTTATTCTGGATCTGAAATTATGGTCTCAGTCTGTTTAAATTCTTACAGTTTGCTGCATGAGAAGCAAGTTCAAAATCGTATTGAAAATCAGGGAGAGCATAAGTCTTAACCTCACAGGATTTTTTTTTTTTAGTGTTTTTCTCATGCTAGAGTGAAATTAAAATAAACTCTGACAATTCACACCATTTCCAAAAGTGAAGATCTTGCTTCCAGTTAGTCTATATTTTTAAATTTGTTCATTAGTGTCTGATTTTCTAGTTAAGGTTACATCTGTCAGTCTGGAAGTTGTCCTAAACCTCAAAATGAGTTTGATAATCTGTGTTGCAAACACTGTAGCTTGACCTACCAGAAGCTTTATTGCATTGCCAGATATGAAGAAGTCTCTCAGCTTTCCCTTTTCTGTTGTGTGTATGAAATTCATGCAGACATGTAGCTCTTGAAGAACAGGATGACCACCACCTGAATTCGCATCTTTCCTGTCCCTGAAAGAAGGCTTTTCTGAACTAAGATTCCTCCTGTTTTGGCTCATAGTAAGAAAAAACCAAAAAAAATACCATCCTTTGATTCTGTGACTCTAAACTCCTAGAGAGGAATCAATTCCTATAGCCACATCATTCTAAATAAAAAAGAAAAAAATAAATGGTTTTGATATGCATTACAAAATATAATATGAGTTCATGTAGCTCAACCTAGGTAATGTCATCTCAAGATAGATCTAAAATATCAGCACTGAAATATCGTGTAGGACTTCACCAGCTGTTATTGACAGCTTCCTATTTAGTTTTACCTCTGTCTCCTTAGATATGTAAAGTTCTGTGGGACTTAATCAGTACTTACTGAAACCACTGAAAATATACTAATTGCCATCAATATCCTATTAAAACTCCTTTAAAGTGTAATTAAATATTTTCTGAATTAATAACAGTACTCTAGCAATCATTACGCAGGCCAAGCATCCCTGTTCCTGCAAACTAAAGCATGAATCTCAAAGCACTGCAAGCACGGCAAGCAGAAGAGCTAGCTATGATCAATAAACAGTGTCTCACCCAGGATTCCTAATTAATATTCCTAATTAATTATGTTCACAAAATACTGAAAAACAGAAAGAGGGGAAAAAAAAGATTTGCATCTCAACCACAAACACCTTCATTAGTCCTTTTTCATATTAGTCAATAATGTTGGGTTTACATTGTTTTTAGCCATTATTGGCACTTCAACATTTGTCTGAGTCTGGTCTGCTTTTCCTTTGTTTTAAAAGGGTTAATACTGCCAAAGTTTCCTTATGAAGCAAACAGGTAACAATGCCACTCACAACAGAAATGGCTAAAATTTCACATCAACATTCATTTTTGAAGGTATTTTAGATTTCTGTTTATGGAAAGGAAATTCTTAATGTTAAACAAAAACTTAAAAGCCGGACATAAGATCTGCCATAAAATCCAAAAATTTTCCTCTTGAATCCTTAATCAGTTCAGAACCTTGTTCCCTTCCCCCGATACTACTTTTTTTTTTTTTAATTTATTCCGTATTTAAAGTAGATAACCATGAAATCTTACTGAACTAACAATTTTTCCTTATTTTTGATGCTTGGTAGCAACAAAAATCTTGTGAAAATATTTCTCTTCATTAACTTTTTTTTTCTTTAGGAAGTAAAAAAATAGAGGGGCAGTGTTGCATTTCAGATGAATACTAGAACATTTTTGCTACGTGTCTGAAAAGCATCTTGAGACAACCTACTTGAAATTTACCCTCTGGGGGAGGGCGTGTCACACAAATGCTACTTTGAACCATGAAGGGTATAACATACTCTAGATTCGTATTTTCTTCTTTTTTCTCCCAACTCCAGAATCACTGCATCTTATTTCTTATCTGCTCACATTTAAGTCTAGTACCTCGCCAGGCAGCTGTCACTTCTTACAGCTACTTTGAGAGAGCTGTGTTGAGGGGACCAGGCACAAGCATGCTGTATTCTATAGCAGCAGCAGCCTGTTGGTGGAATTATTTTGACTTAACTTGCACCATCTAAAAGTAGGGTTCTCCTCCAGTCTTGTCCTCCAGGAGCCTATATTGTCTTTGGAAAGAAGCAGACA
This sequence comes from Steatornis caripensis, assembly GCA_013398225.1. Taxonomy (NCBI): domain Eukaryota; kingdom Metazoa; phylum Chordata; class Aves; order Caprimulgiformes; family Steatornithidae; genus Steatornis; species Steatornis caripensis. Next base: position 1,061,409 of record VZSC01019993.1, on the reverse strand, counting down.
TGCCTAGAAAGTGATTTGTCTAGTACTGAAGTTGGGTATTATATAACCAGGGGAAAAAAAAAAATACTCCTTTTCCTTCAGCTGCAGTGAGAACACAGGCAGTTGTCCAAACCAGTCACATTACTTTTACGTGGCTGAAATCTGATGGAATGGATACAGGCTTTTTTCTTATTCAAACGGCTAGAATTATGTACTGAGTCATTCTGAGTCAAAGTGAGACTTTACCAGGAATTTTTTGTGTGAATATCTCAATTCAGAACCTACCTGAACAGCATGAAAAATAAGATCTCACCATGTGTGGCCATGCAGGAAAGAGTAAAGTTGCCTTTGACTTTCCTGCATGGAAATACGATGACAGCGAGCTGTGAGCACACCAGAGCTCCTTCTCTTACAGAGAGATGGGGAATTTAGTTTTCTTTTCCATAAATTGAAGCAGCAATGTAGCCCATGAGGCCCTTCCCTCTTCTTGATTGATGAGTTTAAAAAATGTTTCAGTTGTATTGATCTCCTTTCTCTGCTAAATATGAGGATGTGGGCCAGGGGAGCACTGTGAGGGAGCAACAAAGAGTGAGAAATGAACAAGCCCTTCTCTGTATGCTGGGTAGTAAAAGGATGATGCCAGAAGTGCTTACATGTTTATTGTATGCTTGTCCTTGTTGCAAAACACAGAATGAAAGGAGAGCNATTCCTCCTGTTTTGGCTCATAGTAAGAAAAAACCAAAAAAAATACCATCCTTTGATTCTGTGACTCTAAACTCCTAGAGAGGAATCAATTCCTATAGCCACATCATTCTAAATAAAAAAGAAAAAAATAAATGGTTTTGATATGCATTACAAAATATAATATGAGTTCATGTAGCTCAACCTAGGTAATGTCATCTCAAGATAGATCTAAAATATCAGCACTGAAATATCGTGTAGGACTTCACCAGCTGTTATTGACAGCTTCCTATTTAGTTTTACCTCTGTCTCCTTAGATATGTAAAGTTCTGTGGGACTTAATCAGTACTTACTGAAACCACTGAAAATATACTAATTGCCATCAATATCCTATTAAAACTCCTTTAAAGTGTAATTAAATATTTTCTGAATTAATAACAGTACTCTAGCAATCATTACGCAGGCCAAGCATCCCTGTTCCTGCAAACTAAAGCATGAATCTCAAAGCACTGCAAGCACGGCAAGCAGAAGAGCTAGCTATGATCAATAAACAGTGTCTCACCCAGGATTCCTAATTAATATTCCTAATTAATTATGTTCACAAAATACTGAAAAACAGAAAGAGGGGAAAAAAAAGATTTGCATCTCAACCACAAACACCTTCATTAGTCCTTTTTCATATTAGTCAATAATGTTGGGTTTACATTGTTTTTAGCCATTATTGGCACTTCAACATTTGTCTGAGTCTGGTCTGCTTTTCCTTTGTTTTAAAAGGGTTAATACTGCCAAAGTTTCCTTATGAAGCAAACAGGTAACAATGCCACTCACAACAGAAATGGCTAAAATTTCACATCAACATTCATTTTTGAAGGTATTTTAGATTTCTGTTTATGGAAAGGAAATTCTTAATGTTAAACAAAAACTTAAAAGCCGGACATAAGATCTGCCATAAAATCCAAAAATTTTCCTCTTGAATCCTTAATCAGTTCAGAACCTTGTTCCCTTCCCCCGATACTACTTTTTTTTTTTTTAATTTATTCCGTATTTAAAGTAGATAACCATGAAATCTTACTGAACTAACAATTTTTCCTTATTTTTGATGCTTGGTAGCAACAAAAATCTTGTGAAAATATTTCTCTTCATTAACTTTTTTTTTCTTTAGGAAGTAAAAAAATAGAGGGGCAGTGTTGCATTTCAGATGAATACTAGAACATTTTTGCTACGTGTCTGAAAAGCATCTTGAGACAACCTATTTGAAATTTACCCTCTGGGGGAGGGCGTGTCACACAAATGCTACTTTGAACCATGAAGGGTATAACATACTCTAGATTCGTATTTTCTTCTTTTTTCTCCCAACTCCAGAATCACTGCATCTTATTTCTTATCTGCTCACATTTAAGTCTAGTACCTCGCCAGGCAGCTGTCACAAGCATGCTGTGTTCTATAGCAGCAGCAGCCTGTTGGTGGAATTATTTTGACTTAACTTGCACCATCTAAAAGTAGGGTTCTCCTCCAGTCTTGTCCTCCAGGAGCCTATATTGTCTTTGGAAAGAAGCAGACATGCCTAGAAAGTGATTTGTCTAGTACTGAAGTTAGGTATTATATAACCAGGGGAAAAAAAAAATACTCCTTTTCCTTCAGCTGCAGTGAGAACACAGGCAGTTGTCCAAACCAGTCACATTACTTTTACGTGGCTGAAATCTGATGGAATGGATACAGGCTTTTTTCTTATTCAAACGGCTAGAATTATGTACTGAGTCATTCTGAGTCAAAGTGAGACTTTACCAGGAATTTTTTGTGTGAATATCTCAATTCAGAACCTACCTGAATAGCATGAAAAATAAGATCTCACCATGTGTGGCCATGCAGGAAAGAGTAAAGTTGCCTTTGACTTTCCTGCATGGAAATACGATGACAGCGAGCTGTGAGCACACCAGAGCTCCTTCTCTTACAGAGAGATGGGGAATTTAGTTTTCTTTTCCATAAATTGAAGCAGCAATGTAGCCCATGAGGCCCTTCCCTCTTCTTGATTGATGAGTTTAAAAAATGTTTCAGTTGTATTGATCTCCTTTCTCTGCTAAATATGAGGATGTGGGCCAGGGGAGCACTGTGAGGGAGCAACAAAGAGTGAGAAATGAACAAGCCCTTCTCTGTATGCTGGGTAGTAAAAGGATGATGCCAGAAGTGCTTACATGTTTATTGTATGCTTGTCCTTGTTGCAAAACACAGAATGAAAGGAGAGCCAAAGTTTGCTATCCAGTGTGCTGGGAGCTGAGGCAGTTATTGGCCAGGCCCCTTTGTTTGGCTTATTCTGACGGTTCAGGACAGCCTTTACTGAGCGGGTGTACGGCACACGAAGGACTTCAGCCAAGTCATCGAGCTGATTATGGGTCTGTTGACTTCAGAAGGCTTTGGCGCTATTTCTTAAAGTTTAAGTCATGCCTGTTTATTCCTGCAATGTTCAGAAGGGCAAAGTGGGACTTGTGAGTTCTACACAATGCACTCCTTGTATAACGCAGACAAGTAGGTCTGAGTTAATTGTTTCTGTCTTACCCTGATACATCAAAACATTCTGTTACAAGTTCCTCCTTCCCCTTCCCCCACCCTTTCAAAAAATCTACCACTGCTCTGTATTTAAAAGGCTCAAGGATGGTATTTCAGAGGTGATTACTATCCAGTGGTCACCTGTGACAGCCTGTAGCCTGCTATTAGTTGTAATTTAAGTCCATCACCAATGTTTTATGACTGCATCNTTCTATAGCAGCAGCAGCCTGTTGGTGGAATTATTTTGACTTAACTTGCACCATCTAAAAGTAGGGTTCTCCTCCAGTCTTGTCCTCCAGGAGCCTATATTGTCTTTGGAAAGAAGCAGACATGCCTAGAAAGTGATTTGTCTAGTACTGAAGTTGGGTATTATATAACCAGGGGAAAAAAAAAAATACTCCTTTTCCTTCAGCTGCAGTGAGAACACAGGCAGTTGTCCAAACCAGTCACATTACTTTTACGTGGCTGAAATCTGATGGAATGGATACAGGCTTTTTTCTTATTCAAACGGCTAGAATTATGTACTGAGTCATTCTGAGTCAAAGTGAGACTTTACCAGGAATTTTTTGTGTGAATATCTCAATTCAGAACCTACCTGAACAGCATGAAAAATAAGATCTCACCATGTGTGGCCATGCAGGAAAGAGTAAAGTTGCCTTTGACTTTCCTGCATGGAAATACGATGACAGCGAGCTGTGAGCACACCAGAGCTCCTTCTCTTACAGAGAGATGGGGAATTTAGTTTTCTTTTCCATAAATTGAAGCAGCAATGTAGCCCATGAGGCCCTTCCCTCTTCTTGATTGATGAGTTTAAAAAATGTTTCAGTTGTATTGATCTCCTTTCTCTGCTAAATATGAGGATGTGGGCCAGGGGAGCACTGTGAGGGAGCAACAAAGAGTGAGAAATGAACAAGCCCTTCTCTGTATGCTGGGTAGTAAAAGGATGATGCCAGAAGTGCTTACATGTTTATTGTATGCTTGTCCTTGTTGCAAAACACAGAATGAAAGGAGAGCCAAAGTTTGCTATCCAGTGTGCTGGGAGCTGAGGCAGTTATTGGCCAGGCCCCTTTGTTTGGCTTATTCTGACGGTTCAGGACAGCCTTTACTGAGCGGGTGTACGGCACACGAAGGACTTCAGCCAAGTCATCGAGCTGATTATGGGTCTGTTGACTTCAGAAGGCTTTGGCGCTATTTCTTAAAGTTTAAGTCATGCCTGTTTATTCCTGCAATGTTCAGAAGGGCAAAGTGGGACTTGTGAGTTCTACACAATGCACTCCTTGTATAACGCAGACAAGTAGGTCTGAGTTAATTGTTTCTGTCTTACCCTGATACATCAAAACATTCTGTTACAAGTTCCTCCTTCCCCTTCCCCCACCCTTTCAAAAAATCTACCACTGCTCTGTATTTAAAAGGCTCAAGGATGGTATTTCAGAGGTGATTACTATCCAGTGGTCACCTGTGACAGCCTGTAGCCTGCTATTAGTTGTAATTTAAGTCCATCACCAATGTTTTATGACTGCATCTGCAGTTACTGTCAGCTGAACAATATTTAATTGCTTGACTCGCAAACTCTTGTCTTGTCAACAAATACACATTCTCAGGCCCCATTATGCTTCTAGTGGTGTTTGAGACTAGCTGTCTTTTTTATTTGTTCTGCTGCTGGAAATCAGGGTTTACTGTAAAATGTCCAATGTTCATGAGCAATAAATTCATAAAAGAATTTTAAAAGATGATAAACCAAAGTAATTCTTGGCTGGTACATATGTTATTTAAGAGAAGGCAATGGGCTTCATTTCTACTTAGAGATATCTTTTTCTATTGTATTAAAAAGAAAAAATCTGTTGACCCATGCAGGGCTTCCCCCTGTTCCCATCATCTAAGGGTGATGGCAGACCTAAATTTAAAAGTACATGCAGTTACAGATTTCTTTAAGTATCAGCCTAACAATTAAAATGTTCTTGAATGTGCCCAAGTTTAAGGGGATGTACCTATGTTTATATTATCTAGACTATGATAGTACTTGGCAGTTATATTTTTTGGCTTGTTTTCTGTCTTAAAATTAGAATTTCTATTTTTTCAGTTGGGTTTTAAGCATAGTTTAAATGGTAAATGGAAAGACCATTTTTTACAAGCTATTTCTGTTAAACAGGAGGAAGGAGAACTTCACAAGGTTTTCTGGTCCAGTAGCTACCAACTGATGGAACACAGGGCATGAGAAATGGTCCACAAAAAATATAAAAATATCCAAGCCCTTCTCATAGGCTCAAGTAATCAAATGAAAGAATATAAGAAAAATAAAAATAATAAAAGAAGACTCAAATCTCAGCTTTATCTGATTGTAAATGAAGGTGAATATGGAAGAAACATACAAGATGTTCTATGGCTTTATGTGAAAAAATGTTATATAGCTCTTAAATGCCTTTCAGAACATTTATGTGATCCTTAGATAGACTGAATAAAGACATCAAGCTAGGACCTTTTACTGGCTAACTTACCTCCAGTGATGGCATTTCCACAAATTCTCTCATCAGTCTGTGCACGTGGTTCAATATTTCCTGATAGACATAAGCTATACCTGTCCCTGCAACTTGCCTCCATCACTTTTTGTTCTGTGTCTCTCAAATACGGAGAACAGGTTATTCCCTTCCTTTTTTGCAACTGCCAAAACTAAGCACAAGATTCAAGTTAATCATGCGGCTAAAAACGTCCATTTGTCAGAATGTAATTACAAATCCTGATCTTCCGTCTCATGAGCCTAGTACTAGCATTTATCTTAGTGGGACAACAGAGGTGATAGAAGATGAAAGGTTTAAAACTTGATTAACCGGAAAGTATAAATTTAGAAATAAATAATCTGCTGCCTTTAGAGAAGGATTCATATTTGTCAGGAGAGAAGTGGAACAGTCTCAAATCTACTCATTTAAAACTTTTAACAACACCAGTGACTTGCCTCTGGCAATATTCTTATGACTGTGTATATATTAATATATATTTTTATTTCAAATTACTTCCTCTTCCCTCTAATTCTGTCCTGCAGATTTTTATGCCAGGTGATTGCTTCTCTAGACTCTCAAAAAAATGTCAGGTTTTGTCTAAAAATATGTTTAATTGTAACTTTTTGGAAACCTTACCTGTTACTGAAAAATTAATAGGTGGAATCAAGTAACTACTTTTAATGATGATTGCTATTTTAATGGGGGAATATTCTTAGCTAAATCTAAAATGCAAAAAGACTTTCTGGTTTGGTAGAGCTTTAAGTGAGTACAAAACTGTAATAGATCTACCAAGCACAGATAACACGTTATCTTAATTCAAATTATGAAGGTATTTATAGAACAGACCAGCAAGTGGCAGTACATGTTGTACATAAATCATGAATGATAAGACTAAAATCTTTAAAATGAAACTAAATAGACAGTCAAAAAGCTTTCATGTGCAGGCTTATTCATTTTAACTGCCCTGACAAGAATTGTAAATGCTTCATTCCTCATGACTTTATTTATTTTCCTGGAAATAATAAGTATCTCTCAATTTTAGGAAAGATAAGAAACAACTCTCCTGTAAATGGTGGGATACATTTGTGTCTCGCTTAATCAAAATGTATGCACTGTAAACCTAATGTTGGCTCAGAGTGGAAAATGGAATTTTCCAGAGACTGTAGTGTTATAAATTGCCATGACTCATAACATATTCCAATAAATAATCGCTGCCTATGGATAGTGTATTGTAATGGATGCAGAATGCCTACTCCAATGGTCTTTGACCCTGGTATGTTTTATGTTAACTCCAATTTGTGCAGTTTATTTTCATAGCTGAAATGTTAGATGAAACCATAATATTTACTATTACAGATTTGTTCAAAGTCAGTGTTATATATTGCTAGGCAACATCTAGCAAGGAAAAAGAAGAAAAAAAAAGAGTTGCCTTCACTGAGTTAACTAAGAGATCAAATATTAAATGTGTGTGTTTTGATAATATACTAGTTTGAAAGCCCCAGTTACATTGTGAAAGTGTTAGAAATGAAAGTATGCCTTTTTTGTCCAGAAATATGTAGATTAATATACTGTGTGACTGTAATGACTGATATGCTTTGAGGCGAAAATAATCTCCATACCCTAAAGACAGAGGTAAAGAGAAATAACACAGGAAACCATTTGTGTTTTGAAAGAGCAGATCATCTCTGACCCAGAGATGCAACTGGTATGGGTGGAGGGGGAATACTTGTCCTGGGATCCTTTTAACCCTTTTCCTGCCAGTTTAGAATATTAGCCAGACTGCTAAATATTGCTGTTTGTGAATCTGAGTGTTGATACGTTTATATGAATGTATATTATTTATATGTTATATGGCAGTCTTTACTATGGAGCTTTCACAGAGGCACAGAAATTGCCTGCCTTTGTCATCTCTGTTCCTGGGGTTGCTAAGCATGATGACTCCGCTTGTTTCCTATGTAAAATAAGGCTGTTCAAGCAGCAGGCTGTGGCAATTGTTAGTGAAATGCAGTTGACTGAAAAAATGTGAACTACACTGTATGAATTTCAGAAAAAGTTTCTGCATGCTTAGATTACATTTGCAAACATACCAGAAGCAGTGGGTGTTGTCATTCTCTGAAGCAGCAGTCCAGAATAGAAGGAAAGAATTCAGGTGCAGGAGAGCCAAGATTCAGTCCCTTTTTTTTTTTTTTTTTTGGGGGGGGGGAGGGGCATGGGTGGGTATTTCTCTCCTTTCCCCCAGAACTGTGTCTTCTTTGCTGTGCTTTAGCCTATTTTTAGGCGTGCTCTCAGACTCTCCTTCTAAGGATGTTCATCTTCTCTTGGAATGACTTTTGAGAGAACAGAAAGAACCACAGCTTTTCATCTCAGAAATGTAAAACATTAGGTTGAAAGGGTCATTATTATTTGCTCTCTAAATACATATCCAGTGCAAAATGAAATATACCCAGACAGAAGAACCAAGAAGCATTCACCTGCATATACATAAGTGTACTGCATATATGCATTTTTTCTGTGCATTTTGAGATTTAAATCTCTGTCTCACAACCGATTAGTAGAAGATTCCAAGAACTAGATGATGGGAGTGGGATTTGGTAAAAAATGTTCTTCCTGACTTCTACTGGAGATATTCCACTTAGTGGCAAAAAATACTTGACAGTACCTGAAGACATACCTGTGAAGCACAAAGCATAAAATACAGGCAACAGAACAGTAATGTTCTATACTGAGTCTTGCCCAGCCCGGCCTAGAGGCTAAAGCCATGTTTTGTAACTCTAAATCTCCATTGCATTCGCACAAGACAAGTAAGGCTGCCTGTCTCATCTGATGCTTAGGAGGTTCTTCTACATAAAGACTACAGTGGAAATATTTTCCACAAGGTTGTTTCTTAACCAGTGTCTTCCCAGTCTCTACTATTCCATGGGATTACTCTGTCCTATGTGCAGAACTTAGCAGTTTTTCTTCTTGAATTTCCTGCAGTTTCTGTTGGCCTCATTCCCAACTTTATCAAGGTCTTCCGGACTGAGTTTCTGTTGTGGTTTGATGAGAATTGATGGTCCCAGGTCTATGTCTGATCAACGTTAGAAACTACTTCTGAATTCAGGGTTTATATCTTGAACTAAAAGTTTCTGAAACACTGATGTCTTTGTATTCCCAACTTTGTTATGCAAGTTGAAGCTACATAACCCGAAAAATGGAGAGAAGGCTGTCTTGAACTGTATTTTATAATGTCTCCCTCAGAAGACGAGATATAATTTCTTTCCTACAAAATCTAAGAAAAAGCTTTGAGTTTCCCATTTGACTAATACTTTGAATTTGTACATGAGCTCTCGAATCAAAGGTCTGTTATACAAAAAGGTTGGTAGTATCACGCAGTTAGGTGCATTCAGAGTATTTCTAACATAGACTCTTCAAAGACTTTTTTTAAGGTCTCATAGAAATAACACACAAGGAAGAGATCCAGATGATCAAGCCAAGCATAAAGTAGAATTGTATTTTCTTTACAGGAATATTTACCTCCGTATTTGGTTGCTATTCCATTTCCGTTGTTAAGTTAGGAAGGGTTTGGGCTTTATTTGACTATGTCTTCTGAATGTGGGTCTCTGAATGCCCCCTCAATTACAGTTCTGTTGCTTAAGTCCTATGCGAGATATATGCCTGGGAACCTTCTCAAATTGAAGTATAGTGTTATATCAGCCAACTCCTGAAGAAATTGCCCTTCTTTTTTTTAGGGGCTGTGTAGACAGGCACCTATTCCTACTGAAGACTTTGGCTAAAAGATAGCATCTAGTCTGCAATGACTATATTTAATGGGTTAGAAAATGTCAACATAAATAAGAATCAGACAAAACTAATGCAACTCTGCCTAGGGGCTTATCATAGCCCTATCTACAAAACACTGGATAATAAGTTACCATGGCTGTAACATCATAGTAAGGATTCCAGACTTTCAGAATGGAAGATTTACAGTGCCACATAAATTCCTCTGCATTTGCTATTAGTTTTGTTTCCCATGACAAAGGTAAGGGAATCCCCTGAGTGTGTGGTAACTGGCAATGGTTATTTTTGGATACTTTGCAGACGGTGCATCCAGGTGGTGTTTTCTTATTTAAAGCTGAGGTCAATAAAAAGTGATGGAAAATATTAGCAAAGTCTTGGCCAGATTCTCTGTGTGCTTTTAGGAATTCGAACAAGATTTTCCTACTGGTACAATATCTTCTTTGTTCTTCCTCACCCAGCCTCTGCCCACCCTCTTATTACATGGCAAAGGAAGATTAAAAAGGAGAACATATCCTCCAGTTATTTTCCTTTGAAGAAATGGTGTAATAGGGAGGAAAAAAAAAAATGTGGAAGGGAGTGAAGTAGAAGTGGAATGACTAAATGATACAAGTTTAAATTTTGTATTAAGATTCCTTCCACAAGAAAAAGAGAGATGGGATAAAATGATTCAAACCAACTATATAAAACTAGGAAAAACATATAAAAAAATCAGGACCAACAATAAACAATACACACAACACATCCAGAATTTTAATTTTCTGCCAGTAATCACAAAGGTGTGTGATTACATTTAACTTTTTTTTTTCAGCTTAAAACTAAATCTGTCTTTCTGTTCAAGATTGAGTTCTCCCAGTACTGTAAATTGGTGGACAAGCAACAAAAATGTTAAGCTGAGGGTGCTTTCATGAATGAGACACCTACAAACAATCTAGTATACCAGGAAAAATAAGAAGCCAAAAGCACAGCCACGAATGCTAACAGATCTCCATGAACAGTTCCTGGACCTTGTGTTGTTTTCATTCTTGCAGTACTCAACAATTGTTATATGAGCTCTCAATAGGTCATAATCTGAAACTTTTTCATCAAGTATATTCAGCAAAAAAGCTATGAACACAAAGTAAAATCACAATCAGTTGAACTGTGTGATTCATGAATCAAATAAAAAGCAGACAAAAAATGTTATATTTTAGATCAATATATAAAAACTGTAGTAGAGTCTGCTGTTTTCAACTGAAAGAAAAATAGAGACCTAGGAAAGGTAAATTGCTGAAGGGCAAGAAAAAAGTTATTCTGAGCCTCTAAAAATAGAAATCTCTCCTGTGCTTTTTTATAAAAGATATGACCAGCTGCAAGAGCCATCCAGATCAGCACATTTTTTCCTTATGCCTTGTTGACCTTTTGCCTTATATTGAACATAAGTCCCAAAGCAGAAGGGATCTTGTATCCTTGCACATCTCTAATAAAAATGGGAGAAAAACTACAAACAAATAAATATTAAACCCAAGTAGTAGTTCAAAACAATTAATTATTGATATACCAAAATACTGATATACCTAAGCCCCTAAATTAAATAGCAAAAAAATTAATGACTATAGCAAGATAATCTTTCTTTGTTTGTGAGAATAAATACGTATTGAAGTAACACATTATTAGTTGCAGTTCACTTGTGTATATATTTTGATTTTTCTTTGCTTGTGTTGTGGAAGTAGTTATATATGAGAATGGACATGACAGTAAGAACGAGTAGGAGGAAGTGGAAGAATAAATACATGAAGAGATGCTTACATGTAAGAGCTTCAGCAAAAGGACTTTTCTGATCATCCAAAACTTTCAAATATTTTGTTCCATATTGTCACTTTTTATTCATGTTGGTTGGTTGGTTATTCTATATAATGTTAATTTATATTCAAGTTTATGAATAATACCATTGGAGCAAGTGGATCAGAATCAAAGTTCAAATACTTCATTTGGAAGAAGATCCTATTAAAAAACTAATTTAAAACAGGTACTTAAACTCACACGTGTTTTGAAAAACATTTTTTTTACAATCTTGGATTTAAACAAGCATCATTTATTATTTTATTAGATTCTTTGGAGCCATCAAAGCATTTCTTTCTCAGTATTCTTCACAAATCAGCTGGATATCTGGCAGTCAACTGGATAGAATTTTTAAATTAATTTAGATCTGGTTATGATTAATTTTGGAAAATACACCTACTGACAGGACCTTAAAGAAGAGAAACAGCAATTCAAAAAGAAAATGTATGCAAAGTTCAGAGTTCTTCACCTCTTATTTGTACCTTATAACAGTGAGGTTGCGCTACCAACTAGTAAAGAAGTCTAGTGACCTATCTCTATGAATATTGAGTAACATTGAAAAAATACCACTTTGTTTAATGCCCTGTATAACCCATTTCAAGGCCTTCTGAAAGATTTCTACACTTTTGTCAGAGGCATATTATAGGTCTCATAGCAAATATTCCCATGTCCATTAAAGGTGTGCACATACACCATTGAAAACCACCTACCTTCAGGTCAATAGGAGACATATGCCATTGGTGTATATTTCTACAGTGCTTTCAAGAAACTCCAAAGTAACCAAGAACTTTGCCAGACTGCACAAAGTGATTGATTCTAAATTTATGGCGCTTGGAGCCCTACTTCTGACAAGCACATCCCATCTGTGACCAGAGCTGTTGTCTTTAATTTCAGAGGAAAGAAGAAGAATTGCAGCAGCATAAGTAACATCAAGAACCCAGGAAATCAGGCTTTTCTGTCCATAAACTCAAGCAACTGGGCAATCTCCACTCTCTAAGACTTCAACAAGCTCCCACAATACTGGGTTTGGTACATCTGAGTTACTGGATTCTTGGGTCTCTTTGTTGTCTCCTAGCATTTGCCAAGCTAATTTATAGAGTTTATTTATATATATATATATATTTATGTGTGTGCATTTGTATAATTAGGCATTTTGGGAAATATGCTTTTTAATCTAGAAGGTAAAATTAATGTTATAGCCATGTATTAGGACACATCAATTTTCAAAGTCCCTATTTCTTTGTTTCTCAGGGCCGTACATTCCAAAGAAAATAGCAATGCATGCCTAATAAAAAAATGGAGTATATGCATATGAAATAAATACATTTCATAACAAAAACATGATTCAAGATAAAAATTATCAAGAAATTAAGAAGTCAGCAGAGATGAGCTATAAAACATCACATGTGCTGAAGAAGGACTAAGAGGTTACTAAAACCAGGCAAAAGAAGTAAAAACATTACAAGAAAAGCAAAAAGAGGATTAGAAGATAATTGTACAAGTGGTGGAGATAAATAATAGGAAATGTTTCAAGTATACGAAGAACAAGAAGTCCGTGAATGGAGAACCTAGTGCTTCTAAGAAACAGCAAAGATAATTTATTAAAGAGAGCATTCATTTGAGACCAAGTTTAATTATTTTCCTCATTGGTCACAAGGAGGATGGAGAGGTGATACCAGAAGCCAATATGTTATTGCCAGAGGGAGGAAGAAGATATACCGGTGTTAAGGAACATGCATGTTGTAGGAATAATTTTTCTCCAAGTCATTTGTGGATTTTTCAGAAAACTACAAGAAGAGTAAAAGACAGAAATACAGATATCACGAACTATAGACAGGAAGAAACACAACTGCATTAGTGCCCACTCGAACTTGGAAAACTTTACGCCATGTTTAAAATACCAACTTATGAAGTACATGAGATTGCAATGCTTCTTAGTTATAAACAGATCTTTGCCCCAACGTATTCTAAATGGAAGCGGAATTCCATTTATGTGCGTATATTTCATCTCCACAAATTTGTCTATGCTTTTAAGCATTAATTTCTGTGAATATTATAAACATAACTTGTCAGTAGCTAGTAGAAATAAAACAGAAAGAGACTCTTCTTTTTTTTTTCAAATGCCAAAGGAGTTTTCTCAATTAAATCCCATTATGTCATTATTTAGATGCTAGTATTTTGTAAAGAAGAAAGATACAGGGATGGAAGCAGATATACATTTAAATTCCTTTTTTTAAATTATTATTATTTGGCCATAGAAGTGCTATAAGAGACCTCAAGGATGTAGATTATTTTGCTATATTAAGACTTCTAGACATATACTGTCTGTTTGTTGGATTTCTTTTGTGTAGTAGGAGCATCCTGAATTTCTGCAGACACTCCAGTAACGTTCTTTATTTATCTGGAGTTTTACTTAAAAAATCTGGCAAGTTTTTAGGAAACCCACATTTCAATTAGGTAGGAATTGAAGAACTAGAAACCAAAGCATGATCAGGTAGTTGTAAGTTTATCTCAGATCTTATTCTCAGGTGTACATATACAGTTGTTCAAATCAAACATGCATATCAAGCAGATGCCCATGGAAATGCTAGTATAGGTAATTCAATACTTGGAAAGTGAGGTAAAAAATCATAATGGTACACTGACAATTATGTGTGGAAATACCAACAAATAGATGAATACGGATTAGTGTGAACTGGGTTCTTGCTTCTGTGGAAAAATATTGCAAAAAAAGTTAATTCTGTGATACAGGTGTAAAAAATGTACCAAAATCACTACCAAAAAATTATCACGTAAATTATGATTATATGAAATAGAGCAGAAATTGAAGCCTGTTTTAGATTGGTACAATACAAGAGCAATCCAAACTCCTATTCTACCGTGTCAGTTACAAACTTCCGTTAATGTCAGTAGTGCAAGATAAAGCTCCTGAAGCTTAAACACTTCGGTCAATATGTTGCTAGTGAACTATTTGTGTGGACAGTAAATAAGCTCAGATGAGGTGACCACTGAGAAGCCCTGTTACTACCTCTCATCTTTTTTACTCTATAAACCAATGTCATGTGAACGAAGAGTCATCCATAAACTGAAAAAATTTATGAAAACAGGAACAGACAAATCAATAGAAGTGTAAGAAGGCAATAAAAATAAAAATTGCTTAGAAAAGGAAAGGCTAGGGAGATATAGTAAATACCTTAAGCACATCAATAAAATGAAATGTATGTTTCAAAATAAGAATGAGAATAGAATAAAATATAAGATTCAAGACATATTTCAAAATACAGATTTGAAAATTAGAAATGTTCCTGTATTTTCTGTCAGGCCTCTAAAAATGGGATTAACTGAATTTTGTGCAATTTTAATCAGCCTCAACTAAATTTTTGTTTTTGTTTGAGGAGTGGGTTTATTGTTTTGGTCTTGAGGTTGGTTTGTTTGTTGTCTTGTTTGTTTGTTTTAATTTGTTTTTAGCATTTGGATTCTTTTGCAAGCATTGTGTTTATTAAAACTGACATTAAAAAATAAAAGCTGAGTTTCATTTACAATTTCATACTGCCGGAATCTGGGGCTTCAGGAAAATGACAACACTACAAATAAAGTGCTAGAACCTGTGGAAGTCAACACAAAAGTTTTGACTTCACTACGAGTACTGTTAAGTTTGTAGTAAAAGCGCAAGACCTGGTAATATCAAATGCCTGAAGAGTCTTTAAGGTTTTTTGGTTAGCAATGTTCTCAGTTTAAAATTGCAGATCCTAAAAATAAGCTTGCAGATAGATAGTTAGTGTTGAAACTGTTGTTGTTGGGTATTTCAGCCTTTTTCAACATCAGCTGAGTTTTTAAAGCGTTAATGTAGAAGAGGTTCAAGATTAAAATCAAGAGCTTTTATATTGATACCCATATAAAAATTCTTATAAAATGAGTACAGATAAGCTACCTGTGATTTACATGAAAAAGAAAGAATATAACCAAAAAACTTAAGGAAGACATAATAAAGGACTTACTTACTTAAATAAAAATAACTTGTATATAGAATTTAAAAACAAACTTTCTTCCTAAAGAAAATATTTGGTTGTGCTTATTTACCAAAAAGCTTATGAAGAAAGTAAGTTAGGGACTTCATCAAAACGGAAGATGATGTCAGGGGCAAATCCTCCTCTTTGCTGTAATTTGTGCTTAATACTGGGAACAATGATAGCAAACTTTTTCCTTCGCACAGCAGACAAGCTGTGCTTTAGCAGAGGGGGTCATTAGCTTTGATTAAGTTAAGGCACTTGGATGGGATTTGGAAGATCTTGAAGTGTTTCTGCAGCAGGCTGTTGGGGAGTTGAGCAAAAAAGCAAACCTCTCTACAGCAACATGAAATGCTAAATATTTGCACCTGGTCTTAGACTGAAGAGTTAAATGGTTTCTGTGTCCAGTGTGGTTTGATTAAAGTGAGAAACACAGGCATCTAGCACAAGCACAGTGTAGAGACCATCTGTCTTCAGATTTGGCATCATCATTATTTCTTCTTATGAAGCACTGATCCCAAGTAGCACTGAATGCAAGTTGTTGTTTAAGGCACCAGTATAAAATGAAAAATAAAAAAAAAAATAATAGCAATGATCATAATAGTCTATTCACAGTGTATTAATGAAGTCAGGCATCTAACTGGGTAAAGTTTATTAGTCTGTCATTAGGAAATATCATTAGCTTGCTGCGCAGATTTCCTTGAAAGATATAAACCATATCATCATCAGGAAGGTTCATGACTAGTGGGATTTATGTGTTTCACAAAAGGCCAGAACCAGCAAAAATCTGTTTTCTTATCCTGTATGAGCTCAGATCTTAAATGAAATCAGCGGACATATAATCACTTGTCAGAGACAGTCAATTCAAAATCAATTTCAGGAAAAGAAAATGTATACATCTTGAAGACCAGCATGCCAAGACAAGTTCTTAATTATTAGAAAATACACAGTATAGGTATTTGTTGGAGAGAGGCAATTTGTACATGTAGGTGTATTGACATGAAGACAGACTAAATGACAAATTATGATGGTCTCAATTTGAAGTGTCTATAAATATCTGGCATCGTGACACCTACTGTATCAGATTTCAAATATATATATATATATATATGCACACACAAGCATATACATGTATGTATTTTTTAAGACGGTGAAAATGGAAGCCTGAGACATAAATCTAGAAGAATTAGGCTTAAATTGTGAAGTAAAGCCTCAGATATCATAAACAAAACAATTGTGTATTGCAGTAACTTTTTCAGATTAGGCATATGCAAAGCAATAACCAATCAAAGTCACTGAAGAGCCTTTAATTGTACCCATCTACACAGAACTTTAAACAGGTTAAATGTGAATGGAGTATGTCTAATGTGTCCCTGAAATTAAACAAGAAAATCCTGTTCTTGAAAGTGTATCTGGCAAAATTCTCAATAATGCAGCATAGGAATCAGTCTTCCACAGGACACACACACAAAAATAGGTCATTTATACTTCTGTGATGCACAAAACCCAACAACAAAATGCGTATTATTAACAAGAAAAAATTGCACTTCAGGCAAAGACAAGGTGTCTTTCTAAAAAAAAAAAGGTGACAAGTTATTTGCTGATGGCAGGGACTGAGATAGCAGTCTGTCATCTAGCGAAGCAAGATTTGGAAGTGTCTTGTCCCTCTGCAACTGTATTTTTTTCCCTGAGTATATTCATGGTGGATATGGGGGCAAGGAAAATTCTTGTACCTATTTATATCAAGTGAAAACTCTAAAGGATTTAAACTGTGAAAATTAGGAAATACTGTGGACCGCACACAAGTGATTTGGTGTTGGAGGATGCTCTTGCTTCTCACTTTTACTGTAAGCTGTGTGGCCATAGGCAATAAGTCCATGTGCAGCAAAAGAAAGAAGGGCAAGTCTTCTCACCAGTATCCCTTAGAGAAATATATAGAGATATATATAGTGACTTCAGCAGCAAGCCAAGATAGGATTTATCTGACTATATGAACACATATACAGTATAGTCACCCTAAGTTCTCCTTGCTGCTATTAAACATCAAGTCAGGATAATAAGTTGAATCTAAGTCAAAATTTATCTATCTTAAGGTGAATGCCTAAAACTCATTAGATTAATCATGTCTTACAACAAAACTTACTATAAAACCACCTTACAGTGTAGCCATGTGAATGTAAATGTGTAAAGCTAGGTTAGAAGAATCTTTCTTGGCAGTAAGTATCAAGGCATTTCTTGATTCCTTAGTTTTGCACTTCAGTAAATGATTACTTACTTATGTGATTAACTTTTTGGGCTTTTCCCTCCTCCCATGGATTTGCTTTTAAATAAAAGCTGGAAATTGGTCACTTCTGTTTATCAAGAGCACATGCAAAATTCTGCCAGTTATATTCTTTCCTGGAAAGGTGAGACATACATGAAAGTTTATTATTATTTCTTATTGGAACGTATTTTTTTAATTGTGATGTGGCTTCCCTCTTACATCACCTTAACGAGAGGCTGTGAAAAGTGTTGCTGTTCTATGTCCCAGTGAGCTGGATATTGCAAGACCCGTCTGAGCGCTCTCCAGTCACTGCAAGTGGGGATTCTGCCAGCCCTCATAGCTTGCACAAATGATGTACTACTATTGCTCTGGGTATCAAAACCAGCCATCAGTCATGCAGCAGCCAAAATCTGAACTGGATACTATGGAAGAGGGAAAGGAGAAATAGAGCAATTCATAACACTTCTCAATAGTATTACTGATGGTAATGTATTTTAAAGTTGAAATGGCTTTGTCTTCACCTTCACAGAGGGTACAAGTCTGAGTCCCAAAAGCTCTTCTTTGAAGATCCACATGTATCTTCTTGATTTAATTCATTGGTAATTTTGCACAAAATATGCACTTTACTGTGACTCTATCCTCATTTAAAACAATATTTCACATCAAAAAAGGTTTTTTAAGTTATAAAGGATGTTTTAAAGAATTTGGCAGTGAAGTGAGGACTCTGTAGACTTATGAAACTGGAAAATTAGGATGCACATTTCTTTAAAATTAGGATAATATTCCCCTGCTTCACAGAAGAACTCAAAAAATAATCAACTGATAGTGTAAGGTGATGAGAAACTTCATTGGAACGCAATGAATATGTGAAATTATCCCTTAATTTTAGAGTATTGTTCACAAAATCAAGACCATACCTGTTAAGATGCCTCTCTTGTTGTTTTTACAAGAGTTTAATTTTGGCAAGCATTTCTTGCCTGAGGGATAGCTTTTAAAAACATGATTGTCCCTCTCTGATTATTAAGACCACAGTTTACTTTCAACCAAGGTAATTATTGAAACAGGTTTTTTTAATTTCCTGCCTCTAAGCTATCCGCATGGATTAAAAAAAAAAGAATCCCATTACACTTAATTTGACACAAATCAATATGATTGGCAGGCTTTTCTACAAAAGTGTCTGATACTAAACACACGTGGTCCCTGAATTGTCTCTAACAGTTTTTGATTTAAGCTGGTCCCAGTCAGGGCAGGCACGTCATTTCCTAGGGAATGTAGATTATAGTTTTGGCACTAGACCTAGTTGCCCAGATTTCCTCTTGCAGGTCTCCAAAAGTAGCATCATTTCTAAAAGGACATAGTCAAATAGGGCAATCCTAAATGATTAATCCTTTTGTAAGATTAGAGCAATTGCATCCTAATGGAGCACATAGGAGAACGGAAGTACTTCAGGATGGAATATGTAAAAGTATATTGAGTGATGCTTAGTAGATGCATAGCAGGATGGATATAGAGAGACATTTAAAATATAGAATTGCATAGCTTGAATTATTCAGTATAGAAAAATAGGTGAAAGTACTCAAGTTATAAAAGAAAGGAGGTGAAGTTGTAGGACAATTATTATCTTTACTGGAAAATTGGAGAGCCTAAGGATTGAGACAGGAGTAGGGGAGAGGAAAAAAATAGGTAAAGGAGATGAGGCAAAAGAAATTTGCAATTGATAAGGTTAGAGAGCATCACATATGTCTTGAAGAATTTGGCAGTTAGGTAAGAATAAAACAGAGAGATTTAGTGTAATAAGTAAACCCAAAAAAGACTCCAGTGATAATACCACTAATTTAATACGAACAATTATCATTAGTTGTGTAGTTTCAAGCTACTGTCCCAAGATTTGCCACCTTTGGAAAAATCCATTAAAATATAATCACGTAGTTTAACCATATCATGGACCCTACCCCACTATGCTTTTCTACTGATACAGAGAATGGGTTAAAGCCCTTCACTCCCTGTGTGCTACTGGAAACACACACAGGACAATTCTGGTTTGGAAGCCTACAAAGGAGAAGTGGGGGCCAGGAATGGCAAGAGACTTTGCACAAAGCTCCAGGCCTGCAGCAGTCTGTGAATATATTTAAAGAACTAATGACATTTGATGCAGTCCAGCGGCTTTCAAAGACAAATCAAATTGCTCTTTAGAAGAATCTTTATGAACTGAGGAGGGTTTATTGGTAGAGAGAGTATGATCATAACCAAATATAGGGAAATAGTCTTGTTTCTTCCTCTCATCGCACTTTGTTACAGGAATTGAAAATGTTGAAAATGGAAATAGCTCTGTTCTGCACTGAAGCTCTCTTTGTCTTCTCCAGGCAAAGAGAATATGTTAAGATGCTTTGGGAGAATCGGGTTCACTTTTTACTTATGTGTGGCATATTGCTTTTCATGTAGAAGTAATGACCTCATCTTCCCTCTTGCAGTACCAGTTTAGCACCAAGGCTACCAGTTCCCCAACATCCCTATGCACAACTATATGGTTGCATTTTCCCTTCATGAGGCCATTGATTTTCCGTGTTGTGTTACAATATACCAGAAAGTTCCATTAGCAAGCTACCAGGAATTATACTATGCAGTAAAATTTGATTCAAAACAACCCTATCCCTACATCCTTTAACTATGTTCCAGGTGTTTTCCTTCCTGATTTACTTACAGAATGAAATATTCCTGCAGGAAATGGCCTGTGCTGATCTATACAGTCATATAAATACCCTGTTGGCAGAAGCAGCAGCTACAGCTGTTATGGTAAAATGCTTGCTGCGGTAATGTTTCTCAAAGAAATAAGATGATTTAAATGTATTATTCTCTGTCATTCATGTATGCCATTAACTGCCTGAGAAGAGATTGGATTACAACATATTCTGTGGCATTTCTTGATCAAATCACTGGCTTCAAGCAAGGTTTTGTTCCAAGGGCTCCAAAATTCCATGTTACTTCATAGCCATGTAACTAAAATTCTTCTTAAAACAGCAGCTATGAATGGAACAGAGCTTTTCTCCAGTTTTAGAAAATACTAAAATTGGTTGCTTTTCTAAGCTCCCTTTCCCTTTCCCTTCTCCTTCCCTATTCCCTTCCCCCCTTCCTTCCTTCCTTCCTTCCTTCCTCCCTTCCTCCCTTCCTTCCTTCCTTCAACAAATTCTGAGCTCCACAGAAAAAAAAACCCACATCAGTAAAAGTAACAAACAAAGCCTGTGCTGTGATGCCCTGACTGCTTACTAGAAGGCTGGAGAGTGGCCTTGAGGCTACAACTGTTCGGCTGTTGGAAAGCCTGACAAGAATAAACCCAGGAGGCCACATCTGTGACTGTGTGAATGGAGCGGAGCCGCCCTCCTACACAACAGGAATGCCATCAGAAATATGTGCTCTGCATGGGAGGAGAAAAAATCATCTGTTTGGTAGATCACTACGGAAACCCAGATACAGTATCATTGCCAAAGTACAGAAGACAGTACAGTTTGTGACTATGACTCAAAATGACTAAAACAGAGGTCTTTAAATGATGTTGATAAAGCAGGAAAATAAAAAAAAAAAAAAGGAGAAACATGCTTTTTAAAATTATCTAAAGAAATATAATACTCCCCTTTTGTGTCACTGGGAAATAGCACTATAGACTGCTCCATGCCTGCAGTGCATTGAGGTTAGAGAAACTAAAAAGAAATGTGCTTCATAAAGCATGTTACTATAAATTATGTTTTTCTCACACTTTCTAAACCGTAAGCAATCTATCTGTTCAGACACTCTGTTTCAAGAGATCTTTTCTTTTATGTGATAACTTGAAATTGTAACAGTGTGGAAAGGGGCATTGCACAGGTGCATGTATAAATGCCAATGAATTTCCTTTGGAGATCTGTTTTACCCTTTACNTGTTCAGACACTCTGTTTCAAGAGATCTTTTCTTTTATGTGATAACTTGAAATTGTAACAGTGTGGAAAGGGGCATTGCACGGGTGCATGTATAAATGCCAATGAATTTCCTTTGGAGATCATTTTTACCCTTTACTTTTACTAGTATTTTCCAAACTATCAAGAATATAACTATAAAAACTGCATGTCTGCATCTGCCTAGTTGTGCTACATACGGGCTACAGCCATAGCTTAATCGCAGACAGTTACTGGATTAAGATTTGCGTGCATAATTGCGGAACAATTATTCTCTGAAACAGCTGAAATATTCTGGGATATACACTAGCATGTAGGTTGCCGGAAACCATTGTTTCTGTAATATCATCTTAGACTCAAAACAAAACAAAACCAAAAAAAAACAGACTAAACACAGCAATTTTCCTTATATAAGAGGTTATTGGTTTCACTGTAAGCTTTTTTTTATTAAGGCAGTTCTGTTCTGTGGTACGCGATCTGAGAAAATAATATTTCATTATGGAAGCAATAGAGATAAATCTTTGTTTTTCAGGCTGTATTTTCACTTTCTTCTCCCAACTCCCCCACCCCAGCATTATCATGTATTATTTACTGCAACACCTTAGTCACAACAAGAAAGACAGTGTTGAAATCCACAAAGATTTGGCCGTTTAAAAGTTGGCAGTGGGAGGCAGCATGTAAACATATCTTCAATATAGTTCTTTAACACAGCAAACAGGTAAGAGCTTATTGGATAAAACTTCCACCAGTAAAAAACGTATTGGCCAGTCGTGGGTCTGTTTGTCTGTTCTTTCTAACAGAAGTGCAAACATCCTGAAAAATATTGTTCTGTACCTTGTGACTGTGTATATTGTACATTTTATTATTCAACTCTTTTGGCTGGTAGTTTGAAACAGATGGGACTCATAGAAAATAAATATTTAACCCAGCAGGCCAGTAGCTAATGCTTGGAATCATATTTAGTGAAAGTATAATGGCATTTGTGCCATTGATAGTTATACAAACGTTATGCCATAATATGTCTACCTAGCTTTCAATTTTCATTGGTTCATAATTTTATGAAAATGTGCCCTTTGCAGATAAGAGCTTCCTTACTTTGTTGACCTCAAATATATTCTTTATGGAAGGTTAGAAGGGAAGGAAAAATCTTTTCATCTGTTTTTAAGGAATGTGAAGTAGGAAAAATATGCGTCTCTTTATGCTTTTTATTTTCTTTTTGCATCTGTCAGAAATTACTCCCTTTCAGAAAAAAAAAAAAATTGTACCCAGTGAAACGGTACTTTCCCTAGCTGCAAAACAAAATAACAACTTCAAGACGTAATTAAATAATAAAGTTTTAAATTACTGAAATTCTCATGCTGAGCACCTCAGTGGGTGCAAATAAAAGGACAAGTGTATTAGCAAGGCCAATTGATGTAAAGCAGTACGACTACAGTGAATCCACAAACATGCAAATTTACATATTGAGCTGAGCGGAATCCAAGGGCCCGTTGAGATTCCTCTCGTTTGAGATTCCTCTCATTTGAGAATATCATATTGCATCTCCTCCTTTGCAACAAAAAATCTGAGAATGCTTCCATATTGTTAGAATTTTGCATTTGTGAGAATCCAACTGTGAATGGCTTATTGAAACATTTGCACAAATTTTTTTTTAAGAGGGTTATTTTTCAGGTAGCATAGGCCTCTGCCTTAAGGAAGTGAGTTCCTGCCCTGTACTATCACACCACCGCATCATTCAGATTTCCAGATTTCCTGGGTATAAGACAACCACAGAAAGAAGCTCTCATAGATAGTGTGTGAGGCTGGGAACAGTGGTAGTAGTCAAGCAGTGTAGATGTGTAAAAGGAATTGTGGTAGGTTTCTTCCAGCAAAAAGTGACTACCCAGTTCTCCAGTAGTCATAATCTCTTTCCCAACTCATGTGTTAAAAGAAGAGGGAGATCGGCTATGCAATCATTAACACCCCTAATATCCCTCACAATGTAAACATCATCCATGTAGTGAGATGGTTAAACTTTCTACCTTCCAAATACCAAGTGGGTCTACATGCCTAAACATAAGACAATAGAAATTCCCTATGGTTCATTTTTGGAGTACACCTAGTGCTTTGCTAAGATATTACAACAGTACTGGACTTGCTACAATACTAAAATCTTCATTGTGTTTTGAAAGCTGCAATAAAACATCTGTTTAGTAAGTGTGACTTTAAATTTTCTTATCTTACAAGTTCGACAATGCAGCATTTTGTGATGCAAATGTTGCAGACATAGGAACACTGTATAAAATTCAAACTTTGGTTACTTGATTGCAACAACAGGCCAAAAAATGTAGGATGTAGCAAGGAATCAGTCTTATCTCTTGGTCACACAGGGTGTGCTGGTTGTAATTACAATTAGTACATTCTACTAATTGCAGAATAAGTCCCTGGATAGTATTGGTAGCCAGCCCAGGACGACTACCTGGTCCCGTCATCAGACCTGTTGGAAGAATTTTAAATATGAAAGCACCCCTATCTTTTAAATGTATGGCACAGCAGCCTGGGAAATCGTCTTTTCTGGGTATAATTCTTTTTTCTGTTTTCTTTGCAGTATTTAATGAGCTTTGAAAAAATGCCTTATGTTTTCCTTTCTCATTCATGTTTTGAATTATTGAATCCATACGCCATCAGAGTACGTGCATATGCAGTTTACTGTGCAGTCGTGTAAAAGATCATTTGTTTACCAGTTAGTGGAAACTGAAAACTTCAATCTACAAAAATATAATGCAAGTGACACAAAGAGAATGAGAGAAGCATACAATAAAATCAGGGCTGCAGAACTTATTAGCCAATCTTCAAAGACAGTGAGAAGCCAAACTAGTTGTTGTGGCACTCCCTAAAGATTCTGCTACCTAATTGTGGAAAAAAGTATGGCAGAGGCTTAAGTCTGTGCAAAACTCTATGAGCAAATCCAGATCAGTCATGTATTTTCTCTCTTTTCAGGTGATGAAACATATAACCTGACCATCATGTTATCAGAGTTTTTACTAGAGGAAAAAAAATGAAGAGGAAAAAGAGAAGAAGTCATTATCAAAACCTAAATCCGTGCTAGTTAAAACCCTACAGAAGTCTCAAGAAATTCCTGCTTCTTATTGAAATCTATAAGCTAGCATTTATGTCAGTAATGATGGAATTGTGCTATCTTTACTTCACTCACAGCATAGTGCTTCAGTTCTCCAGGGACGTACTTCACTGTCAATTCGCATTTGGCCATTAGAGTAAAAAGAACTTTGCTAACTTTAGATGGAAAATAATTTCCTACTGTTGTTTCTAAGGCTAATGTACAATAAAGAGTTTTGCTTTGAAACACGGTACATTTTTTTCATCAGTGATTGACATTTTGTGCTATATAACCAGCCAGATACATAAAAGGTTCACTTCTCTTTCCTCTTCTTGTGACGGTGTCACATCCATGAACAGTCTGTAACATGTCAGTGATTCTGCCTCTCTTCACATCAGCATCTCAGTTCCTCAAGAGAGAACACAGTATCACCAATTATTTGAACTTTAGAGAAGAATAACTCTAAATTCTAGACTCTGCTTGTCAGAGTTGAGGTTTATTGTGAAATCAGTATTGTATATTTGTATACATCGTTGTTGTTATTGAAAATTGCTGAGTGAACTAAATGAAATTACATATCTTGTGAACTCAACATGTTTTTGAAGATTTTATGTAGCGTTCTCACCATGCATTTTGGATTGTCATAGATCTGTTATTTATTTCAGCAATCATTTAGACCTCATAAATACAATAACTATAACAGGACATGACTCACATCTGTAAGACTCATAAATTAAGATAACTTATCTTTAGACCCCTTTACAGGATATCAGCTTCTTTAAATCACTGTGCCAAGTTTACTTTACTGTATATTTTTCTCTGTTTTCACAAAGAACTATTTTCTTGAGGATGAGGAATATGTGAGTGAATAAATTAACACAAAGAACTTGCTTCTAGGGAAATTAACATTTTTTTTCTTGCTGGGAATAATAGAACCTACATCCTTCCTAGACAAATGCATATATTAGAAGCACATCCTAAATCTACTGTACATAGCTCTACTCCAAGTTTTAAATGGAAATGAGCAATTGATTTTTATGTGTGTAATTTTTTGGTCTCATGAATTGCTTCAGAGAGAATTTATTGTGCAGTATGTGAAATGAAGCTTGCTTTACCAGTATGCTAAAAGTAAACCTGGATAAATTATTCATTGTCAAAATATTTAGTCGCAAATGTAGCGCTTTTCCTATTAATTAATCATAGACACACTAGTCCCAATTAGTAAAATATATGAACTAGGCCTAATTCTCCATTTTGTTTTACTAGCTGTAGGCTGATGTACTAAAATAATGAAATCTAATTATAGTAGCATAGGGCTATAGAATTACTAAAGGAAAAGAATGATTTCTGTTCATTAAAACTTTCTAAATAATGTTTATTGGATTTGTCAGTTGTTTGCAAACTTTAATAACAATGTTTGCAAGTTAAGAGTTTTTGGTGAGTGCAGATGTTCACTTTGTCTCCATAGATTCTGTTTCAATCTATGGATTGTTGTTTTCTGCATGAGACTTTCTAACGCTAGAAAGAAGTCATTACGTCCAGTAAAGACTCTCGGAGTTAGTTTTCATATGAACTTTATCTGTGTTTAACCCCAGGATTCAGAACTTTTCCTCAACTACAGAGGCAGTTCTGTATGAATAATGCCCGTTACAATCCCACAGAGCAACCAGAACCTTCACTCTTGCCTTTTCTTTGCAGAAACTTGTGTGAGCCGTTTTTTACACCATACATAGTTAAAAAGAGAAAGAGAGAGACAAAGAGACTGAAAATAGAGAAGAAGATTGAGTAGTCTGTTATTTACTCTCTATTGGCATTATTCATATATAATCTCAGCAGTTATACCTCAGATGCTTAGCTATCAACACCTTAATGAAATATTCAGTAAACTAAATTCAGTCTGTACCTTAGCAAACATATAAGCAAGGATTGAATCCATACTAGTTTTACTTGCAAAAATATGGATGTTTTCCTCTCTAGCAGTTATAAATGTTATTATTATTACCTTAACATGAAAGCTATTTAAATTAAAGAACTTAATTTCATCTGAAGTCTTGAACATGAAATAGAACTGATTCTTTATAATCTGTAGACTTTACCACAAGTACTGTTCAGGAACTAGTATTTGGACTGTTTCACGTGTCAGATTTTGACTTAAGCTTCATCTTGCATCTGTTGATGGTATGACAAAGTTTGCAGTAGTATATGCGTGAAGCACTATGCAATCACTTCTTATTTTCCCCTTTTGAAGGACTGGGGATTTGTCTGCAGCAGCTTGTCATGAAGTCCAAGACACATCACTTGTTCTGTGGGGAATAAAGAAGAGACTGCCAGACCTATAGATCCTACCTCCCTCCTCTGAAAGTAAAGCATTATTAACTTTGCAATTGGTCTTTCTTCTACAGTCCAACTTGACTTTGTGCATTATCAAGATGCATATCCATGTGAGGAGAGAAATATTGGCAACATCTCTGCCTATATTTATCAAGAGTAAAGAACTTATTTTGGTAGAGGGACAGAAAATGGAAAATTAATTGTATTGTTAAAGTAAAAATGCCTGAGGGTAATTTAACACCTAACAATTGTTCCATACAAGAGCAAGAATGTGAACTTTTATTGTTTGCTTTAGAGTATCAACAGTTCAAACAGCTAAGAAAATGTACTATGTTACACCTTCCGAATATAGAGGGTGCAAGTACAGATTAGACACATACTTTGAATTACTGATAGCTTGGACTTTAAAGAGTTGAAGAACAAAGAAACACACTGAGAGACTGTCTGAATCATGTTCAAAATAAAACACTCCCTGTACTTGACCCTAGAGATTTATAGCTGCATTCTTTAGTTTAGCCCAGTCTTTGGCAATGTTCCTAATTTATGAGTAATACCCCCACAAAAACCTTGAATGTCTTGCTTTTATGCAGTAAGGTTAGTCAATAATTCATGAAGGAGATTATTTCTTGCAAAAGCAAAATTATTTTTTTTCCAGGACCTAATTTTAAAACCAGAAATATATGAAATTAGAGAGCAACTAAAACAATACAAAAATGTATAGCTTTTTATGTTCTTAGTATTGCCTTTATGATTAAAATATCCCATAGCAACATAAGCCTATGTTTTGAAGGCACAAAGACACTTAAATAGAAGTTTGCTTTTCAAGCATGCTGAGCACTTATAATACAACAGCATTATGAGAAGTGACTGCTCAGTACCATTGTAATGAAGACTGCTAAATTCAGAGTCTGTGTTTCAACAACCTGTCCTTCAGCATCCAGAAGAAAAATTCAATTAACGGACTGCCTCCAGTGAAAGAAGTCTCTTGCAGGTCCCACAGGGGGCTTTCAAACCTGTCACCTGTGTAACAACTTTAAATTCCCCAATGTTTTCTGCTCACAGATAAAGGGGAGATATGAAGAGAAGATGAAGGTCAATGATGGCACCTTTCTTCATTTACGGCCATCAGTTATGAACTTTTGCTTCCATTGGGAACTTAAGCAAGTTAATCTTTCCTACACAAAACCAAAAAAACCAAGCACTTGCCTGCACCATTTTATCTGCTTCAGTGTTCTCTAGTTGTTGATAAGAGGATAAGAAATCACTAACATGTATTTAAAAATCATCCTGTACTTTGATCCCAACTTCACTTGCCTTGGAATAGAAATTTGAATCCAAGTTTCAGATGTCTTAGACTAGCAATTTGATCCGCAGAGTATGAATCATTTGAGTCTCCTGAAGTGTCTCCTGTTTGATTTTTTCTACACGATATTAAATATTCATTGGTACAAGAATTTCAACACTTCATCTTGCTAATAACTTGCCCTTATATTACACAGTTACATACTTTCTGCCTCTTCTGGCTACTACTCTTCCCTTTTCCTCTCATTTTGCCAGCCAGTGGTTATTTATTATTTGATACTAATGTAAATTCAAGTGGAATTTGAAGAAAGAAGTGCATGCTATAAGCTACTTAGAAAAGCACTTCTTGCTGAAGTCTCTCTGTGTATCTAGCCCCAGATATCTACATTTCCATGTAGGTACCATGCTTGAGAGGAATTTTAGGCAACGGATTAGACTATAATTACTTTCTAAATAGATTTTCTAAAGCAAGTAAAACCAGGTTTTGCTTAGCAGCATATTTCATATTTAGTTGTAATATTGTTCATAATAAAACACAATAAAAATATTGTAATTGTATGCAAAGTTTGACGATTGCAGAATTAAGAATATCAGAAAAGATAACATTAACATGGAAGGTAGATTAACATTCTTTTGAGAGGTGTCTCAGGTCCCATTTAGTAATGGCATTCGACAAGTAAGGTAGTGCTTTGAATGAGGGAAGATATTACGATCTAGTAGATTATTTGAAATAACATTTGAAGTCTGAATTAAAGTCCTTATGAAGCCAACTGAAACACTTTCATTGCCTCAGAACATTATGGATTAAGGTCCCAAAAGCCAACATTTTTCACTGTTAACAGTTCAGTATTTCTTTTCAGTTAATAATTGTAATGTTTCTATTGTTATTTACCGTAAATATAGAGCCACCATTCACTTTACTTGTAGGGAACTTGCCCCTTTCCTAGACCTTCTCTGCTGCCGTTATTAGGCAACACTCCAGGCTGTGCAAACAGTTGATCTCAAAACTGAGAAAGTACAAATTTTCATCGAAAGTACTAGTAACTTTCTTTCCTTTGCTCAATCTCTGGAAAACTGTGTCTACAGCAAAAACTTAAAATGTTGATCTAGTCCCTGAAAAGAACAAGCATCATCAGGATCCAAAACTCCCTGAAGTCCAGCTAAGACTTCAGGGGCTTCAATACTCCCTCTTGTATGGAAACTACATCTCACAAGTCCAAGGGCTCTTATTCTGTCATCTTCCTCCAGGAAGCTGCCAGAATGATAGTCAGGATTTTCTGAAAGTTTGCCCAAAAGAAGACACTCCATCTTCTGTTTTGAACAAACTGATCTTTTTTTGAAAATGAAATTTCATTCTCTTGGAAAAATTCTGTCTATCTCTTGTAAAAAATTGTTGTGTAACTTCATTATTTTCCCCCATCTGATTAATTTAGACTGAAAACATTCACACATGCCAATGCCATTTACTGATCTTCAGTGAGGTTTATTAGAAGTTCTAGTTAAGTGTGAGATCAAGTTAAATCTTTGTGAAGAAACAAAGTAAAACAAAAAATAAAGCAAACAATCTGGTTTCCCAAATAAACAATCAAAACAGGTAAGTGTGATATGATGCAGTACAGCTTCTCTGAAGATTTAATTGATTAGCTCACTCTCATCTTCTTCAGCATGGACATCTCTGTGACTGGACTCTACTTTGAGTATGCTCCAGAGCAAGGGACTCACTGCACCAGGAGATGTAACTAGCACATATGAACTCAGTCCCCAAAGAACAGTGGGAGCATGAAACACACGAGTTGCAACTTTTCTGACACACACAGGTGCACTAAGGTACTGCAGCAAAAATTTGGACTGGAAAACTTGAGGTTTTGACTGGAAAAGAAGTAAATTTTTTCCATTTTTTTTATATTTAATGATTGTCTTTAAAGGGTTAACAGATTTATGGGAAAATATGTTAAATACACTTATTTATTTCCATCAAAACATTCTACATCAATAGCAATAATAATTCCAGCCCACTTCACAAATCTGGAAGTGAACAGGAGCTGTCTAACTCTGGTTTGTGAAAGCTTTATGGTTGGTTTACAGTAGATTTGTTTGGTATACAGTAGATATTATTTAGATAATTCCACAAAGTAGATCTTTTTAGTTTTTATTCACTAGTAAATGTTCCTTTGTTGTCTTTCCATTAAGTTTAATGATACTGTGATGATTTTGATCCAGAAATGTATCTATATAGCTAAGAAATATTATCAAAATCAGATAAGAAATCTAAATAAAATTAAATCTCTCTTCTGAACATTCAGTTTCTTATAAAAAGTGGTACAAACTGATACGAGCAATCTATTTGCTTCCCATTTTGCAACAGTTTCGTCTGTAAATGCATGTTCACAGTGGGTCTAGATTACCCTGATTTGAATAAGAAGAAAATATAATTTGCTCTACTGTTATTTACATAAAAGAAGAAACTATTTGGAAAACTACAAGAATTTCCTAATTAAATTGTTGCAATTTCTATCTTATGAACTTGGATGGGATCAAAACAGGTTTTGAAAATCCTAAGAATTATTGCAGACATTTCCTCAACTGAGTCTGCAGTTAATTTTGAGCATATTTGCCTAGATTAAACAAATTAGGAATTTCCTAATATAAGACATGTAAAACTAGCGAAATCTACAAAAGCAAGATGTTTTTTATTAATTTGATATGGAAACGGTTTCTTATGAAAACTTTTTAGCCTATAAATTACTATATAGAGTACAGAATTACTTAACAGAAACATTTAAATGCACCAGAAAGTTTTCCCTTCATCACTACCAAGTAGTTGTTGCCAACAAGTTAAGTAGCAGCCAATGGTGTTGAAACTTCCTTTGCTTAAATGAGCAGCTTTCTGTCTTATTGTTGTTATCTATTATCTAGATTGTTATTATACGAACCAGAAGTATCATTCTAACCCTGCTGCAGTCAAATTTTTAAAGTCCTTTCACTTTTTTTTTTTTTTTTTT
>VZSC01019993.1:995675-1013388 GCA_013398225.1 Steatornis caripensis | reverse complement strand
CAGCTGTCTGTAGAAGGCCTCGTCAAGTTCCTCTTCCTGATCAGGTGGCCTATAGTAAACAACCACAACAGTGTCACCTGTATTGGCCTGCCCTCTAATTCTTACCCATAGGCTCTCGACTCGTTCTTAATCCACCCCTAGGCAGAGCTTGATACATTCCAGTTACTCTCTGACATAAAGAGCAACTCCACCACCACACCTTGCTGGCCTGTCCCTCCTAAAAAGTACATAGCCATCCATGACTGCATTCCAGTCATGCGAGCTGTCCCACCACATCTCTGTGATCGCAATGTAGAACTGATTGTCATTAACACTTTAGAACAATCATGCTATTTCTAAACCTAATATGATCTGGATAACAGTCCCTACACTTCAGTGATTAATGGCTCTGCAACAGGCCCTCAGATAGGCTTCTTCTTTTGTGTTGTACTTTCATTTCTCCGGTATTTATGTTGCTGTAGAAGTGGCACTGCACATAGGTATATGGTAGATGTCAGGAGCATAGACTATGACAACTATACTCGAAAATAATCAGTCCTAGTTAAAGTGGGAGCAAAGATTTAATTTTAACCATCTGCAGACAGTCAACTAGTCAAACACTTTAAAATTATCTGCTGTTATCTCTTCTACTTCTGTATTCATATTTATACGAAGTTCTTAGTACTGAAGTCTTAGTAGTGGCCTGAGCCAAGTCCTCGTCTCTTGGGAATAGATTGGAATTTTGTTTTTTACTCTGTGGAAACACAAATTTGACTAACAGGACTGAAAGTACTTTTTTTACATGCCAAATTCAGAGGAAGTTATTGGTGGGTAACTGAAGACTTAGACCAATTCCCACCAAGTTCAGCAGAATAATCTGTTGATTTCTATCAAAGCTGCAGCAAAGCATGAAAGCAAAAGCCAAATAACATTAATCACAACACAAGGACACTTTCTATCTATTTTTATTATGCACAAGTTTTCCACTGCAATTTTACACCCTTGTACAGTTCCAGACTGATACTGAAAAAATGCATTGTTGAATTATTTCCCACACAGCTCAGACAGAAGTCTTTTGAAGTTATACTCCTTACAATACTTGAGAACCGAACTGATTTGAGGATATTGTCATATTTCTGAATGATTAAAAAATGAACAAAAAATGTGTATGTTAAGACATCTGTAAAAGAGCAAAGGAAAGTTTTTAGGACAAGATGAATCTGTGCCCACACAACAGCAGGGCCACTGGTAAGAGGGAGAGCATCTCGGGAAATGTAAAAGGCATCAGCACCAGCTAAGTACTTGCAGTGAATCAGTCAGTTGGAGACCAGAAAATAATGAGGCAGTCAAAAAAATAATAGTCTACAAGGGTTGAAATTAAATCTCTAACTGATCAAAGGCTGAATGGTGTTTCAAAGTTGATGAGAAATTATTTCCAGTAAGCTAAGCCAGGAATATTTCTCCAGCACAGAAACCCTTAAGTGAATACTAAATAGCCAATAGCTTGACTCTTGTTAACCATTCATGATAATTATTTACTATGGATTTGTAACAGGTATGGCCAGCATAACAGATGCATGTTTAACTTTATGAAGTAATAAAGAGGGAGCTGTCTAAGTACATAGGAAGTCTGATAATGAAAAGACAGTTCTTTGAAATCCAACTTCTCCATAGACAAAACTAAAATTAGAAGTACGCATTAACTCTTGAGTTCATCTGAAGAAGTGCAGGTCTCCCAGTGACATTAGATAGAATTTCGCACGTGTTAAAAAAAATGAGGTTTCAAGGTTATGAGCTACTGTACCACACGTCAAGTTCATTATGAAGGTAACTGCAGTTTAATTCTGATTCCAGAGATGAGATATCTAAATTCTGAGTTTTCTTCTAAATAAATGTAAATAGCTGTTTACTTCTGCTTTTATTTCATACTCTTGGTAAACATTCTTATTCTCTATAGACATTAGAATGATTTCAGTGCAGTCACTTTGTACCTCAGACACTAAACCACCTGGGGATTCAGTAGCACTTGGATGGGAAGATGTTAGAAATCTGTGGTGACACAGACATGGGTAAGGAGTCCCTTTGGAAAAAAAAGCGGACTTACTGTAAGTGCTGATATACATTATTATAGTATGCTTATAGGGTGTAATTCTTTTTTTACTTAATTCCTCTCCCTTCATAGCTTCTGACAAATCTTGATCTCCCTGGAATAGTTTGGAATTTTTCCCAGTAAAATCATTGGACAGACTCCCATTGACTTTGATGGGTTTTCAAACAGTGTCAGAAAATTCTAATTTAAATTAGTTATCCCAATATATTCATACTCCTACGGCTTATAAACTGGAAAATCCTATAAGATCACTTATTGCTATATACTAGAAATATTAAATTAGTTCCTTATGCTGTTTCAGTCCTTTACTTCCATTCTTGTCTAAATAACTCCAAATATAACTAACCAAATCAGCAAAATAAAAGAACTAAGATTTCAAAACTAAGTTCTATGAACATCAACCTTTGCGCAAACCAATTTCTTAATATATCTGAAAGGCCTGTTTTGGACTTGTCTGATAAAGTGCTGCACACTCACTGGGATTGTGGAATTTGAATTTTCCTTCTGATTATAGTGCAATTATATGAAATCTGTTACTTAAACTCAGATGTATGTTCTATGTAGGATCTTTTAATATTTATCAGTAAAGAAGTACATGTTTACTCTTACTTATATTTCCTGCTGGTTAAAGGGCCATATTCTGAGAATGTTTATGATAGTTCACTTAAAAGAACTGGAGAAAGGAAAATACACTTGATTTTTTTTTCCTCTCACTGACTCAACCAGCATATTTGCAAGGCTATTTTCATAAAGGATGTGCCAGCTGACTTTGATGTACTTTTCCTATTGCTGCTTCACTACTTAAAGGTTTTACTTACTCCTTTTCACTTGGATAAAAGGTCTTTATTTAAGGCTTCTAGAGACAGTGCTGAATTAGGGTTGGATTGATTTGCGTCACCATCATTAGATGTTGGGAAGCATCACTTCTCAGAGACTGTACCCTGATGCTTCAACTCTTCAATATACATGTTTCCTCTAGGAATTCACATATCCTGGAGTCTTTTGTCCGGAGATTGACACTACAGGATGAACTAATCTGAGGACACAAAAATACTTCACCAGATATTTCTTCTCTTGAAATCAGTATTGAGAACAAGAACTGGAAATACATGCCTACTTTTTGGAGAACTTTAGAAACTTCTTTGAGAAGTAAAACAAAGCCTTCTGTCATTCACTCTTTACTAGGAAAAAATATATTTGTCATTGAATTGTGACTGAAAAGCACAGTTTCTACCTCTGGAGTTTGCTTGCCTACCCAACAGCCACTCAAAATCCCCCCAAACTCTGAATATTTACTGCAAAATAAAACAACAAACTTGATATTGGTGCTAATATATTATCAGAGACTACAGAACTGAGGATTTTATATGTTGTCTTTTATTTGTGAGATTTGTTCTCAACATGTCATTAATAGGGCACAGAGATCTCACGAGCCACCCTGGGGACTAATGAAATTCGTACTGACCAGAAGAATTGTCCTTTTTTCGTGAAAGGTGGTGTTCTCACTAGAATCTTAAATGACTACAGCAGTTCAAGCTTATACATTTCATTCAAGCTTTTCAGAGTAACATCAAGAACTTTAAGCAGTCAAGGATCACACCAAGGATCACAGACTGCTACCTACACAAAGCTAGAAGTTTCATAGAGTAGGATGGTTGGCAAACAGGGTGGACCTAGGCTGAAAAGTCCAGACAGAGTCAGCAATGTGTTCTTGGGGAGCTGGGCTCCTTCCTCTTCTGATGTGGAAGGAGTGGATACATAATTACTGTTTCTAGAAGTGAAACCTCCTGCATCCTACTACCGACAACACTTACTGGTGGCCCAAATGTCCTAGTTTGGCTTTTCTGGAGATCAAACACAGATGATGATGACAGAGCAGACAGTCAATCTTTCCTACTCCAGGAGTGTTGGTCCTGCTGCTTCCTCTTTAGCCTTTACTCCACTGAAAAATCCTTCTAATAACCAGAAACTTGGTGTAGCAGATCACCTTTTTCTTTCACTCTGAATGTCTGTATTGTGTTACTATCAATCACAATATTGATGCCTTTTTGCAGGCATCTCTAAAAGAATAACAAAAGCAGCTTACAGATCTTGAAAATTTATTGTCAACAAAAACACAAACTGAAGTACATTATTTATACTGATAAATAACGAATAGAAGGACTCTGCATAACGAATAATAATCATTCTTCATTGTTTTCTGACCTATACTAAAACATAAGTTCCAGTTTTCATGAGTCATCCTAATTAGGCCAGTAATTGAAATTAGATTTGTTTTTCCATCATAAATAGGTCATCCATTAGAATAAATCATTTTATTGTCTTTCTTGAAGAGCTGTACAGGAGCCATGCAGCACACTGGGTTCTTGAAGCACTGTGTTCTGGACAATCAATAAGACAAATTTATGAACATGATTTGTTCAGTGAAGTAATTTAATTGTATGTAATCTGATCAGAAAGGATTTAGAAAAATGAAGCTCGGAAGTGGGAAACGAGTAAAGCAGATGCATAGTAATACAAAAGCAACCCAGTAACATGAAGCTACCAAAATGTTGATTCAAGCTTTCATAGACTGGCCTATCTTCCTGGCTCAGGAAGCTTTCTGTATTAAACTCTGACAGAAGTTACCCAGTGCAGCCAGGCTGATACTGACAAAGCAATTTGCACTGTTGTGAGAACACTGGCACTAGTCCATCCATTGGGTTCCTGCTTTTTATATTTGCAGATTTTGAGTGGGCAGAAAGATGTTTATAGTTCAAGGGGCTGATCCTTACTGACAGTGTAAAAAGCCTTCTGGAGCCAAATAAATTATCACACATTCTTTTTTTATTATTATTCTTTAATATAAATAAATTAAAACCCTCATACATACATTTCACATTCCAAGGTGCTGTTTGCTGCTTTCTGGAAATACTGTTATTGTTCAATAAAGAACAATAATAAAATATGCGCGCAGAGTTCAGTAGACAGTCTCACAAGACACAATTTACCAAAAGAATGAAACAAGACTTACAGCTCAGGTCTCCTGTTTGCCATGAAAGTGCCCTGCAAAATATTTAAACAACTTTCTAATTTGTGTCTGCAGCTTTTGCAGTGAAAGAGTCTGCAAGTGAAAATTGGCCCTGTGCAAAGACTAGTTTTACAAGCCTAAATAACTGGATTTTACACAGACATGAGAGGATTAATCCTG
The DNA here is from genome assembly GCA_013398225.1 of Steatornis caripensis. NCBI lineage: Eukaryota > Metazoa > Chordata > Aves > Caprimulgiformes > Steatornithidae > Steatornis > Steatornis caripensis. The sequence goes on along the minus strand of VZSC01019993.1, from coordinate 1,008,109 downwards.
CCTACCTATCAGTAAGGCAAGAGATGCAGTATAAACAGGATGTATCCTGAGCGGGAAGCCAGTCTTCCTAGTGTGAACATCACACAATGGTTAAATAAGTCTCACCCTGCTGACGTACATAAAACACCCTGCAGAGAGAGGCAGTATATCACGCTGGGCACATTACTAGGCACACAATCTAAAGCTGGGAGTTCCCATCTAGTCAGCTTGATCACTGGCATAATAAGCCATGTTTGTTCCTTATGCCAATTTGACTGAAATGTCTTAAGTGGAGTAAATTGAAATTTATCTCTTCCAAGCATGATAGAAAGCTGGGCTCAGTGTTGACTGTAATCCTTACCTACCTACAGGTCACAGAATCATGGAATCCCAGAATAGTTGAGGTTAGAAGTGACCTCTGGAGACCACCTGGTCCAGCCTCCAACTCAAGCAGGGACACCTAGAGCCATTTGACCAGGACCATGTTCAGACATCTTTTGAATATCTCCCAGTATGGAGAATCCACAACTTCCCTGGGCAACTTGTGCCAGTGCTTAGCCACCTGACAGTGAAAAATTGTTTCCTGATGTTCAGAGGGAACCTTCTGTGTTTCAGTCTGTGACCGTTGCCTCTGTTCCTGTCGCTGAGCACCACCGAAAAGACTCTGGCTCCTTCCTCTTTGCACCTTCCTTTCAGGTATTTGCATACACTAAGATGCCCCCTGAGCATTCCTTTCTTCAGGCTAAACAGTCCCAGCTCTCTTAGTCTTTTCTCACATGACAGACACTCCAGTCCCTTAATCACCTTCATGGCCCTTTTTTGGACCCTCTCCACTATGTCCATGTCTCTCTTGTACTGAGGAGCCCAGAACTGGACACAATATTCCAGAACAGGGCTCATCAGTGCTGAGTAGAGGGGAAGGGTCACCTCCCTTGACCTGCTCGCAATACTTTGTCTAATGCAGCCCAGGAAACCCTTAGCCTTCTTTTACACAAGAACGCATTGCTGGCTCATGTCCTGCTTGGTGTCCATGAGGAGCCCCAAGTTCTTTTCTGTCAAGTGGCTTTCCAGGTAGGTGGCACACAGCCTATATCGGTGCATGGAGTTATTCCTCCCCAGGTGCAGGACTTTGGAGGACTAGCCGAAGTCTATCTACTAGCATTTCATCTGAGACTATAAGAAAATTGTAGCTGATGAGTTCTTGCAGCCAAATGAGATACAGATGCCTACGCCAGGGTACGTCAAAGAAGGGCTGAGTTTACTGCAACTTGAGCATCTCAATGAGGTGATGTCTTACATTTCTGCAGAAGTTCACATATGATTAACTTCCTACCCTTACTTGCCCTTTGGAGGAATGAGATCCAAATGCGGTCCTATAAATGGAGCCTACTTGTGCCTTTTCTTTTAAACAAAAAGAAAATAATAGAAGGAAAATGGAAGTCTGATATGTACGGTGGCTCTCCAGAGTGTACTAATGTACTGTTTGCAGCTGATTGTTGTCAAACATTTCCAAGATTTCTTAGTTAAGTATGTGTAGTCTTCAGCTCTGAAGCTTAGGTTTTACTGCCCAGGTCTTCCTTTGTTACCACTGTGGGAAACATTGTCAAAGTCTCTTTGCAACTAACCGCAGGTAGTTTGTGTCAGGTGTTGAGTGTACTAATAGTCCTTGATGGCCCTGAGCTGCTGCACCTGAGGCTTCCTCCATGTCCTGCCGATGGTTTTATTCCATTTATGCTCAGGCTGGGGCACACTTTCTTGCTTTAAACAATGTTGTAGGTGTATCTGCTCCTTGTCCTGCTGGCTGGCTGGACCTGGGACCTATGCTGTAGCTACTCTCTAGCCTTCTCTCTGTCTCCATCTTCTTTTGCTCCTGCCTGAACCCCCAGGATGTGCCCAAGACATGATCTGTCTCTCACCTTGTTGGAAGCTTTTGATGGATTGTGCCCTATAGGAGAGGGCACTGACTGCCATGGGTAGCTGTGATTTCCAGTTCCTGAAGGAGTAGACAGCCCCTACTGTGCCCCAACAGTGTGAATATCCTTATTTTAAAGGAGAAATTGGCCATGTGTATAATGGGTAAGACACATGAGAGTAATATAGATAAACAAAAGATGTAATCCATAGACAGACTACCTTGTCAATTCAAGATTTTTAATTTAAACAAGATTATGGTCTAAGCAAGTCAATATCTCTTGAAAGATTCCTATTATTTCCTATGTTTTGAAAGTTAAGTATCTTTCATGGATGTATGGAGAACAGATTAGACTCCAAAGAAATGCCTAACAAGTCTAGGGAGAAAAGCCTCTTCCTTTATCCTAGGAATTATCTATCTTCCAATTTTCTTTATCTATCTTCCAATTATCTATCTTCCAAGTTATGCAAGTGATGAAGATGAACAAATTTGAAAAAAAAAAGTTAAAAAATACTCAGATAAAGTCATATCAAGCTCATGTGAAAATGTTTATATTTTGTATCATTTTTGTAACAAATTCTGGAATAGTTTCTTTGAACAATTTTGAAAATGTTTCTTGACAAGCTGGGATTTACTAAGAAGTTCTTCAAATTTTATTAATTAATTTTTAATGGAAAAACATTGAATAAAAAATATTTAAACCCAATAAAATTTTCCAAGAAGTTGTCGCAGTATGCTATTTCAATCACTGAGAAAAATTCAGAAATATAACATAATAGATGCTATTGAATTTAGCCCTTATGAGGAAAACTATCAGAGTACTTTTAAAGATCTACGTAGTCAATAATTAAAGTGGATATAGTTTAATAATTTTGTAGCTAGGCTGACATTAAAGATGTACAAATAAACTCACATCTTAGGATAAGAATGAAAGCAACCAAAATACCAGGCAACTGCTGAAAAATGGACAAAAAGGCTGGAATATTTTAAAATCTGATGTGGCTTCCTAAATTCATTGTGAATTATAAAAGTCTTGTGAACTTCATGTCTTCTTCTCAATACCCTTTGGTATTGCCTGATCATTTAGTCTTGGCATTTTACAAAGATAAGAGTTATAAGAACATAAAAGATAGGATTTAAACTTTTCTGTAGAAAAGTTTTGATAGTGAATTCATAATGGCATTCTCTTTGTCTACAAAATTAGTTGAGTATAGGAAAGTTAACTCACCTGTGGATTTATGCACCTTTTAAAAAGGGTGATGATAAATATTCTGGAATGAATGAATGGCTTTGATCTCTCATGTTTTAAATGCTTGTTAGCAATGTTCTCTTGCTGACTGCATGAGAAATGGTCCAGTTCTTCCCACTGCTTCCATGATGTGATCTTTGAAGAATTTGTTGATTGCTTAGTAATGGAAAAAGACAACTTTGCTGATGTTCAGCTTGATAAGATAGTTCTTTCTGAAGAATTACTTTACCAAATCCTAAGATAGGGATCAAAAGACACCAAAGGAATTTAAATTTAGGTGGTATTACTTTCCAACAACACTTTTTTTAACCTTTCAGATGGATTTAAATAATTTTTAGTTCTTTAAGTAAGGTGACAAAATATGTGTATGTAATAGAAGAAATAGGAGCTTAGCCAGAAAATAAAAAATTATGTAATAAGAGAACTTATGGCAAATGGACAAGCTTTTGCTTAGTTTAATAAGCCAGAAGTCCTTAAATAGGAATTAAGATGATTGTTTAAGAAGGAATTGCTGTACAAGCAAGACGTTCAAGCCTTTGGGTTCTCCAAATTGTTAAAGAACATTAGCTGTGTCTTAGTTCTCAGTTATCATCCTCACTGCTTTTTAGCTTATTAGAGAGCCTTAATTTTCAGAATAGACACCTATTTTCAGACTCTGCATTGTTCCAAATTAAAGAAAAAAAACTCAAAACCCATCCTATAATAAATGGAACATAACCTGATACATTTTCAAAATGCTTATTTTAAAGGAATTATTAGTAAGTAAGAAATTATTCTGCTTGAAAACATGTCAGTTATTAACTAATTATATTTTGATTTATTTTGAACTTTCATATGAAATTCAGAACTGTATCTAAGAACTTAGTTTTTAAGATATCACTTGTTAATGTTTCCATAAATTTTTCAGTGCAACAAAACCATTTTTACAATAACAACAAAAAAATTTGCCCTTCCTTTTTCCTATGGCAAGGCAATAGAATACATTTCTAAAAATAAAATAAAATAAAATAAAATAAAATAAAATAAAATAAAATAAAATAAAATAAAAATATGTAACTTCTCTTTCTGAGTCACATTTTATCTTGATTTTAAAAACGCTGCAGGCATCTTTAAAAATGTGCATGATTCTTTATATTCAGTAACAAAATTAAGCTGATGATTAGAATACAGAATAAAAACTGTGACTTTTAATACTATATGTAAGTGAAAAACAGTACTTACAAAACCTCTTGTAAATATCTACTAGGACCTAAAAGCTGTAAAAAGTATCAACAGTATATGATTTCATGGAATAAATAATTTAAACTGAGGAGTATATTCTTATTCTCTAACATGCATGTAGCGTATTAAAGCTAATCACATATCTGTTTGGTGAAATAATTCTGGAGTGTTGAAGTGGTACATTATATACTAGAGATTTAAATTAGCACTGTTAAAATTACTGAAAGAAAAGATATTGCCTGATTTGAGCTTTCATGACAAATTCAGACATTGGTTGGTCTTGCCAATGTTTTGTATAATTTTCACTGGGCACAGGAGGAGAATCAAATTAATTTCATCTGTTTTGAACAGTTCCCACAAAAGCAAGGTTAAAAAGACTGAGCCAACTGTGCTGTCTGTACTTGCCTTGACACAAGCCAATCCTCATCTATTTGCTAGAGAAACAAATGGTAGTTTAATCAGAGAACAAGTTCATATAATGTGCACTTATTCACGTATGCAAAATAAAGGGCCTGGTGATACAGTGAAATAAAAAATTTGTTAGCCAGTTATGAACACAGTCTAGCAAAGAGCCTTCTGGATCAACAAATCTAGTTCCCTGCTGAAAAAGGTAACCAAGTCTTTAATACAATACTCACTTTAAATGCAATTTATCAAGAATGTCTTGGACTGCCTCTGCACTGACTTTGGGAGACAATAATTTTAAGTGCTATTCAGTCTTGTTGTCATATTATTATTATCATAAATTATTCAACATTAGCTGTTTGATTTATTCAAAAACATATTGTATATGATGCTAAGTAAAGAAAAAAACAAAATGAGAATCAAATTGTGGGCAATCTTGTTGCTTGAGTTTGTGCTTTTAAGATAGTTTCTGTAATAAATTCTTCTTCAGTAAATGGTCAATACATGGAGGAATTCCATGTATTGTAACAGCTTTGAAAGACAAGTTGGTTTTATTTTGGTTTTGGCATGTAGATTTACATGTGTAACTTCTGAAATTATTTTGTTAATGCTGTAGGACAGAGCTTGTCATTCTTTTAAAATGATAAAAAGTAAAGGTTTCAGAGTCAAATTCATAGAATGTAGTTAAATATTTTTATTTTTTCATCTTGAAAGAAATGTGTCAAGTATTTGTGTCATATAGGGCTTGAGTATATAAAATATTAATTTCTACACTGCATTAAATATTCATAGATCTAATATGTGACAACCATGGCTTCATGTCATTCCTGAAAATGGAAGTTTCTTTTCCTTATTTCTGACATCTCTAGTCAAGATTTACCTACATCTGTTTTTGAATCATCTCCAAAGTTGCTACTTATTATACCACAAACATTCATTTTTATTTTATCTTACCAAAGTGATGAAAGATATTCATCAATCTCATGAAATATTAACAACTGGTCTTCATTTTGCAGGAATGGATTTATTGAGAGGTTTTAAGGTTCTGCAAAACAAGAAAATATTTCTGAGGGGGAGGGAAGAAAAAGGAAATGGGAGATACAGCTCTAATCTCAGCTAGAAGAGGTGGGAAGACTGAATATGCCAGACTGGATTTGTACTTGCAAAAATCCCATATTGTATAATAATCAGCACAATCCTCCAGTCTTTCTTCAGTTTAGTCCCTGAGGAAATAACAGAGACTGACAGTACCAAGTTAAATTTAAGGTCATTGCTACTGCTTTTTCTTCTACCTTTTATGGGTTTGTCATTAAAAATAATGGTTTTGAGCAGCAGATAGATACATTCCAATAACTTCTTTTAAATAAAGATGGTCACAAATAAAGGTGGTACTCACTTAAGCTGGCAAAGTAGCAATGTCTCTGTGGTACAAATATTTGTAATGGGTTACTGAATAATCATTTAGAAAATTTGTTAAAATCAAAGAAGATAATTCGTGACTAAAAATATTACTGTAGGTAATGGTATAACGTACCACAACTTTAAATGGATTTCTTGGCCTTCCTGAGTAAATGCTAGATGAGACAGCATTAAAAATGCAGCACTCTTCAGGAGAGAACAGATAGAAAATTACTACCATCTTAGTCCTGAATGTTTGGGGGTTTTTTTTGAGGTTGAAACATAAGAAGATATTTCATGCCTATGGACAAATATTTCCCCCTCAGGTTTCCTGACAGTATTTACAATTCCTTTAGGAAATGACTTTTTTTTTTTTCAGTTTTCCCTCCACCTTTACAGAGCTTATTTATTTCTTGGACTGATACAACTATAACAGTTGTAGTTACCACCAATGTTGGACAAGAATTTAATGTTAATTACTTCAAATTACTGCATTTTTTCCTCAGAGAGTTATCATAATCCCTTAACACATTGAAACTGATTCTTTACTGTTTCCAGGACCCATCTGACAAAATCTACAATAAGAAACAAGACTTTGTTACATAAAGCAGTCAGTTGTTTCAAAAGAGCTACTTGTTAAATTATATTCATTATGTCATGGGTAAGGTTCATTTCACTAATGCATCTAAATTGTGTGCTCCTAGTTTAAACCGGTTGACTGATCCCTTTACAGATAATGGGGGAACTACCAATGAGTGCTGTAATGACCTCAAGCTGATGACTCATTATTGTCCTACGCCACATCCAAGAGAAAGACTTCCCACCCAACTTGTACGAATCATCTTGGAAGTGCCTACCTCCATGGTCAACATAACAAAACTATAGATCTACCCCACACAGAGAATCAATTATTTAGGTGCCTGGAGTTAGGTTAGATGACAGCTGGTGTCAGATGAGTGTCAGAAGACAACCCCAAAACACATTGTTATCTTTCCTTTAAAAGTGGTTATTTAAATGCAAGACACTATCATTCTCTCCAGTTTAATAGAAAATCAGAAGTGTTAGATGAGATAGGCTAATTAAATCAGGATATACTTCTAGTTTCATGATACTAAGAGAGGACTTTATGTAATCTGAGTATCTGTATGATCTTTGTTATTCCATATTCTTTCATAAAGCATATAACGTCTTCTTCTGAAGAGTGTTTCTTCTGATGAAGAGTATGTCTTCTGAAAGTCAGAACTTAAGAGTAGTCTGTAACAAGATTGCTAACACATACCTCTTGAAATGCATGTATTCCACAAAAAAAGTTTAAAAGAGAATTTCATCAGAGCCACAGAATTCCTACTGAGTAATCTAAATCTCCAGCTATGAGAGGGAGAGTGACACATATTTTGTGCCACTGAGTGTCCTGAGGAACCACTGACATTTCTGGCCTGTGGAGATCCCTCTTACTTTTGCTCTCGGAAATTATGTGCACATCTTGTGTTTTGGCCATGTGAAAACTTTGTAATATAGGCTTGTAAAGGTTATAGCTAATATAAATTTGTGATGCCAAGTAATAATTAATTGACTACTTTCAGAGATGTAGGAGCTACTAATAACTGGAAAAAATCAATTTTTTCTTGCAGTTTTTAATCACGGAGTCATTTCTTTTTCTGTGCTTTATCCTTAACAGGTACAAACTGTTATAATAGCTGTAGTAGAAGTATAAAGAGAGTGGAATATTGACCCTCCAAAAATGTGTTCCTGACTTTGCAAACAAGAGTTATGAAACATCTGTATGTGGTATCTGGTGAATTTTCTCACCTATGAGTAAGAGGATATGATACAGTAATTTTATCTTAAAAAAAGATGCTTTTTAAATAAAGATTTGGTTAATGCTGATTCCATAGTTAGGTTCTCCTGTTCAGCTGTGATTTAGCATTTATTACTGACAGACAAAAGTTATTTGATTTTTTTCACTACTCTACAGGAAGAAACACACTTGGGGAATACTAGAGTGCTTGCATTTTTGGCATATTTCTACAACTGTGTTTTAATGACCACATTCCATATGGCCACCTCAGCTATACCACTGCAGTACTTTGTCACTTGAAGTAAGCCCTGATGTCATAGAAAGATATACTGAGAGAGGACTAAGCAAAGTGCTACACTGGCATATCAGTTAATTGGATTCTAACATGCAGCAAAACAACCTCCGTTCATCTTATCTTTTATTTACTATTCTCTGGGCTTGTATTTTGTGAATACATAAGTGTAGGCTTAAAACATATATGGCTGTAATTTGAGGCACAGTGATCCTGTCGATCTCTCATTCCTAAGCTGTTCTGAAAACAAGCACCACTTCAAAAGCACAGTGCAGATAAGCGTTGCTCCATCACACACATTTTAGCTTTACCATGCAGCCATTAAGCAGCATGAAGTCATATCTTCCCCAGTTTTCAGTTGCTCTCATCAATGGTGCCAGAGCAAATAATCACGGTGGAACTATACTGTGATGTCCACACATCAAGATGAAGGCAGCATTTCTGGATCAGCTCTTAAAAGAAAAATACAGGAAGTTCTACTTACATGAACTTTGCTAATAAGCATTTATAGATTTCAAGTGGTGGTGGTTGCAGTTTGTATGGACGAGCATCACTGACTCTAGGCACACATATTACTCTAACTTTCAAAATAGACAGTTTCACAGTCCGGTATTTTAACTGCTTGGAAAGATTAACAAAACTGGCAGCTAGTCAAGAATTAGGCAAAACATAATCTTGTCAGGTCTTCAGGGAAACATGATTGCCATATAATGGGAGTAGAATACCCACTTTCAACAACAGCAACAAAGTGGAGTTTGCATGCAAGATTTCTGAATAAGCTTCTCACTGCTGCACGTAAATTGTGTTGTCTGCAGTCAAGAGCTTGAAACAGACCTAAGCTATAATTCACTGTGAAAGGCACACACACACACACACACAAAAAAAAAAATCACACCCTGATACAGCATATTAGAATTCCTACTTTTGTCTTTTGTGTATTCTTTTTTAAAGATTTAGCCTCTTTGACTTTGATGAAGGACTATGGAAAGGTGTTTTATGTTAGATGCTGGTCTGTCTAGGACCCAAAGTGTGATGCTCTCAAAGGAGCTTCTAGGACATATGTAATTTTGATGTGGAGAAATTAGCAGGGTGTGTGCAGATGATTCTTCTTTGATGTTCCCTATCTACCGCAATGGCATCATCCCGAAGAATATGAATAAGTTTAAGCACAGAGAAATGCTTTCCTCTGGAGAGTTATGAGATGGGCTTAATTGAATAGTGCTGAACAAACAGAGTGACATTTTACCCTTTGCTGTACTTTACATCTCTGTTTTTTTCAAGCCTTCATAACATTTTTCACTCTCTTCCTACAACACTATCAAAAAGACTGAAACAACTTTATCATGTCTGTATCCCTTCCTCTTCTTCATCTTTTTGAAGTAAAGAAATGATGTGACCCATTTTTCCAATCTTCAGATCTGTCTCTGGCTCTTGAAGTGAATAAAAATTGAGTGAACTTGTGAAAATGTTGCTAATGCCTTGCCAGTTTCATCCCCCACTTCCTTCAGCACTCCTGGGTATGTGTAATGTGGCCAAGGAGCCTTGTCAATTTTAAAAGGCTACAACCTTTTAACAACCATTTTCTGCTGTATTTTGCACACTTCCTAATTTTTCACCTGCTTTCATCGATATCCAATTTGGATACAATTTAGTATCTTTCATATATAAAGGTAGATGTAGGGTATCATTTCATCTGACTCTTTCTGTTCTAAGTCCTTACTGTCTTTCATGTGCTCTCAGAATTTCTCTAAAGCATGTATGTGGTTGATAAAAGAAATTTAACTCTGTTTGCTCCAACCAAAAATTCATATGGCCTAAGCTACTAATTAGTTTGTTACTAATATCAACCACTCCTTTATATCGATGGACTCTAAGATTAAAAATAGAGGTGGGAGCTATGAAACTTTGAGTTTTGTAAATAATTTAAAAATTTGAGTTTAATTTTTAATCTTTAAAAAGCACCACTTTTTAAAAAATTATGAAATTTTAGAAGTATACTTTTTTCCCAGTTTACAGGCAGTCTGTGCTATTCAATGAAGACAAAATAAAATTATAAGAAAAAATAAAGAGGAACAAAAAATAATGAGGAACACATTTTTAGAAGTGGGGGAGCTCTTCATCTGATATCATCTGATGCCTCAGTGATGTTTTAAAATAAATTTTCTTGTAAGATTTAGAAACTCTCAAGTTACACACAAACCATCTGATTAATAGATGTAGATATATAGGTATATATAGATATACCTATTCAGATCAGGCAAATGATGCAAGCACAAAAGCCACAAAGGCAAGCATTTAGAACTAATGAACCTTTGATAGTAAATATATTTTACCTTCCATCATCACCATGAAGTTGGGAATGTTCAAATAGTTAGTAACCCATACTGAAATAACCCAGACAGTGGTAAACAGGAAGGTTCTCAAAATGCAGTGCAAGCTTGATCTTGCTTCTGTGTTCCTAGGTGACCATTAGGTAATTTTACCATCAGGTAATTCCAGATTTTTCAGCTTATGATGTGACCAGAAATTACTTTCAAGGTCTGAAAACCTTAAAACCCAAATTCTATTATGTTCCTGAAAAAAAAGTTCTTTCTTAATGCATCAGTATTTTCTAAGTGAAAACAGTTGTTCTAAAATATTCTTGGTAGTATATTCTGAAGTCAGGATTTCGCTTGCTCTGGCTTCCACTCTCCATCTTTATCTTCTGTGCAGTATGTTGGCAAAAGAAAGGCAATGGCAAAATCCCCACTGACATCCAGGGTCAGAAGCGGTGTGATTAGTACTAACAATTAATTCTGTGTCATGGAAGTTAATGGGTATTTTACTATAGATAATGAAGGGAGCTGGAACAAATATAGAGAAAGAGCCAAAAGAAATCTTCCACTCTTTGCCTGACAAAGTAGACAATCTTCTGTACTTTACTTTCCGGGTCACCTGAATTAAATTGAGATATCCCATCTACTGCTATTAAAGAGAGTTGTCAGGATAGACTGACTTACTCACTCACCAGTAGCATGATCTCAAATGATTTGGAAAGACTATTACCAAACAAATGGGCATTAAAAAGAAAAAGGATTAGTCTGTATAAGCTGGTTAGTGCAAGTACATCACAGGAAGACAGACAGTCACCTGGACAAATAAAGAATGAAGCCTTACAGTGTCTTGGAAGGGATTTAAATCCATCTACTTGCAAAACTACTAGACTACCTTTGCTTTGCAAGAGGAGAATATGAAGTGTGCTTTTGTAGTCTCCTATGAAGATGCTCAGGAAGGGTCCAAGGACAATCATTTTGTTTATAGATTTGTCCCATTGATGGTGTCTGGAATTTAAAAAATTAATAAACCAGAAAATGAAATGTATCCTCTTATATAACCCCATAAAAATGGCCTCTGTTAAGATAGCATTTCACCGTTTAATCTGATAGATAACGTAGAGTGACGGGGAAGGAGATGACTGTCCTGTCACTCCCACACTTATACCACATACACATCATGGAAACATAACATGGAAATTCAAGTAGGGCTTGTAGCAAATCTTGATATTGCTTGTAAGTGTCATACTCCCACACTGAAAGTCAGCTCACTATCATTTTCTCCCTTTTCTTTCTTATTATGCGGAAAGTTCTTTTTATATAACTTAATGTTACTGAGCTCTGTTGGCTGGCCTTTTCTCTTGTTGAAGAAACAGGGACGAAAACAGCAGTTCTTATACTCACAAGTGGCTGTCCAACTGCTATTCTTCTATCCCACAACACACCATATCTTCAGAGAGAAAATATGTCCTCTCTCCCAGCATATTTTGCTAAAAGATATTAATAGCTTGTCTCCTCCTGCCAACCCATGTTTTTCCCTTTATTTTTGCGAGTTTCATCTGTTACAGAGCTTTTGAACAGAACCACTCAGAAGTCTGTGTAGAGTGGAAGTGGTCCCCCTACAGCACTCTTATTTTAAATATTTGTTCCACATTTCTATGCTTGGTTGTTTTATTTTATTTTCGATTAATGTAAAGTATTGATTCATAGTACTGAGACTCTTGTCTCTTCTGGGGTGGCTCTTATGGGTATGTTAACACTCAGATAGCTGTGCTAGCTGGAGCTGAAACCATTCTAAACTATCTTGAATACCTGAAACAGAATACCTGCATTAGCACTATATTCTGTTTGGATGCATTGGTCTCACT
>VZSC01019993.1:973590-995537 GCA_013398225.1 Steatornis caripensis | reverse complement strand
ATTGGTCTCACTAAGAGAATGACTCTGTAATGCAGCTTCCAGATTTGCTGAGAAATTTTTGCAACTATTAAAATATCCTGTAATAACATTACCTTAACGTTTCTCCATTTAAGGTTTCAAATAGGCTGTAAAGCAGTAAAGTCTTATTAGAGAAGTGATTGGTGGTCACAGCCCTTGTATTTGGTACCCTTGTCTTCACACACCTCTTTTTTTTTTTTTTTTTCTAAGTAATTTCTGGCCTCTGTGAGCCCTTTTAAGTTAGAATGTTTGACCTTTACAGCCTACTGGGTTCATGTCCAATCTTGGAGTACTTATCTCGTAGCAGCTGCCCTGATCTGCACCTAAATCTGTGCAGGACAGGAGGCGTGATTAATGGGCACTTGGTGAGTAACAGACACTGGGGAAAAAAAGAGAATGAAACAAGCTCATAACAAACAGGAAGGGCCAAGGGCACACCTGTCCTGTTAGTAGTAGTCAAATAAAACCTCTTTGATTAGGCTATGTATCACAGTTTCCTTGAATTCATAACTATTGATTGATGTAACATTGGAGTCAATAGCTCTGCTTTAGAATTAGAAGGATAAATCAGTTTTTCTTCTAAAATATATCCACCAAACACCTTTTAAAGTACATAGTGTCAATCAGTTCTGAAAAGAACCTTGTAAAGGCCTGTTGCTAATTACATTATGGCCAATATTTTATCATTTATTATTTTAAAGACAACATTTTCCATTAACAGGACATTTCAAGGTATTAGTAAATCATTCATTTGGCCTACAGTATTATCTTTACACAGATAAACCAAAACTGTGTTTCATTGTCTCTTGGCTTGAACATTGGTTCATTAGTGCTGTGTTGCTTCCGATAAAAAAAACATTGAAAGACATTAGCTCTGAAGTTAAAACATACGAAGCCAGAAAAATGCTGCAGAGGAAAGAACGTGCAGTAGGTCATACTGTTGGTCTGTGAGAATCCCAGAGAGGAATTACATTCAGAACAAATCACTCCTCTTGAAGAGATGTACATTTACCTCCCGCAGCCAGAGCCTTTTCTTATTTGTAAGAAATATGGACACATCAGTCTGCCTGGTGAAAATGAAATAGTCAACTGCTCAAATCATTATTTTGTTAAATGTACATTTAAATGTGTGCTTTACTAGACGGATATGATGATTGGATGGCCTCTGAAATTTATTGTCCTTGAGCACACATTCATATAATTCAGTAGGATGTATGGCTAATAGGCTTATAAAAAATCCACATTAAAATAGTATTACTTAGATGACATGATTGTATTTCAACAAGATCCAGCTCATTTGGTGCACAGATAATTTACTTTAAACTCTAGATATACTATATTAACCATTACACAGACAACTTTGTTTTTGTCCTGTGCATGCTTGTCCTGTCTCATGAGTGAAACACAGGTCCTGCTGAAACAAGGTAGCTCTACAATGACATTTGATGAAGCACATTTCTTACAACTGTAAGCATCAAGTGGACTGACCCTGAGTATAGTCTTTCCTACCTAATATCCATAAAAGCCGGCAACAATGACAGTCTCTGCTCCATGAGGATGCCAGAGACGTACACCGCTGCAATCGAAGGAGACTTAGCTCAATCTTGCCAATGTAGAAAGCCCCAACAGAAAGCACATTACTTCGAAACTAGAAGTTTCTTCTAAGCACAATGCTTGAGCTAGTTAAAGGTTTTGAATAGTGTGACTTGTTGGCTTTTTCGTCATGCAAAACCAGTGTCTTATGAAATAAACTTTTATCCACTAGGTTAGAGAGTGTTTGGGAGGAGAAAACCATAGTTTTTCTAAATTCAAACTGAGACAGATCAACATCCTGGAAAACTACATAGTCGCTGAGAACATAACAGATGATTTGGCACAAAACATTACAGACTGCTGCCATGTGAGAGGTTCAAGGTTGGATTACCTGTCCAATCTTTTGTAGGAAAGCAGTTTTAATAAGCAACTGGGAGGGCAGAGAAAATAGTAAAGAGAAGCTGGCTGTGTTGCTATATAACATTACACATCTTCTGGTCTGCTTGTACATCAGCTCTCAGAGAAAGTGTTTGTTTGATCTGTCAGCTGGAAATAAAATGCAGTTATTGCCAGCAAGAGTTCATCAGGAAGTTAAAAACTGGGAGAGGTGGGGAGAGACTTAAAGAAAAACAAAAGCAGAAAAATTTAAAATGAGGGAACTTGATAGCTTTAAATCTAAGTTTCAGTTTGCATACTTCTGCAATATCTTCTGTCTGCAATGAGAACTAAAATATTTCACACAATTATGCACCAAAGCACAGTTATTGCCCAGAACATATCTAATGTAGGATACAAAACACCATTCATAAAGTTATAGCAGAATTTCTTATGTGGGCAGAATCAAGCTATTCATACTGGAATTCAGCCAAACCAGCTAACATTGTAATCCCTACTCCTCTGTAATAGATACTGGTAGTATCCTACCCAGCCAGAGTTTTAGTATTAATTTTCATGTGAAGAGCAGATTCTACAACAAACTGTACCCAAGCATCTGATAAAAGGGACAACTGTTTCAATTCAAGCAAACAGGGACAAGGAAAACTAGCCCAGTGCAAACAGGGTTTTTTCTATATGCTCTGTGTTTTCCTGGATGGACTTCCAAGAACTGGTCAAGTCCAACCTTTCTAAAACAGTTGGAACTGGTGAAACACAGCATAAGATAATCATTTACCAAGGAGTAATTTTAAGGACATCCCTGTATGCACCTGTGTGGATGATACATGGCTTGGAAAGTCATGTCACAGTCCTGTGAAAAATACAAGGAACTAACCTTCTGTGTGGTATTTGGAAGATATTATCTCTTGCACTTGGAAGATATTTCAAAAATAGTGCCTGGGAACTTCAGCGTGTGTGATTTGGCTTAGAATCAATGAACTCAGTGGAGACATACCGAATTATGAGCTGAGGATGTGGGCTGAAACTGTGCCTCTACTGCAGTCACTACCAAATAGTCTACTTATTTTAATGAGGCAAGAATATCATCACTGCATCTCACAATAAATCTAATAATAGGTACTACAATTTTGCCATGTGAAAATAAAAATTACTGCATTGTTTATCATCCTGTGCTTATATCAAAGTTTTTACAATATCATCCAAAGAACACATGACTAATCATGCTATTATATTGTTTAAATTGAATATTTGATGTATGAAAGTAAAAGAAGAGAGAGAAAAAACTCTTCTATTTTAAGGACTATCCTTTGATGTATTCTATTATTAGATGATATTTCATTATTACTACTGTTTCTATTATTATAACTAATGATATAATTATTGTTTTATTGAATGTTCTTATTAGAGTTTGATAATTTCTATGATATTTTGACTGTCCCTGAATACATTTATTCATTTCATCTTATTATTAAAATAACTATTATATATTTTTAAAAGGTGTCCTGTTTTTCAGCTAGTGATACTGGCTTTCATATAGGCTAGAAGTTAAATTAGCACACACAATCTTAATTCTATTGTTAAGCAATGACTGGAATATATGTTATGTGATGTCATAACATAACCATAAACATTTATGGAACTGTCTGACAGAAATACTAAAGACAGTTCCTGACCTAAATTCATATAATCAGTCTTTATTCCACTGAAAACGAATGAGTATGAAATATTTCAGTATAATCTTTTCCCACAGTGCTCTTTCATATACCAACTGAAGTCCAGGACAAAATTTCTGTTGACTGCAGCACTGGATGAGAGTGACCCTGTGGACTTCAGATGAGGTCTTGCAGTTCCAAAGCACATAGGGTAGTTCTTGGTATTTGAATACAAATTTCTGCAGCTTTTTTTGACTTCTGAAAGTTAGGATGTATGAATTCATATTACTGTAGCAGTCCATGAAAAGTTATTTCATCAATAAAGAGAAAGATTAAATCTTTGAGTAAAACATGACTATGTATTAATGAAATTACAGATTATTAAAACACACCTCAATGTAGCCCAAACAGAGTGTAGTTTATTTTATATTTTTTTATACTATGAAAGTTTTACATCCTTTTGAACATACAGTAAGCTAAAGTTTTAATCAAAACTTAACTGGATTTTCTCATTTATATGCTATATCCCAGAGCACTGAACAGCATTTAATGAAATAATCTCTATAGAACTAAACAATGCTCTCAGAAACATTTCGTTGAGATCTCACTTTAAGAGAAAAACAAGCAATAAAATATTAAAAATTGACAACTGCAAAGAGCAAAAATATTACCCTTACCAGCTAATAAAAATGTTTTATTGATGATGAGACATGAAATAATAGAAAATACGAAAGATTAAATGGACATCTAGGAAAACTGATGATTGTTCATATTTGCAATGCAGAATTTTTTGAATTTTTGCAATTAAAACAGAAGGTATGACAGGTGAGAACACACATCAAAGAGTGCCAACTAGTAGGTTCTATATATCTGGTACAATAAGAGTAATTAAGAAACTACTATGAGAATAAAACCAGAAAACAGTAATCTACAACTGTGGCACTCAAAAACCAATGAAATACCACACTTAGAAACATCAGAATAAGAATATAGTAGCGATATTTAGATATTTTTCAAAGTAAGATTAAGTAACAAAATTTATGGGGGAAATAATGGAAAATCTAAGAAAAATATGCAGGATAAAATACTATTTCAGATAAATTCTGATGATTTGCATGATTAAAACTTCTGTTGATGTGCTGTTACATTTCTCTTTCATGTTTTTTTCTGACTCTTAAAAAGATCACATTTCAAGCCAATACTCCCTCAGAGTCATGAGATGCTAGTATCATTGAAAAAAATTTCTCAGCTCTAAGTGAAAAAAACAATACAAACATGACGAATGCACATATGCACTTTTACTAAGAGGTCTGGCATCAGATTGTAAGCTATAAACTGAATGAGCCAACAGACTACTCAAATACGTGTTATCTTTGAATAGAAAGAAAATATTATCTGTTGATCTGTAGGTAATGTGTTTCACTGAGTTTGTTAAGCTCACAAGACTTCTTTCAGCTAAGTAAGTTTCAGTTATAAATGGTTTGAGATAAATCAAAGAATAGATGAGGTCTTCAGGAAAAGAAAAATACACTTCAAGTAGTGTTGTCAAAAGCAAAAAAAAATCTAAAGTGTTATGGAAAATTATACTGAGAGTTTCAGGATCACTGTTTGTATAAATCATGTACCACAAGCCTCAGTTCAGAGGTTCACAATCATAATATCAGTAAGTAAGGCTGAATTTCTCCTCAAAGAACAAACTGAAGTCATATATTGTGCTGATGATAACTACTCCTACAGTCATTTTTCATGATGTAGTTAATTCACTTATTGGTAAAATGATATAAAAGTTTTAATAAAAGTATATTTAATGAAAAAATATTTTGATTATTGGCAAAGTATTTTTAAATTCTGGTTGAATTGTCTGTTAAATCAGTTAGAGCCAGCATCACTTGGAGAAAATATCCATATAGGTGTTCATAATCCTGTTTATCTCAAGCAGGTAAACATTCTGGCACTGGAAGACTGGCCTGTATCTCTAGTAGAATAATATGGACTGACATCTCCTTGACTGCAACAGGAAAAATGTTGTCCTTCCTGTGGGAGCTGTTTCACTTTGTACAAAATATTTAAATTTTAATTAAGTCATGGAGTGAATAACTCACTAGAATGCTTGGGACACTCACTGGTGAAGGGGAACATGACTGTAAACGTCCTCTTACTGCTACATCTAGGAGATCCAACTGCATGATCTCTCACGATCTCTCGTGATATTTGAACTGTCAGATCACCAGTCACTTTTTGATGAGGATCCCTCTCTTCCTTCTACTGGACATGTTGCAGTTGAAATATTCTTTCCAGTGGAGAAAACAAGTTGTTAACTGCATTGTCAGCTTACACACAGGTTTTTTCGTTAGAATGAGAAACCCGTGAGGCGTCAACCGAATATTTAATTGTTTTCACAAAATGAACAGCGAAAAATGGAAATACTCAGACCAATGCTTTATGCTGTCCTTGATTATACTCTCTTTGAATATTTTGGACATATTTTCTAAGAGTCGAGGGTTGTGCATGCATATGTCTCTGTCAGGAGGAAGAACTGAACATTAAAACTCCCTAAATGAGTCCCTTACCTAAAATCCTTTTCCATAGGAGAATTGTTATCTCCCTTTGTTGATATTTCTGTCTATCAAACCTTTGTTTTCTTCATGCCTTGCTTCATTTCTTCTGAAATTAAATATTATGATTGGTGTTTAAAGATTTTATTTCTAATCCTTACAGCATTGGTCTTCTAGTAAAACCTTGACACAGGCTTTCATCCTCATCTCATTACATAAAGAGACATATAAGAAGCCATGAAAAAATAAGATGTTTTAACATATAGTTACAGACTTATGAGTATGATGTAGACAAAAATGCATACAGGCAAATGCATTCACTTGTGTCCACTATAACCAATTTGTACCACAGAGATAACAGTGTCATTACAATCAGTAGCCATGATAAAATGATGAAAGATGTATGTGTCTCAGTAAGACTAATGCACACAATAGAGAAGGCAAAAAGTAAACATTGTAGTCTTGTAAGTGGAAATTGTTCAGCAATTTTCGTTAAAATTCAATTTTGCATTTTCATAATAATTTCTACTATTTTAACTAGTGCAGAAATTGACCTTCTCCTTCTTTTTTTTTTGTACAAAAGCATCTTCAGAAAGCCTTGCGGTCTCTGACAGTTTCCTCTGCCTTCTTTTTGTCTCCTGTTGGTTACAGCCTAAAGCTCTGGAAGGGAAAACAGATAGCATCTGCTCAAGGGTGTGAGATTACATGAAATAACAATCTCCTAAAAAAGAAAATGCAGAAAACGTACTTTGCTTGCCAAACTTTCACAATTTCCATCCAACTAGTGTTTTGTGGGTTTTTTTAAAGTCACATGCTGTGTCACAACACAAAAAAATGCATTCCATACATGAGGAAGTCTACATGCAAGTGCTGCAATAATAATTAACAAAAATTGTAAGGGGATATGCTACAAACAGATGCCCTTCTTATTTTGGGAAGCATCTAGATGCTGAGATATGAAACAATTCCAGATTACATTTCTGCTGGAAGTCCCTTCTGAAAGCCAGAAGGAAAAACTACCGAGAAATCCAATCCAGTTTTCAACAAGAACCAGAGATTCCGACTGTTCTGGCTTTACTCCAGGTTTATACATGAATTACTCTCCATGAAATCTCATTATTTGGTGGGCGCTTCAAGTGGAATTTGTCAGCTGTAAATCACCTCTTTTCCACAGAAGCAACTATTTTGACACTAAATGATGGGGCATCATTCAGTAGGCAAAAGAAATGGATTATTGATTTCATGCAAATTATTTTACTTGCCTGCAAACTAAGATATCACTTGTTTCTCGTTCATTCAAACTATTATTATATAGACATAAGACTACAGCATGATGTTATTTCTTAACCATACAGAGCACAGTGTTGGGTTTCCTCCCATGTAGTAAACTCTGTAGAAGGGCCTAAAAAGAATAGCTTTTATACATAGGATTGGTAACACTGATCACCTAACTTGTTCTGTCTTGATAATTATTAGAAGGAAATATCAAGGCTTCTGATCTGGTTCATTCATTTAAAAAAAAGAACCACCTCCTGTTGACACTGGTCTTCATGCTTCATCTGTATGTAATCAGGGATATGAGACAGGATCCTTCCGAGTTCAACATCTAGAAAAAACATCTAAAGAAAATGGGATAACACTCCATAAATACTGTATTTTGGTTCTGTCTGACAAGGTTCTCTCCAGCAATTCCAAAAAGAGTCTTAACCTAAATATTTATTTTTTCGAAAGATGTAATTGAATGAAACTATTTCTGTTGAAAGTTACTAATTAATAAATTCTAGATACAAGAATCAAAACCAGAATACTGCTTTAATTTTTATCTTTATAGTTTTGGGAATAGGATATGCATGAGATCTTCAATGAATATAGCTCGAATACCTGCCTCACATATAGAGACTTCCATCTGGCAATTTTATCCTGTGTAGTAAATCCTACCTATGATGTTAAGAAAATAATTTCTCAGTTTTACATGTTTAGGTTTTTAAGGAATACTCTTTAACAGGTTTAAGCTGTCTCCAATCTTCTTTTCAGGAACTAATTTTAGGATACTTACTAAAGGATTAGGATTCAGCACATTTGGTCCCCTTCAAGATATGACCTCTGCAATGGACTGAAAAGTGTCTTGTCACTGTGGTGTTACGTCAGCATATGCTTGGTCTCATCTGCTCTGAAAGACTACATCTGAGCTGAAGCATCCTCCCAGGGCTGGCTGTGGGCAGGTGTCACTCCTGGGTTGTCAGCCCACTAAGCAAGGGAAGATTTTTGGAGCTGTTGGGAAAGTTTAGCAGAGGGGCATCCATCTCACCCCCACCTTTTCCTTCTCTTATGGCCTGCTAGAAAACATAGCAAAGAATGCCATGAAGAGAAAAATTGTCCTACTACATACAAAAATACCAAGCGTATGGAACAGTGAAGCTCAGCACGAAACAAATCCAGATGTACGAAACCTGTTCTTCTTGCACACCCTCATAGGAAGCAAAAGTCATAAACCTTGTGGTTTCCAGAAAGCAAAGGATATATGATCACTCAGTCTCAATGAAATTGTATGTAATATAAGTTTACATGAGAACACCAGTACGTCTCTATCAAATGATGAATAGTTCCCCCAGCATCTCCCAGTCCTTAGAGTGCTCTCCTGGGCTGCTTCCATAGCAACCAGCAGTGCTCTGGATGGGGCCATGACGCTGCAGAGGAACTTGAAGCTCAGCAAGCTGGAGATACAGTGCTACAATCTTACTTTCTCATTTCCAGCCACGTAACTGTGGCAAACTAGAAAAACATAAATCCTGCCATAATAACCATGGGGCTATTTAGTTGCTTGTAAATTGCTAAAGGAATGGGAGGGAGAAGGGGGAAACAAAAACATCTATTGAGGAGCATTTGCTGTTGCTGTGAGCATGGGAGGGAGTTCTGGATTTGTATTTTGGAAAACCATGACCTTTCCCAGAGGGTTACCTAAATATTTGAAGCTACAATGATCTCAAATATGCACTGATGTATATTCTTATCAGAAATTACTGTAGAAATTATGCTTATGCTACACTCAGTAAAACACATGTTTACAGTTCATTTCATTTTCCTATTGAAAACGTATAAGCGTATCAGTTTCACCTTGAAAACCACTCACAATGGGAAAAAATAGAACAGTTTATACAGAAAATGTTTTTTGTAAGAATATTTCTGTATATCTCTCAAATTTATTGGAGGATATGACCTTAAAATAGACAAGCTGTCAGAAAAAGAACAAAAAGTAGAGATTTCACAAATCTTTTCTTCTCTTGATTCTCAGAGACTCTTTGCCTTCCCCCATTTTCCACATTTGACACAGAATTTCGTATTCAGAAAATCTGATTGCTTTTATGCCCTAAATGTACTTAAAAGTGCTAGCTATCCTTAATAAGCCTTGAAGCATTATCTGTGCAAGATGTACTTAACTTCTTATTTATTTGAGTAAAAATATAGTTTCAAGAGACAGCAGCTTTTGTGCAAGGCCAATTTATTACATTCCTTATCTACTCCTCTTACTGTTCCTGGAAGTTTAACTCAGAGGTTTTAGGGATCCTATCCACAGCATCCTCGCCACCCCAAATTTTTGTCATGTCACAGCTGAAGGGGTAGCAAACTGTTAGTTGGAAACTGAAAAGTACTGACCAGAGCTGGGTTGGAGAAGGAAGCAAGAATATCTTAAATTTCATGTCATGATATTACAGAAATCATTGCAAAATGTAACATTAGATATTTAGGCCTTAATTCCAGAAGGTATTTTAAGGTTCGAAGAAGTCATAGTCTCTCCTTATTTCTCAGCTAAGCACAGTACCCCATTAAATGTCCCTGTAAATAATGAATGAATTGAATAAAAATCGTGGGGTTTTAAAATCTGTGTAAAACAGATTTGCTGTTGACTGACCCGCTATAACAGGCTTATTCAGCAGAATAATCCAGAACTCACTTCAACTAAGCATTTCAGCCTTGACTGAACTTTGAGGATGTGCATTAGTCACACAGAAGACAGGTATATGCATTCAATGGCTAAAATGAACTGAGCCAGTTGGCAGATACTGGGTTTTACTGAAACAGATTCTTGCTTTATGATTGCTGGATCAGAATGTGAATTTCTGTTAAATAACACATGAAAATTAAAACTTATTAAAAACAACAGCACTACACACCCTTCACTTTGGTGTTCCTACTGTCACAGTTTAAGGTTGGGCTGGCTATTAAATGGACGACAGATGCTCTCTATTGACCCTTTCCCTCCTCAGAAGCGAAAAATTGAAAAAATTAAATTGGAGAAAGTTGGAAAAATTAAAACAGCTTTAATGAAATGAAAACAACAAAAAAGTATAATAATAATAATAATGATAATAATGATAATAATAATAATAATAATAATAATAATAATAATAATAATAATATACATGTACATACACATACACATATACATACAAAACCAATATTGTGCTACCCTGATGATGATCACGTCACCCCAGACACTGCAGGGCAGATCCTGGGAAAGTCCCAGACTGAACTCATCAGCAAACGGAAGCTGGATTTAGGAACAAACGAATTGGGATCAGAGGCAGAAGAAATGGACAGAGTCCTCCTTGGATGCCAGCCATAGAAGAAGAGAGCTTGGCCCTTGTGATCCCTTAGCTTTATACTGAGTGTGACACGTATGGGACAGAATACTGTGCTTGGTGAGTTTTGGGTCACTTGTCCGACCCACTCCTCCCCACTGGAGGGTCACAGGTCTGACCTCTTCTCCATCCTTTCACTTACAGCTCATAAGAAGTTTAGCAGAACCAAGCAGTGACCTTGGTTTCCATAGAAATAAGTATAAGCAAGAGCCTTTCTGCATACCACTCGTACCATTACTCCAGCACTAACTATAAACATCAAGCATTATCATTCCTAGAAGCAGACACTGTCTGAAAAACATGCTGTTAATTTCAGAAAGTGCAGTCCCTTAGGAGAGACCTAACTAAAAAGAAAAATTACTTAGAAGAAAATTGGTTCTGTCCTAGCTCAAACCAGGACAGTTGTTAAGCTAGTTAGAATATGTTTGGATTGCCTGGGGAAGTTAAATATTGCTGCTGCAGTACTAATATAGACCAACTTCAGATCGATATCAGTAAGAACCAGGACAGTCACTAAAGTAGCACTCCCTTACACCCCCTGAGATCCACCTCTCCTACTGAAATTCTCAAAAAACACTTTGGAGCATGCATAAAGCTGTATGAGTATCTGCACACAGCTGTCAGTGAGAAGAAAAAGCCGAAAGGTGAGAAACTGTACAAGTGAGAAAGAACCAATTTCAATAGAGATTTTTATCTGGCAGAAACTGCACCAGATAAAGAAGGCAAAGAGCAAATAGTTGTAAAGAGCAATACACTAACAAGAATAGATGTATTTGGAAGTACTTGGGCATATGGATACATGTGTCTTTGCGTCTTTGCTCTGTTGAGGTCTGTGTGAAAAAGCCATAGACTGGTACAGCAGTACTGACTTTGACGTACTTTGGGAAAAGAGTAAGAAATCCACATAACATCTAACAAAATCCATATAGTACTGATTTTATGGTAACTGTCTAGCGCTTCCATATCAAAAAGTCAGGGAAGTTGTAAACCAGTGTATTTCTTAGGAAGAGGGAAAAAACTGGGAAAAGAAAGACATAGAGATTCATAGCTTTACATTTTATTTTTCTCTTATCCACACTAAGAGCTACAAAGTATATTTCTACAGCCAGGCATGTATTCAGGAAACAACATTTACATTGTGTTTGTGAATAAAATGTAGAATATATTCAGAATATAGTGAATCTCTTTTAATCTAATAACAGCACAAGACTCATGATCATCTTTACTGTTTAATTACAGGACGCTCACCATGTAGTTTTCATTTGTTATAATTCTTAGTCTCTCAAACAGTGCCCAGGCACAGTTTGGTGTTCAACAGGTAGTGTGGAGGTACTTTGCTATTCTCAGGGAAGAGTATTTTCCTAGATGGTAATAAGCCATGCACTTGTTCTTCATAGCTAGGGAGTGGTCTTGGTTATACTAGTTCACAGCATGCTTCTCTCTGATTCCGGCTTTGACCAGAGGAAGTACTAGCCTGAACCTAAGAAACATTTCCATACGATAATTTTGTCAAAATTTACATGTACATTTGGAAAGCTTCAGTTCTGATAAGTGTCCCCTTTGCAGCTGGAAACTTTTTATTGTAGAAAATGCCTGATTTTTATCCTGAAGTCCTTCTACTTCAAGGACAACACTCTGGTTTGATTTATTCTCTGACATAAATACATAGTGACCACTCCATTCTGCATGGATCTTTCACACGTTTTTTTTTTATGTTAAATCTGTCTAAAAAACCCTCTTGAAATGAAGAGATTTAATGAAACTACGGGTTAATCAAGATTTTTATTTAGGTTTTCTAAAATATTTATTTATTTGCCTAGCACAATTTCGAAATAAATTAATGAGACACTGAACATGCTGTAGAGCTGATATTCTCATTATTCTAGGCTTATTCGAGCAGCTGCTCTGGAATGAGTTCACTTCTATAGGCTAATAAGCAACCTTGAGAAAATTAAGAATATCCTCAGTTTCCCTATGAGTCAGAGAAAATTTGTCAATATACGCTAGTGTACTGCACAATTAAATACCACCATGAATATGGTAATTATACTGTAGTATGACAAGATTTCCCTGTACTTTAATAGTAGGCTGCATTAGAGATCCACAGAATATTTACTTATCTTACAAAAAGAATTTGTAAACCTTGCTGAATTTCAAAGGATTTCCCTCTCCTGAGCTGATTTATTCTGCAGGAGATTGAGTATATACTGACCTGACTGCTACGTGTAATAATAGCACCACTAAAACGTCACTGACCATGTAAAACATTACGGGGAAATCTAAATTGCCATGTAAGGCAATGTAAATGTACAGAAAGTTACTTCCAAAAGCACAGAGAAACCTAAGCCCTGCAAATTATTGAAAATTCAACTTTATCAGCTGCAAATTTGCAAGTAATTCATAAACTTCAATGTTTTTCGGAAAGCTCTTTCACAAGTGTGTAAAAAATGTTCTCAATGTCAGTAATAAATGACAGGCGAGGAATTTTGGCAGCAAATGTTTCAGCTGTCCTCATGAAATGGATGAATATTTCCCTCCTTACATTAATTCGTGTTACAACACATACACAGGAGAATGATAATAGGGTTCTTCCCTCATACTTGTCATGTATAAAATATTGTACCACTTCATAACATTAAAAGGGTGAGTAAGGCCAGAGATTGCTTAAAAAGAAAAGGGAAACCTAAAGTTTGAAATGTAACATCTTCAATGTGAAATGTAGTATTCATGAACACTCTCAAATACCAACCTCATCTCAAGTACTGGCTCCTGCTGATTCTTACTGACAGCTGTTATAATGCTTACCTTGAGACATTTGGTTTTAAATGTCAGACTGGTTGGATGTTACTTCTTCCCTAAACATTCACCAACAAGATGAGAAACATGTTCACTAAAAGAAAACAGAAAAGAAAAAATAAATCATGTGCAAATGTGAAACATGTGAAATGTTCTGTAAGGAGATTTCATTTCAGATAAAAATTATCCGAAGTAAATTATTTCTTTCTGTGCTTCCTAAGGTTGCAAAATAGAGAGGGTTTCATGTATACAGTATCTACTACACGTAGAAGGACAGAATTCTGCTAATAAACCCATGTTTACAGAACTTGCACAGGTATACTTATGTACAAGAGTGCCTGAGAGGTGTGGGCATGAAAAGACTGATCTCAACCCTTTCATTCTCTGTGAGTCTCTGAAAAATTTGCTACCGTTCTCATCCATGCATGTTCAGTGGGGTACTTCAAAGACCAGAAGCTAATCCAATGCTTGTGAGAAGTAGCAAACATCTTCCTCTTAAATTGAATGATCTTTGACTTTTGCACATCTGTAATGGATTGTTTTGTTTCATTTTGTGAAATGGTCAGATTTCATATTGTCTGAAGATTTATTCATAAAGGGGCTTGAGAAATTTGTCTTGGGCTCTATATTGGCTCTTACAGCAAGAGAAATTAATGCCCTTGCTCATTAAGAAATTAATCATCCATTTAAATGGCTTTTTAACTCTCAACAAATCTGATCTCCCCTCCTCCTTCACCCCCTTTTCTTTTAAGTCCTTTAAATAGCACTGCAAGAGAGCAGAAGTGTACATAAGGGAAGTAGTGGGGCTGAATTGCTTCGTATCAAGACTGGTTGCCTTCCCATGCAGTGTGTTTTCATAAGAACCCAAATGTTTACACCCCTTCATAGAGCATGTGTGGGGTATTCATCGGCCAGTGTTGTAGAAGAGTTCAAACTAGATGATGTAAAATATCTGCATCTATTAGAAGAGTATTTCTGTCTTTGCCTGCCTTATCTATTTAAATTCATATTTTTGGCAGAAATTAATCTTTTTGTATGCATCTTTGCAGCACTTTAAGGAAGGAAACATTGTATTAGAGACAACAAGGTCACAACGGAGACAACTAAAAGCACCATTGGAATATTCTTTGACTTTGTAATCTCACAGGTCTTGGGACTAATGTTACCTTGTGTCAGGCCTCTAAAGAAATTACACTTCAGTAGGGACTAGACAGTGTATTTTTTCTAAACAGATGAGAGTAAAATCAAAATGTGCAACAAGTCATTGTTTAAAAGCATAGCACTAGATGATTGACCGAGGAAATACTGCTTCCTCCTATTGAACTTGAGAATTGGTAGCTGGCACTTATTTATTTTTCCCTCCCTCCTTCTTCTGTGTCTGTGCCTAAATGACTGTCTCTGACCATCTTCCCACTGCCTAGAATGAAGTAAAAAAGTCTGTATTTCTGGCTGGTGTTACATTGGCCGTTAGCTTCAGAAAATGTTAAGTGAGTTGAGGTTGTTCTCTGGGTTGTCATCTGGAGGCTGCTAACCTATGGGCATCACCCATAGGCAATCAGAAACCAGCGTCAGTGCACACTTCAAAATTAAGTGAACACTGCCTGGACATGAGTCATTAAAATGAAAGAATCCTATAAGAGAATTAGCATGCAATAGTCAGTAATTGAAGCACTGCAAGTACTTACGAACAAGCAATCCTCGAATTTTTCTGTGTTAAAAATATAGCTGTTTCTCCGCATATGATGACCCCTGTGGAATGATTCTTGGAGGACAGTATTTTCCTTGTCAGATGCCAATCCAGTTTGGAGATGTGTGCAAAAATTCGTCCTGTAGCTTTCTTGAGAGATTTTTGTAACCTTCCTCTGTTGGGTGTGTAGGCATAGACATAACATTATACGCAGCTACATGAGGGACCTACAGCTACTGCTGAGTCTCATACAGATTTGACTATATTCAATTTCTCAGACACATCTGAGCTGCCCTTTCTCTTTTGTTCCACAGGAATATGCACAACTGAATTTATCCTTAATTTGATTTAAGACTAGGATTCACCAGACTTCTTTTCACAACCTGTACAGTTCACTAAACTCTTAAGTAAACTCCCTGATCTTCTGTGAACATGATACTGGTGGGTCACTGTGCCACTGGCATCTGGAGATATCCTACATAAAACTTAGATTAAGACTTACTTTTTCTTCCATCAATACTGAATATCAGTTTCGGATAGCAAACACGTAGTTAACCCTTTTCTCATATAGATCCAGCTTTTATTTTACATGTTTTTCTCAACTTCTTTATTCAGCAGTAGTTTTAGTGGAAATGTTGCTTAAGTCAATAAGGTCAATAACTCATCTATTTTTAAAGGCTCAGTTATATGAAAACAGGTCCAGTGTCCTTACTAATACATACTGAGGGAGTTTATAGCTTATGAGTTTATCTTGCCTGCAGTCTAATTACAGCACAACTAGCAAGGCAATAAATTAAAGCTACAAAATGAAGTGTTAGACATGAGATTTACAGCTGGAGACTAGGTAAGATGACAATTGTAGGTATACATCTACCTGTACATTTAGAAAGGAAAGAGTAATAGAAGAAATGAAGATTAAAAGGTAATTTAGATGGGAAAGGGATTGTAATTAATGTCATAATTCAATTTGTTTTCCTTGCTATCATATATAGGACTAAATATGTCCATTAACATATGCTCTGTGTACACAGAATCCATATTATGTGCTATTAAACATTGTAAGAGGTATTGTAACATAGCCACGACTAGATTAAATCCCAGTTCAGCTGTGTGCCTAAACCCGATCCCCAGTTCATTGGGATTGTTTGGTCCTAAATCTCCTGGCAATGCTTCTAGCTGCCATTTCTACTACTAACCACAGAGATATCAGCTGTGATCTTCAGTCCTGCAAACATCAGAATTCCTAGTTTGTCTAGATAGCTTCTAAAAAATTTCACTTGAAACTGATGGTTCATCCCTAATAAATCTACAGTTTAATGCAGCTATTGATGGCAGTGTGTTGCTTCGTACCTAGGAATGATTTTACCTATTGCTATCTGACCTGCAGCCTCTTCAGAAACTCTAGGAGTAAAAAGGTGTCTTCATCAACAGTGATAAGGATGTGATATTTTCTTTTTATATATGAATCTCTGGTAGTAGAACACTTAAGCAGTGGAGGCCAGGTACAAAATACTTATATGGGAAAAATATGAGATCTTTAGTCATATTCATGTTGTTAGTAGCTATCATTCTTGTTTTCTTTAATGAAAGTCTTATTTTAGGTAAGCACAGGATCCTTAAGAGAAAAAGTGAAGTTAGACTACTTTCTAAACTAGTGCAGAAAGTTGGGAGCTCAGAAGTTAAATCTCTGGTACTTTGCATAACAGAAGAGGTTTGAATATCTGTCATGTAAGTCTTAAATGACTGTACTAATTACTAGATTATTGAGGCCACAAGGCAAGATTAAGGCATGATGGGACAAAAAATGTCATTTCAAGCTCTCGTCTAGAAGAATATAAACTCACTTCATAGTTCAATTCCAGGACTGAGATTAGACCAGTATATAGTGCTCGTGGTTAACCAGTTAATTGCTTATATTATGCTGAAATATTCTTTGTGATCCAGTTAGGTTTTTCTTTTTTTTTTTTTTTACTTTTACTATATCAAATTATTGGCAGCGTTTTCTATAAAGGATTTGGAGTTTGTACCTATTTAGTCTGAACCTTTGCAGTGTAATTTTCTTTTTAATTTTCTCAAGAATTTGCTATGAAATGTTGTAGGACCTCGTTTGAATTCTGGAAATCTTAAGTATTTTACAGTATATGAATATATGTGTTTCACAACTTCAGTTTCTTGTTTCTCATAATCCTCCCATTTCAGAGCAGCTTTCATTAATAGGATGACTTGTGTTTCTGCAACAAGCCTCAACATTTCTGTTCCTATACACTAACAAATCACATGGAGAAGAAAACTACTAAATGAGTTGTTGCTCAAGAGGCTGGGTGAGGCTTACCCTTGGAAAGCAACACTGCAAGCCAAGGACAGTATGTATAAATGCACTGCATTGAGTACATTTTTCACTCCACGGAGACCCATCAGCCCTCCTGGCAGATTCCTCCCATGTTTTCTCAGCACACCCATAAATCCTGAAATCCCTCCCACTGAAGAAAAAGCCCAAACCAACAACAAATTATGCTTACTTCAGGGTAAGCACAGCAAATCAGCTAATACAGCCAAGCAGATATGCTTTTATTTAAGACAAATGAATGTGTGGGTTGATTCTTGAGAAAACATCACAAGCTTCTTGCTGACAGTGATGAAGTCTTTCGACACTTGAGTTTTATTATTTGCAATGTCCAGCCATTTCATGTTCAAAAAGAAAACACTAAATTTCTGAAATCAGTGGAGTGGGGAGAAAGCGTCCTTAAAAGGACCCTTCTTCAGTACCTACCACAGGCTGAGCAAACAAACTTTCCAGAGGAAGTCTTCATTTCCAGAGCTTAAGGAGATCCCTGTAGCAAACAGTGCTGACAAAGTGTATCTACATCATCCATTCATTAATCTGTATTACTTCTTTTAGTGCTTCTGCTGTTGAAGCCAGCTCTGTGATTGCAGTACATTTGCTCTGGAAGGATTTCTGCTGTATCATGCACTAGGGAGAAATAACTGTTGAGTACAATTTAACTCTCTAAGCTGAGGGGAAAAAAATGAATAGTAATTATTCCCGTTTGCTTGCCTTTCAGGAAATGTGCATTTTAAAAGCTCATGTAACTACTAAAGCAGTTGCATGCTGAGCAGTTTTGAAAGATTTTTAAACAGTTTGAAATTCATAATATTTACTGCCTCACAAGGACCACTGACAACTAGGATGGGTTTGGATCCACTGTTTACTTTTCATAAATCAGACTTGATTGAAACAAGGAACAGAAGCCTGAACCTCATGAATCATCTGCTTACATATAGTTTCTCTGTACCAGGATTGCAAACATTTGCATTATTGGAAGCTTTCATGTTTAAGAGGATTCTCTCATACGCACAGCATTATCTGATAGTCAGTAAGTCTGAGAGATACTCCGATGCAGAATGTTGTTTCATCCTAACTGGAGTACTAGTTATTTGTGTCGATGAGTTTCATTTCTAGACTGGAGAAACATATAAAATATCCTCCACTTCCAAGAGTGTGTTACTATAAATTGAATATAGAGTAACAGAATCATTTTTGCTGGAAGGGACCTTAGGAGGTCATTTAGTGCAACCTTCTGCTGAAAGCAGGTGTAGCCACAAAGTCAAATCAAGTTGCTCAGTGCTTTTTCCAGTCAACTTTTGAATATTTCCAAAGCTCCAGATCCCAGACTCTTTGGGCAACCTGTTCTGGTGCTTAACCATTCTCATTACTTTTTCTCATTATGCCTAGTCAAAATTTCCATTGCTACATATTACGAGTGTCGCCTCTTATCCTTTCACTGTGCATATCTTCTACAGAAGAGTCTGGCAGTCTTTTCTATAACTACCATATTATTAAAGAAACAAGTTAAATTCCCTTTAGGTTTTTCTTCTCCAGACTAAACAAACCTGGGTCCTTCAGCATTTCCTTGTATGTGCTGTGCTTCAGGCATCTGCCCAACTCATTGGACCTCTGCTGAACTTTCTTCGGTTTGTCATTTTAGCTGTAATAATTGGAGGTGCCAAAACTGGACACAATACTCCAGATGAAACCTCATGAAATCAGAGTACAGGGTAATAATCTACTCTCTTGGCCTGCTGGCTCCTTCTATCTTATTAGTGTGTCCCAGTACATACTTAGTCTTTGTTTCTGTAATGCCATACCCCTGTCTTACGTTCAATCGTCATCGCTCAGGACTCCCTGTAGAGTTGCTCCCTAGTCAGTCAGTCTCCATGGGCTTTGCATTTGTTTTCATTCAGCTCCATAAGATTTCTGCAACTGGCTGCTCCAGCTTGTCAAAGTTCCTCTGAGTGTCAGTTGTGTGAATCTGAAGAAGGAGCATCCCATTTCATCATCCAGTCTGTTGATGAAGATATTAAACACTAACTGCCTCCATATTGACTCCTGAGGAATACCTCTCATACCTGTCTGCCAGTCATACTTCGAATCATTGACCAACAGTCTTTGAACACTGCAGTAGAACCAGTCTTTCACTCACCTTACAGTCCATCATCCAGTCAATCGCTCTCGTTTTGGCTACAAGGGTGCCATAAGACATCCTTTCAAAAGTCTTGCTAAAATCAAAGACACCCCCTCTCTGTCACTGAGCTAGTCATTTCATCATAGAAGGCCATCAAGTTGGTCAAGCATGATTTGTCCTTGTAAATCTACGCTGGTTTCTCCCAGTCACCTTCCTGTCCTTCATGTGTCTGGAAATTGCTTTCAGGAGGACTCTTTCCATAGTCCTCCCAGGAGTGATGTGAGGCTGACTGGCCTGCTGTTGCCTGGATCCACCACCTTGCCATTGTTGAAAATAGATGTAACATTTGCTGTTTTCTAGTCATTAGGAAATTCCCATGGCCATAGACCACAGACATCTGACAGCAACACCAGCCATACAGTCAGGTGTTGATCCACAGGATCCACAGCTCCTCTCTGACTGATTCCCCTTGACCAGCAGGGTTGAGGAGAACACCGACAGTTTCTCTTTGCCCTTCATTCTAACCCCAAGGACCATGTAGTAACCCTTGATCTACTCAAGGTCTCCATTGGCAGTATCACTGATACCCACATGGACAAGCAGTAATCAGTAGTATCCGGAGTCCTAAATTAACCTTGGCAAAGTCTTCACAGATTTGGGACACAGATGAGAGCAAGTATCGCAAGACAACAAATCTGGTTGACAGAGGGCTTTTGCCTTCTTTTACAGAAAGACCGTCATTACACTCCGAGTCAGTGGCTCCATCTCTTGGGTCAGGCATGATCAGCCTATGTGCCTCTTCAGGAGTCCCCATTCCTCCTCTCCTCCTTCCAGTCCCCATTTTTCCAGCCAAGCACCCCTAAGGAGAAACATCCTTTTTTGCACCAGTAGTCACCAGTTTCCAGCTCCCACTGTGGCTGGAGTCCCTGTCCTCCCCCCACTTGAGCACAGCCACTGGCTGTCCTTCCTTCTGTGCAACATGGGGCTGGGATTCTCCCTGCAGCCAAAGTCCTACACAGCTTTGTCCTCCTTCAGCATATCCACCTAGGTTAATTACAATTTCTAATCTACTTTACAGATAACTGAAAATTTTTGACATCTTGTTCTAAAATTTTTCAAATTTTTTCAGTTCTTGTATTAAAAAGAATATAAATATTGTGTATATGCACACACGCACACAAACTGAGGTTTTCTGATTAGAGACAAAAAAATAAGTCAGTTGTGAAATTACGGCTTCTACAGTACTGAAGTAAATTGTCTTCTTCCCCTTTCAATCTTTGAACCTTGGTTACAAAGAAAGCAAAGAGACACACAGTATAATAATCATGCCCATGACATGAAGTTACAAATTTCTGTGTGAAAAATAACTTCATGTTCTTTCATGAGGTGTCTTGTGAATTGTTACCCTGAAGCTATTTCCACATAAGTTTTGAATTTTCCACCTACCTGTTCTGACAGCTTTTGAAACATTCTTCTTTGTAATGTGCAGCACCCAATCTAGAAAAAAGCCTCTGTACTCTAGTGAATGTGTAATGTCTGCTTAAATGCCCTAGCCAGTTTCAGTTTTTCAGTTTCCTGTGTCAAAATTAACATCAAAAATGGTTTTGCTTAAATTCCTTCCGCAATTTGTATTCTTCACCAATACACATTAACGAGTTCATAAAAATGCATCATTGACCCATTTAAAGTATGTGATTAACCGTCAATATGAGATACTAACTTGCAGTGCTTTGATAGAAATGATCATGTACAATTATATTTGATGATGATAATTCGTAATTATCATTTTTGTTACATTTTAAACATACAGTATGGCAACTGCTAGATATTCAAAACTTCTGTATAAGTTAAAGAAATAAATGCTGATGTAAGTCTTACAGACCAGTCATGATCAGCATGATTGATTGGTCACATAACTCTTCTCAGTACTGTCCATCACAACAGCACCTCTTGGACTGCTGAAGGATCTTGTAGCTAAGCTATACTTATAAAATGTAATAGTTACTCTTTATAAAATATTGTGGACCACTTTTTCTCAGGAAGCACTGATATGGAAATCATTTTCAATAAAAAGGATCTTGATATTCAGTGGACAGAAATATCACCAAGTTATGTGGATTTTTTACTTCTATCCCTTTATGTTAAAATTAAAAATAATAAACATCATCAATTCCTCCAGTATCAAGACCCAAAACAGATTTGAAACT
>VZSC01019993.1:939295-973417 GCA_013398225.1 Steatornis caripensis | reverse complement strand
GACTGGAACACAGGAAGTTCCACATGAACATGAGGAGGAACTTCTTTACTGTGAGGGTGACAGAGCACTGGAACAGGCTGCCCAGGGAGGTTGTGGAGTCTCCTTCTCTGGAGATATTCAAAACCCACCTGGATGCATTCCTGTGCAACCTGTTGTAGGCTAACCTGCTTTAGCAGGGGGGTTGGACTAGATGATCTCTAGAGGTCCCTTCCAACCCTTACCATTCTATGATTCTATGATTCTATGATTCAGTCATTGTGCTGATTTTACCAGAAAAAAAAAAATGCCTAAAGAACTCTTGTATGCAAGGAAAATACATCTAAGACAACTCCTTTTCAATTGTAACTACAGAAGCCACATCTGATCTATGGGCAAAAGCTTGGAAAAATAAGAAACTTCTGGACCACATTATGCAAGTTTCTCTAAAATTTAATCTCTTCATTGTTGAAGAGGTACGTAGACCAGAAAAAAAGATACAGGTGAGCAGTGCTTTAATAACATTTAAATTCCTTCCTTCAGTTTTGTCAGTGAATTTTAACTGTATATTACCTAAGAGAGAAATTTACATCAAAAAATTCTCTTTAGGTGCAAGAAAGACTAAGGCCTCAAGACAGAAGAATTTCAAGACCTCAAGTTTCTTTGGTTTTTCCTTCTACTGTATCTTACTGCTCATCACAAATATCTTGCTGCAATACTGGTGTTTCAAAATTCGAACTACAAAGAGATTATAATGGTAATGGTTAGTATATTACACAATTGTGAATTATTTTAATAATTTGTAAGTAGTTGGGAAATTTTGAAATTAAATGTTCTTTTCTCCATTTTGAAAAGTCTAGATTCTGGGAAAAAAATTAAAGA
The DNA here is from genome assembly GCA_013398225.1 of Steatornis caripensis. Lineage (NCBI taxonomy): Eukaryota > Metazoa > Chordata > Aves > Caprimulgiformes > Steatornithidae > Steatornis > Steatornis caripensis. Next base: position 972,559 of record VZSC01019993.1, on the reverse strand, counting down.
TCTGTTGTGATTATTTTTTTCACTTGTAATATATGACAAATCTAAAAATTTGTCAAAAAAGATTTTAAAAAATCTATTTTTATGACTTTTCATTTTAAAATGCATATTTATTTTAGAATAAATTGGTCAAAAAGTGGAGAATAAAGCTATTAATCTCAATTCATAATCCTTTGCGTCATAGAGTTCTACTTTCAGGGGAGAGATACATGTATTTAGCTAGTGTATGATATTGGACCTGCATAGTGAGCCACAATGGCTTTTAAGTGAGGGAGAAATCTGGTAGATGTTTTTTGATCTTTAAAATTATTTTGTACTCAGGAAAATAATTCTTTTTCCAATGCTAGCTTTGAATAAACATTTTAATAAATGCAGGAAAGTAAAAAATTAGTGTACACATATAAACACATACGCTTGGTCATGTATATTTAAATGCCATTATTGAAGTTGTTAAGCAAAGCACAGAAATGAAAAGGAATGACCAAGTTATTTTTAGTGTGCAATCGTGATGTGCCTTCTGCATTGTGGTAGAGTATTTTTTTATATCTTCACTTTAGATATGATCCCTGAACATTTGTCTCATTCATTGCGTATGGTGGCAGCAAAGACGGACTGATATATTATGCCTGGCAGCCATTTGTGTTGACAGTGTCCTGTCCTTGTATAATTAATTAAATAATTAAAGTGGATAGAAAGAAAAAGAAGACTAAATTCTTAATAATGATCAGCATGCTCACAAATGAAGAGAAAGAACTTGGTTCAAATCTCTCCTCTGAATAAAATGGTCATGAAGTCACCATGTGACAACTTGTCTTGCAGACATCCTGTACTTGTTATCCTGCTAAGGCTGTAACAAGTTACATGATCCCCATTATTGTAAATCTAAAAATTATACTTTTAAACAGATCTTAGGTGGCAATTGCTATGTAGAAGGTCTCTGAAAGGCCTATGCCAAAGACCGTGGGGAGGACAAAGTTGATCCTAACAAATGAAGCTTATGTGGAAACCAACTGCCTTACTGGAAGAAGACCTCAGAAGGAGGTTTTGCCTCATGCTTTGAGTTACTCTGCTTGCACTGAGTAGTGACAGATAGACTTATCCAGAACGTAGAGACTGCAAAAGGAGTGTTTGAACAGCATCTAATGTATCCTCAGTTGCCAGAGGTACTGCACATAATTCCCTGTATTGGCTTGCAAGCGGATGTGGCTTAGTTAGAAGGAATATTTCCTTACACCACAAGGAAAGCAAAGATAGGTTGACCATGTTAATCATGGGACCAATTGATTTATCTTGCCCCTGCATCTTTCTTTTTTGTAGTGCAAATGAAGAGGCAGACACAATTAAACTCTTCACTTTAAACCTAGAATTAATTTTTCAATGATTTCTAGCAAACTGTTGGACAATTTACATGTATATCAGGTTCTTTACATGCAGACTATAACTACTGTTAGCTGTGAGAGTAATAACATTGAGGCAGCTCCTATGGGGGAGAAATGTTAGCATTCAGCTTTCTAATTATTAACACTATTAATCTTCTCTCTTGCTGTTTTTAGAATTCCAATCAAACTATTTAAAAATTTAGAACCTACTCCATGGGAAAAAGAAATCTTAATTGGGCAGGATGTGCAGATTTTCTACACGTAAATGAGGGTTCAGGTTAACTACTCCTTGCCAATGATATTGTGAACTAGGGGTGTTGCTCCTTCTACTTCTTCTGAAATAAAGCAGAAGTGAAAGGCCTGGGCTCAAGTCCCCGAAGAGCATTTGCAAATGCAAGGAAACTATAATAATTATCCATAGGATCTGTGTGCACAGCAGCAGTATAAAAATATTGCAAGCTGGATGCGTGGTTGAAAACAGAACCATTCAAGACTTAAGTGTCACAACAGTAGACAGTGTTATGATAAAGGTCTCAAATCATTTATCAATCATTTACTCCTAGTATTCTTAAATATAGCAAGCATCCCTTTTTTTTTCCTTTTGCTTTTTGCTTTTCTATCAGGATGGTTCCTAATGGAGGTAAAGGTAGTAAATGTGACCAAAGAAAAAAAAATAAAGAGAGCAAGGCAAATAAATAAAAAATAAACTTAATAAAGAAAGTTTACAAATGAAGTGCTCTCTAGATTATTCCATAGGTCATTCTCTTTTTCTGTCCTTCGTTTTCCTCACAAAAATCCCTGCCGAGCTCCTCTGCTTTGATGCCCACAGAAAATCATACAACTACTGAGTATCAACACTGATTTACAACCAGGGAGCTAATTTTATCCATTAAACTGAAGTATGATGATGGGGAATTTTTTAGAACCATGTACAATACAACTGCAGCAATGTTAATGACAAACACTCTCACACAGAAATTCACCCTCCACAGCCTACGACAAGAGGGGAAACCTTGTCTCCCACACAGTGTGCCAGGGAATTTTTGCCATTGCCTGCAAAGGCAGGATTTCAGTCAATAACTATGGGATAATTTCAACATCACCACCAGTAGGGCTCCATACTTTACTTGGATCACACAGCACTTGTCTTCATACATGAGGCCATTTTGTGAAAAAGCTAGTACACACAGGGGAGAAGGGGGAAGGGAGTAGTGTTATGTTTCTTCTTTTAGCACAATTTCCACAGAGATTAAGTTAAAAGATCTGTTGCACAGAAAAAACTAGATATTGCTTAAAATACTTGAGTTTTAATATGATGGCTGCAGCCTGAAGAGCATAACAGACATCATAGCTCTATAAGCTGCTGAAGACCATCTATGCAAGGAGCTATTTAATTGAGTTGTAAACCAAATACTTACAACATCTTGCTGAAAATCTCGTTGGGTGGAATAAGTAAGCTTTATACCACAGTTGCCAAGCTTTTCCATTCATGTCTCCACTTCTATTTACACTTCCAGGCTTGCTTCCAAATTTCCTAGTTTGGGAAATGCTGCTTTGAGACCTCAAATTAAAAGCATATGTTGAGATTTAGCCTGACCTTTAGAAATTGTAAGTAGTTGAAGGAGATGATGAGGGGGTGATAGATGGAGGGACAGGAAGAGTCAATAAGAAATTCTTTTCCACACTCACAAACAAAATTTACATTCTAATTGTTTTTTTTTTTAGTTTTCTTTTTGAAATGAATGTTCCAGCATGCTGCTCTATGTGTGCATATGTATGTGTTGATTTATCAATTTTCCCATTATCCGTTAATAACTTTGTACCTATTAGTCAACTTATAAGAGGAGCAGAGCGCTCATTCTTCCAGATTTCATAAAAGCAAAGGTCAAGCAAAGGAAAAAGTATTTTTTAGTGATCATCCTCCTGCAGAGTGAGATTTTACCCATCATTGTTCACTAGAGAATCTACTTCACTAGAGAATCTACCCTTCTGAGATCTCCTTTGGAGATCCCACCTCCAGAGCAGCACTGCTCACTCGTGCCGTATTCTTCCTCTAGCACCAAAGAATCCATCAGCAAGACACAAAGCCACAGGAAACCAGGCTTTCTTAATGCCTCCACTCAGGAGATATTAATTATTAATTAATATTGGGCTGGTACCTAGAGGTTAAATGTGGCACAAATAAAGCAGTACTGGATTAGATGCCAGTAGAGGGAAGCCAGAGGGTTCAACAACGTCAGGTAAATTAAGAGAGCAGATCTCACTGCTCCCACAGTGTCTGCTGGTGCCTGGAATCATGCACTGAGGAGATTAATGCCTGATAACCCCTTTTGGTGCCACTAGAAAGAAAACTGCCAGCTGAACTGCCTCAAGCCACCAGGGGACAAACTGAACTGGTTCTGATGGTGACTGCAAACTGGAAGAATCTATAAGCGGCCTCTGTTTGTGTCTCCATAAAACACTTAGACAAAAATGTTTCAGAGTATGATTTATGAACTTCTCCTCCAGTCTTCCGTTTCTGCAGCAAAGGCAAATGCTCAGTCTAACTAAATATTTAGTCTTGTCCTTAAAAATTTAATTAAACTTACCAGCATAAGATGACTATTTACTTTGCCAGTGAACACTATTGTACTCTGTATCAATTTCCATCTTTGAACTGTTTTTCTATAAAGGCACAATTCAATAAAAAAAATAAAATTATAGGTTTAAAATTATGCTACATTTTGCACTAAGATTGAAGCTACAGACATTGTAATTTAGCATCACCTGATTGCTAGAAAACCAATAGGAAATAAATGAACATTCATTTCTGCAGCTGTTTTGCTCAATAACCATAATAATATAGTTGTTAGACATAAACATCACATACCAGCTCTGGCACAGCAAAAAAAAGGCTACCAAGCTAAGTACCTGATAAGCTTTCACGTTCAAGTGTTTGCGTGCAATATCAGTATTTCTCCAATACAAATGACGGTAGATGACAGCTGTCACTTAAGTGCATATGGTGTTCTGAATAAGCAGGGTCTCCCAAGATGTGAGTTTAAGAACAATTTTTATTCCACCAGTTACTAAATTTTGTCAGTTTTCTGGACTAGAGGGAGGGAATCCCTTTGATGCTCACAAGTGAGGGGGAAAAATTAGAGACATGATTAAAGAAAGCAATAAAACAAAAGATTAAGCCTGAGGTTTTCAGTAGAGCCTAAGGGAGCTAACTTAGTTCAAAGGCCTCTAATTCCTTTAGGCTTTGTTGAAATTCCCAGTCTGAGAAACACATTGCAACACCGATTACTGCAGTTACCCAACCAAGGAGCAGTACTAAAGGAACGTTGAGTAAGAGAAGCACTCCATGAGACTCTGTTTTAGATAGAATTACAGTTGTAACCGCCTCATGAAATCTAACTCCATTCCCTGCTTTCTACAGGAACCTTCACACCACCACTCTGCTGTCCTGGGATGCGTGCACACACACATCCCCCACCTCATTCAGCTCTTCCTCCTCAGCTCAGATTCTAATTGGAACATTTCTGGGTTTTCTTCATAACTAAGATTTGCTTCAGATTGTGACTGGCTGTTACAGAAAGTCAAAAATTACTACAATACCTCTCAGAATGATACATTAGAAACTTCTCTAAATTTTTTTATCAATCTCCTCCTCACTATACCTTCACACAAACTGCAGGGCATACTGTGAAAACAGGAGTCCATGAGACCACTGAAGAAGAACCAGCTTTCTGAAAGAAGTGAAAAGGTGTTTCTGATGGATTTAGATGCACCATGACGTGTTGTATGTTCTATATCCATGCCGAGTACCACTTCAGCCCATCTGATAAGCGACAGGTACCTTGGACTTACTTCACACACACATGTGTAAAATATTCACAGAAGGTCAGCTGCACCCAGAACATGCTGGACATAAAGCAATGTGTTATATAATTAATCTGTGCATGAAAAAGTAAGCCTAATGTACAAAAAATTATCAGCTTTACTGTGAATTCATAGGGCATGTAGGGTAGGTTGGATGTACGACTATCACGCTCGCTTAGTGTAGAGCTGATCGGGACATGTGTGAGGAAGAAAAGCCAGGATTTCTTTGGCAGCCTAAGTGGAAATATAGATCTTACAAAACTTACGGCCATCTGGAAAAGTCAGGGAAATGGATAAAACCCTCAAAAATTTCCTGCTAGAAAAAGTGGACATGTGTTATGAAACATGGACAGTAGAGCTGAGACTGGAGATCAAGGAAAGAATGCGTCTCGTGGGGTCCTTCTACTCAGGGATCCAAAATGCCAGGAAAATAGCTGAGACATATTACCAAGTTTTGCCTTTTTACACACAAGTTTGCATTTTGTAAATCTCTAACCTCATTACAGATGTTAGATTCCTTACTTTGAACATTTCATAACATCTTTAAATCGGTGGGATTTTCCTCCCTTCTAATTTTCCACTCTGATTGAGAGGATGAGCCAGTTAGAGCCTTTCACCTTGCTTCATTTCTCTTCTGCCTTTTTGGTAATCTTTCCACCATAATCTCCTGCTTTATAGGCACAAGGCATAACACCTACAGCTCTCAGATGGCCTTCTGCAAGAAATATAAGAGCAACCTGGGACTACTACTCATGAAAAATTACAAGAGGGGAGGTGTGCTGAATTCTGTCATGAACAAATTTTTCACAGAATTTCAAGCATGGCTTTGCTTACTTAGCATGATTCCCAGCATCAGACGTAACTGTTCCTCTTGCTAGATTGGTTTCTCAAACATTTTTATAACTACTTTGTGGAAAACTGGAGTACTTTCTGGTTGTCCCTGTTCCAAATTTATATAGCTTTCTTTTTATTTTTCTTGTCCCATGATAGCTATCATTTAAAATATAGTAAGAAAGAGACTAACACAGCTTATCATTCTGTAAGTTGTCCGCTCTTGGGGAAAAATACTTTAAATTAAAATATACTTTATTTTCTATTTCCTTCAAGGCTTTGCTCTCTTTCTTTCTTTCCCCAAACAGTTTAAAAATAAGATTTTTTTTAAATTCTTGCTTGAAATCACATTTTCTAAATTATTCAAACTATTGGCACTTAACCTCATTTATATAAATAAACAGAATGTGTATTTACTTTTTTTTCAATAGTTTACATTTTCTTCCTACAAAAATAAGTCTTTGAAGTTCAGACAATAAAAAGAATATATCTTATTCTAGTAATTCTATAAATCCTCAAAGTAGGTCAGTGACTATAGTAGAAGAGAGAATGTAATTGTATTATACCATGTGTGGCTCAAGTAGAACATTTTCCAGTAATGATGTTCAGAATCACAAATAGATAAATAGCATCAGATATGTATAAGTCTTGAACAGGTAGTAGCAAATCATTTAGGAGCATTTGGGAGAGATTGAAAGTTAAGTCTCTTGCCTCATCATCTGGAAAGAAAATTTCCACACACTTAGCCACACCAGAAGGATCAAAACAAAGAATTCAAATGAGATTTCTCACATCAGTAAATTTTGGTAAAAATTCAGTTCAGATCTGTGACACGGACAGTGGGGATGATTTTTACCTTTTTGTTCTGTTTGGAAGAAGGAAGAATATTGCAGTGCTGACGTACACAGCATGAGAATTGGGAGAGGTGAGTGCTATATCTAAAAAAAAGCATCCTCCCCTCTCCTCAAAAAAAAAAAGTCAAGAAATGAACTGGGTCCTACTGGTAGAGTTCCTATTTTTGTCAGGATCTGTGTTCTTCCCTAGGCTGGCTTTGGGAGTGCTCAAATTTGAAGTACTATTTGAGTTCAAAATGCACCTGACCTGTGCAGGTCAAGTTTGGAATCCAAAAACTAAATAAGAAATTTTGGGGAAGGGACGAGGTTGTGTTCTGGTCCTTCAAAGCACTGGGTGGTTGAGAAAACCACAGGGTACAGCAGAAGTGAGAAAAAACCCAGCCCTGCACCACAGCTGAGTGCAGGGCAGGAGCCTCCCTGAAAGAATTAGTGAGCAGCAATCTTTTCTGTTTAGTGCACTACTGACTCAATTGATATTGCCACATAACCTACACTGAATTTCCACATTAGAAGTAGTTCCCATTTTGACAATATTTGACCACGGCGACCCAGAGCACTACCAGCCTCATTTTCTCACAGTTGACCTGCATTTTGCATTATTCACTGAAGACTAGAAAAGAAAAATATGTCATTTGGATGTCCGCACACACCCTTCTACCAGCCTTTTTTATATTTTTCCCAGGGAATTTCTGAATTGTGGTAATAACACTAAGTTTGCAATTGCAGACACAGGAAGAGGACACTAATATAAAGAAAAGAAAAGAAAGAAAACAGTGAAAATAGCAATCAGAGGTGGTAAGTGTATCATTTATATCCCAGTGGCAAATCATGCATATCATAAAGCTAGCAGAGATTTGCTGCAGGTATCTTCCTCCTATTTTTGTGAATGTTGGTCTCTGCACCTTTCTGAGAGAGGTCAAAATAAATGTATAGGTAAAATTTTCATCTGTTCTCAGGAAACGCAGACCTCCATACTAGCCCGTACTAAGTTCACTTCTGTGTTTCCACAGCTTTACATACGTCTGCAGACACTGAATGGTCAGCACTGCTTCTCATCATAGCTACCTGTTAATGATTTCTTAGGATAGTCTTTGTCTGATGTATAAAGAAATTAGTAATAACTCAGTAGAGAATTTCTGTAGTCACAGCTATAGAAAACATGAAATATGTGAGAGAGAAGGAGAGAAATGCATACTTGGTAAAAAATAAGTCATAAATATTTTCCTAACTTCAGCACATAACCAAGTATTAAAGGGGTTGTTCTTGACCAAACATTAATGCCTGAAACAGATCTGGGAATGAGGTTATTGGCTGACCTATTCATGATGGTCAATTTATAACTCATGTCTTTATAGCAAACATTTGCAGCTCATTGTAGAATCACATGTTTCCAAGAGATGTTATATTTTAAAGGTGAAGATGGCATGTTTTGAATATCAAAACCAAGTGAGATTTTGGAGCTATCCTAAGTGTCTAAAGACTCATATGTTTGGTTTATATTTCCATATACCTGTATCTCCACAACAGCTACAGTTTCATATGTTTAAGGAAAATATTAACATTTGAGCTAAGTGAATACTTCTAAGCTCATAATGTCACAGACATTTTCTTTTTCCTCTGGAAACAGATTACTATCTTCTAGAATAATTTTCAGTGTTATTGTTAATACTATTTTTTCTTGATGGCTTTTATACCTTTCTTTTTATCCCGGTGTGCTGACTGAGGGTGGACCTTTGCATAACCTACATTTTTACTTTGAGTGTCAGTGAAATTTACTTCTATGCAAATGCCTGATGAGCACAAAGCATATGTTAAACCTCATATGTTTAAGCTTATGGAGAGTGAGGTAGGGCTGCATAAATAATGCAGGGATTTGGGAACTGGATCAAAAGCAAATAACGATAGTATAAAAAAGAATATGACATTATCTAAATGATTTTTTTCTTCCTAAACTAAGAAACAGACAAATAAATACAAAGTAATTTTAAGAATAAAAATATTTAATGTCAGCTACTTATTAAAAAAACTGAGGACGTCAAAGTATGATTTATAAAACTGCCAGAGAAGTCTCCCTTTTACATAGTAACACATTTGCTCATTCCCTGTTGTTTTCTTACCAAAACAATCCTCAGACCAATAGCTTTCACCATTCAAAATCCTGCTGAAATACCAGTCTGGAGAGTCATTCTTACAAATCTTAATTTTTTGCTGCAGTTCTAGCTTCCCAGGCTTGTCCAGCATCAAGTAGAGTGGTTTGGCATTCAAACAGTTAGTCAGCTAAAGAAGAAAACGCTAAGGACAAGTGCTGGAGGAGTGCAACACAATAAGCTTGATGTTCAGCCCACTTACCTTAGAGCATTTTTAGTCTCTCCAAGCCACGTTTAATATTTTCTATACAGTGAAAAGATATTAACCCAAACAAATGAAACACCTTTCCAGAACAGTGTCGAGCGGTGGCTATGCTCTGCCTAGGCTACGTTATCAGATGTATAGGTTTGACTCCCTGCAAGTAGATCTGAGCAGTGGTCTTGCATCTGCTCTGTGATTTTTGACTGCTCCATTGCTGAAGGAATTTGGATTAGTGCTATGATCAGCACTGACAAGAATTGCACACAGTCATGGAATATGAGATTTCCTTTGATAGAATTTTCATTATTTTTTGCTTTTTTTGTTTTTGTTCCTCCCTTTCAGTTATTGAAGAAATAACTGTAGAAGTGCTCAGGTTGGAAGTGAAAGATTGATTTTCACAAAAAATGGAAATCAACTACAAAGATTGATGAGTTGATTCAGTTGTCTGTCTGTCTGAAAGCAATGTTCATCTCACAATGACTTTTGTGGGAAGAGAGACTGGTCCATTCTCAGAATAAAATGAATGAAAATATCAATAAAATGTAATTTCTGGGAAGGGCTGGAAGGGATTAGATGCAACAGAATGGGAAGGGAAGGGAAGGGAAGGGAAGGGAAGGGAAGGGAAGGGAAGGGAAGGGAAGGGAAGGGAAGGGAAGGGAAGGGAAGGGAAGGGAAGGGAAGGGAAGGGAAGGGAAGGGAAGGGAAGGGAAGGGAAGGGAAGGGAAGGGAAGGGAAGGGAAGGGAAGGGAAGGGAAGGGAAGGGAAGGGAAGGGAAGGGAAGGGAAGGGAAGGGAAGGGAAGGGAAGGGAAGGGAAGGGAAGGGAAGGGAAGGGAAGGGAAGGGAAGGGAAGGGAAGGGAAGGGAAGGGAAGGGAAGGGAAGGGAAGGGAAGGGAAGGGAAGGGAAGGGAAGGGAAGGGAAGGGAAGGGAAGGGAAGGGAAGGGAAGGGAAGGGAAGGGAAGGGAAGGGAAGGGAAGGGAAGGGAAGGGAAGGGAAGGGAAGGGAAGGGAAGGGAAGGGAAGGGAAGGGAAGGGAAGGGAAGGGAAGGGAAGGGAAGGGAAGGGAAGGGAAGGGAAGGGAAGGGAAGGGAAGGGAAGGGAAGGGAAGGGAAGGGAAGGGAAGGGAAGGGAAGGGAAGGGAAGGGAAGGGAAGGGAAGGGAAGGGAAGGGAAACCAGACACCACAGTCTGAGGCAGAATAGTGTCAGTGTTTCAGTTGTGTGCAATAAAAGGGCAATACAATGCAATATTTCTAAAATTCCTGCTGAGAGATTTACAGAATAACATTTCTTTCTTTGGGGATTTTCACCAAATGTCGGCTAATTATTCCTGACATTTATTCTGAGGTCCCATAGTGAAGGAGCACACAACCAGCTAGATTTAAGAAACTAGTAATAGCCAATTTAAAATATTTACTGACTTAAGTCTTGGAAGTTAGAGCCAGAGGGTTCCCCCAATACCAGAGAAAGTTGCAGCTGTGCTATTGTATACCTTGGAGACACCAAAGACAAAAACAAGGGCTAGATGCTGTAAAACCCCAGTGAAAAGTCTACTTAGTGTATGTGTACTGCATGCCAGCTTTGAGAACAGCTAGTTGGCCTATCTTCAGTGTCTAAGCCACAGCACATTTAGTATATTATCAGTTTCTCGTTTGTATACATAGTGTGATGCTTCAGTATTTCTTTCAGTATTTCTTCCCTTATTTAAGGGAACCTGAGAGGACTGTACTAAGTGGACCATTGATTTTGATATTTATCTTTTTTTCTTGACATATATATGAATTCTAATAGAAGAAAGAAATGGGTTTTAATAGAAAAATGAAAAATGAATAAAACAGTTTATAATAATTTAGTCTAACTTACTTCAGTAATGTTGATTTAACTTACCTTAATGATATAAAATATTTAGATCTCAAATCAGAAAAAGGCCTCATAATTAGATATTTGTCTTAGATAAAAGATGAAAGTCCATGCAATGAAGGAGCTCGCTACTGACATGCCATTAAAGCTGCATCAAGGCATGAGCCGTAAGGACTTTGCAGTAATGTAGAGACTGAGGACAGTCAATCTCTTGCCTCACTTGAGGCAACAATTTCATAAATGTTAGCAAAATGACACACAAGTGAAGGAACAAGGGGAGCAAGCAGCTGCAATGTGAGCAGCTACAGTTTAAGGCCAGAGCCAACTCATAAGCTCTTTACCCTGACAGCCATTAGGCAAGGTGAGTGCAGGCCTAGGGATCCTCATGCACATACCTTCAGCATAAAGAATTTGTGTTTTCCGCATTATTCCTGCATTGATTTCTGATGCCTGTGAAGCATCCATCTCATGGGACACTGAAATAGTTTCCATGATCATTCTAATTTCACTGAATTTAAAATTGTCACAAATCCTAAACTAATTTTCAAGACACAGGAACTGCTATTATAGTTGAAACTATGTGATAGTATAAAAATGTTTTCCTGCTTAGATTCAGTAGAAACTACTCAATTATAGTGAGGTACTGATCACGTATGTGGTTAGTAAAATCCTTTGATTTAATAAACTTAAATAAAAAACCTAACCATGTGGCTTATACCCATATACCCTCCATAAATTTCAGCATGAATTCACATAAGATGATCTGCTCCCACAATATGGACAGATCAAGGAAGCCTTAGCATTCAGGGACAAAATCAGTGAAACACATCCTTATCTGGAGTACTACCTCCCTCAAAGACACATTACTATTTTTTTACCTTTTCTTTTCCTAATATTTTAAAAATATGTATCTCAGATTTAACTTGCATGTAATGTTGCATCTAGAAAAAAGAATTGTAGAATTAGTGAAGGATAATTCAGTTTATTTGTTATGCAGCCAGTAGGGTGATACCATTTTACATATGCTTCTCAGCAATGCTTCACTATGCAGAAAACGAGACGATACCGTCAGGGTGTCTTACTCATAATCTTTTATCTTCCAAACAATTCACATCAACATGAAGCCTTCAATGCTGTTTCACCTGTTATTCCTCTGTTGCAGGAAATGATGTAATTTCCAACCCCTACCATTCTGTGATTCTATGATTCTGTGATTTTACTTGGTAAGAGTAGCCCAAAATGATAAGGTTTCACCCAATATTTCACAAACTCATGGCTATTCTCTGAAATCTTCAGGGAAATTTATGCTAGTTTGGAAAATACAAAAGGAAACAAATAAACAATGTTTTTGCATATAGAGAAGTTTACGTTTCATTCCCTAACAAGCTACCCTTACACAAATATTTATCCAAGTTTTAATCTTGTAAGTAGTCTCATGTGTCCGTTCCCAAGCAGAGCAGAAGGCCTGCACCAATGGTCTCAAGGAATTAACTGTAATACAGTGTCTGACACGCTTCAAGTATTTGTGCTTGTCATTACCACAGAATAAACTTTGTTCAACACAAAATTCCATGAGTACAAAAAAAGTGTCTTTATATGCAAATGATTTTTTTTGTTTACTGGATACAATCTCACATATATTTTGGAGACGTTACTTTCTCCAGAGTCATGAGTCATTTTGCACTGTACTCTCTACACTTTTCAGCTGCTGTGTTTTAAATTACACTGATGTTCATACTATGACTGAAAGCCCAACAATGAAAACGTTACAAAGAAATATACTGCTGCAAATCTTTTCGCTGGCCATTGTTTTTGCAGGTTCCAGATGAAACACAGGTCCCTCAGTCAATGCAGAGACCTAAAAGATACAAAGGATAAAGGTAATTTGGCCCTCACTATGCACTTCTACTTCCAAAAAAAGTCTGAGCCGTCTACACAGAGCATGGGTCTTTAGATATCACTTAATGTGAAGGATCAGTAGAAGTCTGACTAGTCTTCTGATTAGGGATCTGACTCTCCAGAAAAGCTGTTTAGGCATTTGAGGACAAACCCACAGACAGGTACTCCTGCCATGAAGATTCTTCTGGGTGCAGGAGCCCGAGGCGTTGTTACGCCAAGGGTGAAACGCCATCCTGCTGCTGACTGGGGTGCTCTGGAACCCGAACTGGTGGAGCTACGTCAGCACAAATCCCTACACTGACTGATTAACTTTAATTAAATTACATTGATTACTGCATTAAATATTGTCTCACAAGTAATTTTGTATTAAAAATAGAATGAGCAGATAGTGACTGAAGAATACAATATCAATCCTTAACATATGTTATGGTATGCTTTACAGCAACTGTAGAAAGTAACAATAAAACATTTTTTATATACCACTGGTTAGATAACATCGCTGTGCACTATGTAATGCTTGTGTATTCAGGATCTCCTTAGGCTTGCTATCTCCACCTAGTCTCTCCAGACAGTGGTGCAGTGTGCTGTGTATATGTTGCAGATAGTGTCAGGGCTAGCTCAGGGTTTTCTTCACTCTCTCCTGGGTCACTTTGTCATGCCTAGACTGTCCTTTCCCCTCCAATAGTGCTCATTGCCTTCTCTCAAGGGTTGTAACATCCGTAATGAAAGAAGACCGTGCTCAATGATTTCTACTGGCTACAAAAACACGACCTCACCTCTTCACTGAACTTTCTGAACATCATACATCAGGGAATTCTTATAAATTTCATTTTCTTTCTATAAAATGGAATGGTGTCTATTGGAATGATAAAACCAAATATCAGAATGGTCTAAAGAATGGGATTTTTCTGTTAAAATTTGCTCAAATGAAGGACTTGATTCCCTTTTTCCTAAACACTAACACATGAAGAAATAAAGGAAGTTTTCCTCTCCTTTCAGTGTTCATCTCTCAGTGTAAGGAAAGCATACCAACATGATGAGGACTTCCAGGCAAGACCAGTGAAGGAACAGGACTTACGAAGCAGAAAGGAAACTAGATGTTTGGTATTGCCGAGAAAAAGATAATTCCACACATAGAAAGCAAGTGCTCAGTACCTCCACTGGTGGAAGTTTAGGTCAGATGCAAGAAAGATGCTTTAATACCTGGCTTTTACAAGGTAAATGGGAGTTAGTTCCCTGAATGTTTTCATATACCTGGCTTCAAGCTTTTCAGGTGATTGTAGAGACAGGAAGAAGCTTAAAGACCAAAGTTTTGGACTCACTTACCTAAAAGGACACAGGTTGCTACCCAAGCTAAGTTTTTGGCAAGGTGTAGCTTTTAATTATTTCGGCTGGGTTACTGAAATTTTCAGGCCCAGACTTTTGATCTTGCAGAAAAAGAAAATTGCTTTTCTTCAAGGAAAAGATTTTTTTTAAAAATCTCTCTTACTGTTTTACTGAACTGAAAAACTCTTTTCATTTATAACTGAACACATATAAAAGTTAAATGTTCTGTTGATTGAGAAATTACTTATGAAAGAATGCAATTATTTTCTTGGCTGCTTGTTTTGATTATTTTTCTCCCTGGCATTAGTATAGGCCTTCCAGGAATTTGGAGCTTTAGAGAATATAATTTTGTTCATGGGATAATTCATTCAGCATTTCAGTTCCTTGGTAAATCTTCTCTTTAAGTTTCCTCTGCCTACCATTAATCTCAAATCTACAGCACTGTAAAGAAGGCAGTTAAGCAGCTTACATGAAGGCTAACTGGCGGCATGCAGAGTCTAGTGCTTCTTCTATGACAGCCTGACAAGCTTGCTTTCCTATTAAATATCCAGGATTGTGGCTCGCTTCTTAGCAACACAGAAAGGCTTCCCCTTCACCCTGTGAATATTAGTTTTGTCTAAAACAGCATATTAAAAAAGATGAAAGACATTGGTCTTCAAACCTATTCTTTTTTAAACCATGTTCTGTGTCTGAAGCAACCTTAGTCATGTGCCTGGTGATAAAAGATAATCTCTTTTCAAACATTTTATGTATTCATTTCATGCATTTTAAGGGCTTAGGCTATTCAAGTGCACTGCCCTCTACAAGGAAGTGTGGTGTCAGCTGGATTCTGCGTATGCTTCTCTATGATGTTTTCACGATAATGCAAATACATGCTTCATCATTTTTGTAACAATAAAGCTTCCGAATTCCCACTCACGAATCTTAGTATAGTGACATTAAGAAGAACAGCAATGTAAAGGATGTGAAAAATAATCAAAGTGTGTAGAACCTGTGGCATTCCTGAAAATGGGGAAAGCTTCAGTGGTGAATACACGTACATATGAAAACACATATGCTGTTTCATCAGCAACAAACATGATGAAGACTTGTTTCCACCTTTTCTTAACCCTCTCCACAATACTCACAGGTCTTTGCCGCATACTCCTTGCTACCTTCACTCCTCCTGCACTTTCCATGAATTTGTCTGGGTGAGTGCCAGCATATACTGCAACAAATTTATGTCTGCACGTGTGCTGACTGTCTAAACATACGTGTGTGCTGACTGTCCAGCTGGCTGTTTCCTCCTGAAATAAGTAAAGGACTGGATTGCAACAGTTCTTTCTTCAAGGGAATGTTAATTAAGGCTGTCGCTATAACCAGGAACTCATTCAAATAAAATGAGTGGGAACTTCTACACTTTGAGACTATACGTCTGTCAGACTTGGTTATGACTGGACAACAAACTCCAGGGATGGCAACAACAGACGGAGAGATAGGTAGACTGTATGATCACACAAGCCTCACTTCTTCAGGAAGCACAACAAAAATAATTAGCTTTTCCTTGAAATACTGCACCAAGGGCTATTAAAAGCTTTTATATCCTTACTATGTACTGATAGATATAAAATATCTTTTCTATTTACCAAGATTATTTTATTTCCATCTTCTTTGCCAAAGATATGTCAAGATTTCTCACTGAAGCCAATTAAAATTTCCAGTATGGGAATGGTAGCTAGGTGGAGAGATGTTCAGAAACATACCCAGATCTGAAGTCGTCTAAGGTTTTTTCTATAGATTTGTTCAGTAGTTTAACAACACTTCTCCTAAGAGAAGCAGAATAGCATTCATCACACAGAAGGCAAATTCTGAAGGTAAATTTTGCCCAAAAAGACCAGAGAGAAGACAGCTTCCCTGTTGATCAATCCACAGCAGAGGATTAAAACTATTACTCCAATTCAGACCATATTGAGCGTGGTGGGCTTAAATATAGTGAGAGTGGAAGATTTAAGAAGCATTAGTAAAGTCGTACTGTGCATAAAGGTGTTCTGTTTAAAATGCCAATTTATTGAGAATATTAATTCCTTTTATTTTATTCTGAATGTATATAACAAAAGTTAGAAAGTAAGACTTTCTTAAGTTGCTGCACCATTTCTGCTAGACCAGATGTAAGTTTTGACTTTACAGTGCTTGTTCTGATAAAGAGGAAAGGGAATTTTTATGGTCTGTTCTGGCGCATGAGATGATGCCTTGCCTACCTTTAGACATCCATCATGCAGACATTTACATCGAAGTTGGTCACCATCAAAATATCTTTACAGCTAACAGGAAGAAGAAAGCNAGAGGAAAGGGAATTTTTATGGTCTGTTCTGGCGCATGAGATGATGCCTTGCCTACCTTTAGACATCCATCATGCAGACATTTACATCAAAGTTGGTCACCATCAAAATATCTTTACAGCTAACGGGAAGAAGAAAGTATGTGTAGAGTTTGACTAAGCTGTTTTAGTTGTTTCTTTTAAAATTATATAAGCTGAGCTCTAGAATTGCTTATTTATCTTCATTGATTAGAGAAGTCATTAAAAAACATTTCAGCTATAAATAATTTTGCTCTAGATATAAACATCTTGACAAACTTCAATATTTTGATAAAGAACTACTAGCTGGATTGTAATGAAATTTGGAAGTATTTTTCATCAGCTGTGTTCTCCAGCCATATCAAAGACTTTTTAACACCCAACTGACTCCTGTGGACACAATCAGCATTAGGTAGACCTTATCCCTTCCTTAGGAATAAGGAGGAATTTCTTTCCTGTTTTTTTTTTCTACATTACCCTTCCTAAACAATATATTTGCATCAAGAACAAAAGAAAGCTTAAGCTCTACCTGGCCTTAGCCTCTTTGCCTCCACTTCTCATCTGCTGTTCTCTGGACATCTCTGTGGTCTCCTCGTATTTTGATTTTAGGATGCTTCAATACATCAATCTTTTGGATTGCATCTGTTTTCATCAGCTCAGTTAACCTTTCTGCCTTGAGCACTTTCAAAGTGTCTGGTGAATTAGCTGGCCAGTGACACAGTTTCATGCTTCCTCATCAGTGTGGATCTTATTGGTGATTTCAGTGAGCTCGCAAATTTAGAGGAGCTTAAACCTCTGGAGAGCTATTGCTACAACTCTAATAAGAAGGTGTTGATAGACCTTTGGCAGTGCTATTGCAAGACTGGCTCAAGGTTATTCTCATTTTTTTTTTCACCGTAGTTACACTATATCATTTGTGTTGCTGGATTTTTGCTGTTGTACAATTAACTACGGGGGGTTTTATGCTCTAAAGCAAAATGTCAAATCCTCTTCTGCATTTACCCCCATTTTATACTTTCAAATAATCTCTTTTTCTGAGGGCATGACGCATCTTGCTTATGCTCAAGATTCTCTGTAACTGCTCTTCTAAGAAGGAAATATACTTCCGTTCCTCATAAACCTAGTCTTGTCTTGATTTTATTAATGTAAATTAATTATGGGAGAACGATGAGTCATCACAACATCGTGGCTATAGAAAATTGTATTTATTCAAATTAATCTAGCATGAGGTTAAGATTCTCTTACACCACAATTTTTCTATGCCCCTTGGTGTTTTAATGCTCCTTCCTACATTATTCCCTGCAAGTTAAAATGTATTTCTTCTTGTTATACTTTAACAAGTGAGTGCATACATAAAGCACAAATCATATGTACACAAGCATAGATCGATCGGCAAGCATATAAGCACAATAAATTATTTATTTACATGACTAATTAAAAAGATACTTCAGCAGTTAGATATCTGTGAAAGACTTTTTTTCTTTCCCTAGAGTCAAGTGACAAAGTAACTGCACTCTGATTTGCTGTATTTGTAACTGTCTGTCCATTGTAACTATCAATCAGACTCTGAGACTTTTCATAAAATGTCTTTGATTAACCAGACATTGCCTCTGTGTTCATCTGGAACTTATGGAATGCATCGGGTCGTGTAGATGTCACCTTATTAGAGATATATGAAATGAAATAATCAAAAATACAGGTATTCAAGAACTCATAGATTGTGTCACAAGAGTGACTTTTTTTTTTTTTTTTAAAGCTACTGTACAACAGCCTTAGGGGAAAAATAAAAAGCATTATACACTTTAAGGGAATTTGACTGCAATGAGGGGAGCTCAGGGGGTGGGGAGAGAGCTGTAGACTTTGCAAGCAGCAGTTTTCTTGGAAACATATGATAACACAGAAGGCAGATGCTTTTGTTTGAAAAGCAGCATGTCATACAGATGAACACTGGGCTTTACCAAGTGTAATATCTAAAAGGAAAGAGCTGTCAAAAAAAATAATCCAACCTCAAAGCGAGCTCTGGAGTTTTAAAAGTATTTGCATGTTGCCACTGCTGCCTCATATGGTGGCATTAGAAGAGCACAGAATTTGAATTCACTTAAGGTGTTTGCATCCCCACGAAGTACGGATTATTTCCCGTTGCACTGGTAGGCTCCCAGAATGCCAAGTTATTTGCACTGCATGAACAGATTGCATAATTATCTGTTGACTTTCTTGAAAGGAGAGTTGGCAGTGCAGTGTGATTAGGTTTTCCAGAGTTGGCAAATGCATGGGTGAGGAGACAGACACATGAGGACCATATCAGTGCAATTTTTAATAATGAGCAGACACTCTCGGGACCTTTTTTTAAAAACGTAGTGATGAAACACCTCAAATGTGAGATATACGTTTGGTTGATTTGACACATGATGTTAAATAGAGTGAATGTGAGTGTGAGTTAGTAGTACTATGTTGCTGAATAAGGAAGAAAAAGTAGCCTACAAGCGATGTTCTTGTTGTCTCACTGGAAAAACTATATTTTATACAAATGTTTCAGTTTTCCCATCAGAAAAAAGTAATTCAAATATTTTTAACTCAGGTTTGACAAATTAAAAAGGTTTTGCTTATTTTAAGTAAACTCTTTTTAAACCCTTCAGTAAATTCTGAAACTCTTTTTACATGCTTGTGTAATCTTTACCTGTTCCACGAAGTGGTATTAGCAGCACCTCTGTTGTCAGTTCACACCTCATTTCTTCTGTGATGAGATTCCTAAAGATCTGTCCATGCATACTTCACTGAATTCTCCACAGCAAAATTCAGACGGAGATTTAGCTTGAGTCTGTAGCTGCAATAGGCTTAGAGCAGACCCTAACGATACTTTTTTACTGCTATGAGGAGGAATAGTGAACACTGAGTGAAATGAGTGAACGAGCTGAATTATACATCTTGGTTTTGATTCTCCTCAGATGACCAGATTTTCCAAAACCTAAAAATTAGAAATAAACTTCATCAGAAGAAGAAGACTTTGTTGACAGCACTTCCTTCATTGATGTTCAGCTTAGTTTAAAGAGCATGGTCAAATAAGTTCTCCAGGAAAAATAGTTTGTGATGCATGGGTGGCATATGAAGGATACTGTTTGTTGCCTCTGATATATGGCCTGGGTTGCTCACGTACATTTACATATCTCATAATGGGAATTACAAGTCTATGGTGCACGAGAGAATAAAATCACCCAGTTAGGAAAAGAATTCTTATAACCCTAGAGAAGTTTTGAATAACCAGCATTTCCAGTAAGATGTACTGAAAAAACAGTAACATAACATGACAATAGGAAAAAACCCTATATTGTTATGTTTCAGGTTAGGTGGCTCTCCCTTGTATCTGTCGTAATTGCGGAGTATTTTTCTTTTTGTTTAATGAAAGGCAGTAAGTAAAACTATTAAAAAATGGTATCAGAAAAGAATCTGGGTTTAGATGTTCAGTTTTCTGACTGCGACTATAGATTGAGAAAAGAAAGTTTGAAGTGCAATATTAAAAAATACCTTTGAATACTATATTTTCATCAAACTCATCTTCTATGCTTACTGGATAGCGTGAGGAGGATAAGTATTCTGTAGATTAAAAATTATAGAATCTTAAAATTCTGGCAGTGTGTTTCCATAGGTTTGTTCGAAAATCTTTGAAGTCTTTGAACCATTTTCAGTTTTGATTGGAGATCAGACATTGCAAGGTGTATATGCAAGTAAGTAATTGATTCAGAAGGAAAATCGGAGGTTAAAACTCCAATTTTCTCCAAAGGAAACCTCCCATGTTTTGAATTTTTAGTAGCTGTCTGTGTGTTATTAACAACCCTACTTAGATTTGACAGGCAAGTAATAATGTGGTTATTCATCTCAAAGACAGTGGACCAGAATACATTTCTGGCTCTATAAATGCATTTTAAAAGCTGAAAGACAAATTTCATTACAGTAAAGAATGGGGATTTGGTAAATGTAATCTTTGGGGGTTTTATTGGTAGATAAATCTTTCTTTTGCTACAACTACCATTAGGGTTTTAGAAAGTTTAATAAATAGAGTAAGTATTCCTCTATTTATTAGTAAGAGCAATATTTGAATGTTGAGAGTGTGGCATCTGTTTCAGAATACATTGAGTCAATCCATCCTGTGTGTAATGCCACTGAACCCAGTCCAGTTACACAGATCTGGATCTGATTCAACATGAAGGTTTTGACTGTCCTGGAAAAGTATTGTCCAGTCAAATTTAAAGGTAAGACAAGTGATGAAATCCTGTTCCCAGTAAAATCTGTTGGAATTTGTCCATAGGTTTCCAGAGGTGCCCAGCTAATTCCCCAGTGTGATTTTTCAGAACATCATAATACATACGGGCGTATTGACTGTAGTGATTTCTTCTCATAGAATATTTTGTAGAGACTATTTTCCTTACATCAAGTTGATCCTTAGTTTTCAATAGAAAATTAAGATTTTAGGTAATAAAGATTTAATTAAATAAAAAGATATAAAAGGTATCTCGGTACATTTGGCAGCATTTCATAAAGTAACCCTGCTACTCTTGTTATATGTACAAGTGGCAACTAAAAGCTAAGTATTACTAGTCAGAAACTGCAAAAAATAGTATTGCAGCAATTTAAGCACTTCATTGTTTCAAAGTAAAAGTGTAAAGATAATACATAGAACTTTGGATCTTTCTTAATCTGTTTCTTTTCTCAAGCATTATATTCTCAGAAGTCTTTTTTTGTGTGATGCTGAACTGATATTTATTCTTCACCAATTAGTTTGCCTCTAATTATTCTCATTACTTTTCATTCAGAATACAGACTTTCAGTTATCACGTAAATATCTGTTCAGAAAAACCTTATAATCCTGTTTCTTTCAAAGTGCTGCATTCTAGAAATCATTCAATGAATGAGTTAAGATAACAATAACTGAAATAACAGTAGTTTCACCTGACAAGATGGAAACTGTCCAGACATAAAGCATGTGTGATATCTTTATATAGCATATTAAATAAAGGCAATTCCTTAGGAGTATTATTTAATAATTATGTAAAGGACAATATAAAGTGGTGATCTAATGAAAGCTATCTCCTGTATGGTTTTAGAAAAGAGTATTTCTTTTTTACATCTGTCATTTTAAACTCAGTATTCAAATATACACAGGAAAACAAAATACTTGGAATTTATTCTTGGTTCTCCCCAGGGAGTGCTAAATTCTAGTTAGTTGTCATAGTCTGCACATTATCCCTTCAGCTGAGAAACTGCGTGATGAAGGCTTATCTTGTTTTTGTGAAGTTCTGCCGTATTAAACACACTGTTCACTGTTGTCGTTGAAGGAAGTGAAGTGTAAGTTGATCTCTGGTTATAATAGCAATTGTGTGAAGTCCTAAAAGAGGTAAATGGCTTCTAATTCTTTGGTCTTTTATATTAATAAACATTAGTACCACAATACATTTTTTGCCATAACATATTGCTTCACTTTCCACATTGTTCGAGTATGCATAGGCTCTTTAATAGTGAGGGGAGAATGAATAGATATATGGGAGAGTGAATGCTAAATGGTAAGAGAAGCAAGAACAAAGCCACTTCAGGCAACTGATTGTCAGGTGGGTACCAGACACAGAGCCATGGTCCAGCAGAGGGTTGTTAAAGAGCCTCTTTTGTTCCTGTCCACCTCAAGCAGTGAGGCCATCCGGAAACATGACATAGCTGAAGCTGTGAGATTTAGACCTTCTGGACTGACTTCTCTAATTCTGTGCTTGCTCCCTTTGTCTGACATCTCTAAGCCAGTCTAGATCCAGAAGGAAAACATTTGGGTACAAGAAGCTCTGTGAAAGACTTAATATAATTTTCAGAAAGCCATTTGACCTTGACCTCTTAAGAACATTTCTGTAAACCATCTGAATTTTACCCTTTTTTAAATTCAATAACAAATTGTGAACACACAAACAATACCTTAATTTTGTCATTGCTTCAGATTTTTCTCTGGATTCTGGAATGATTAAAGGTTTTGCCATATGATAACTGTTTTCTGGCAGATTTGTTGGACTCAGTCCAGTTTTGAGGGGTCAAATACATGCATAAACCAAGAGTAATGCTATTAGGTTCTCTGCACTTGACAATGTGGAAAATTTTCATAATGCCAGTCTGAGGAGTTTCCTTTGTTACTGCATAAATTACACTGGAATAACTTGAATTACAGGTTTGGATTATAAATCACAGTGCTTTCCGGAGGTATGAATGACAATAAGTTTTATTTCAAAGTAAATCTCAAAACAGAGACACAGCTATGAACAGCAAGACCTGGCAGCAACAGTATCTCCTCATTTTTCCTCTCCTCACTGCAATTGTTCTCATCCATTCTCTGAGCAGTTGCTGGCTCATAAACTGCCCAACCAGTAAAGGCATAAAATCACATACAGCTCTTCTGGCTTTGTTTCATGAGCAGTAATATTTGGTAACCAAATTATTAAAAAAGGAAGAAACTACAATTGCTAATAATTTTGGAAGGATAGCACAACATTACAAGACAATCTTCTGTGCTCTTTAGTTAACCCTTCATCCTACACATTATAAATCTTTGACAGACACGTGACCATCTTCACATATCTATCATCTTACAGTTAATTGGAGAATTTCAAATGGAAAACTACCAATCTGCCATCTTTCACAAGTACTCAACTCTCACAGAAACTAGATTTGTATGACACAATCTCTCTTGAATTCCTAAAATCAGCTAATCTATAAGTAATACAGACAGAAGGCACAAAGCACGGTTTATACCCTTTTATCCACCTGCTATCAAGTCAATGCACGTCTGTTATCTAACCTAAATTGTTGGCAGCAAAGTTAGAATGAGTTTTCTCACAGTGATTAGATGTCACTGCTGGCTCCTTCTCTAGTAGCATATGCTACTAGAATATATCTGCCCTATAAATTCAAGAGTTACTGTATCAGCTATCATTTTGTTGAACATCAAACTAATAGAGCTTTCTATTCATGAGGTCAGAATTATGAAGTAAAATATAAAAAGACTGCAAAGATTTACCAAATCCACCTAGCCAGCAGCCAACCTAATTTTGTATTCTTCCTTAGAAGCTGACTGGCATCAGGTTACTTAGAACAAGGTATGGTAAAATCCATGAGAGTAACAATGATGGGACGGGCCCATAAACATTTTCTTCCTAAAATGTAGCAATTTATATTATCTTGCATGGATTTGTTCCAATTTTACATATATCAATGCTAAAAGTGAGTTCTGTTTGTCTTTTCAAGTTTTTGGATAGCAAGGAGAACTTGCAATTATTAGATTTATAAGCTAATTGGGTGTTATGTTCAGAATTACTTCTGCTGAGCAGTGCACAATATGCTACTTGAAATTTTTATCAATTATTCCCCCTTCTAATATTATGGGACAAATTATAGTGGAACATCTGCTCTACCGTCTATAGTTCATTCATTATTTCCTATGTTTTTCATCCATTACTTACCCTTACTGAAATTTGAACAATCCCCAAATTCTCAATTTTGCTTAATGTAAATTTTTCTTTATAGATTCAATTTGTTTCTTGTCTTTGATTTAGTTCTATTTCTACTATATTTTGAGACAAAGTGGCTAGAGCCATGCCCAGACTGAAAATCTACAATTTTATTTAGTATCTTCTTAACATTTTTGTATTTGTTTCTACCATGTTACATTATAGAAGAATTAATTTCTGACCACTGCTGCACATGCAAACATTTTCATTGGCCATCCTAGGATTCTTTCTCAAGAGCTTACCATTAATTTCCAACTCAATCATAAGTGTCTAGTTCAAGTTATTTCTTCTGCTTGTTGTATACAATATCTATCTTATTTTCCATTGAAACAAAGTCCAAATCAGCAACTATTAAACTCTGTAGAAAGACTTGCATTGGCTGGTTCACCCATCTGCTGTTTCAAAAAGGGCTGCATTTCTCATTTACCACCATAAGTACCAAAGAATGTATAGTTCCAGTTTTATCCACACTTTTTTGAAAAACAATAAGCTGAATTCTAGACATGACCCAGACTTTAGATCCTCAATATGGATGAAAATTGAGATTCTGATAACTTTAATTAGGCTTACAGTCAAGTCTTTCAAGTTTCCTTCTATGGAAGAAATGTCCACGTCTTGGAGTCTAGTGGCAATTTTTGAAGCATTATAGGTCATTTTCGGTGCCAGGCATGTTCTTGACAGAGGCCCAACACACCAAGGGTACCAATTAATCTTTACTGCTCTCTAGGACCGAGAGAGAAAGGCAATTTGGATATCAGAAAGTCTAAATAGCTCTCTGTTTGATGCATGTCTGTTTTCATCTACTTTATGGGAGCCTACGATATACAAGTTCCTAATTTAATCATTGCAGTTGAACGTATGAAGTTTGGTAGCATGAGCCCACATCATTGTTTTCCTTTGTGCAGGGTCATTACTGCAACACATTTTGGTGAACACCAAAGGAAGAAACTGGAGTGTGATTCCAAAACAATTCATCTGATGTCTGTCGATGTTTCTCCCTGAAAGGCAAATTAGAATAATAGGAAATATCTGCTGTGTTATACCCAATCTGAAAATAACTTAATTCCTATTATTATTACTACTTTTGTCCAATTTTTGCATCTAAACACAAAGTGAAAAAAAAAGTAAAACTTACACAAACTTAATTTTAGAATTTAAAATACATTAATACTTAGATAAGTAGTATTCCCAAAGCACCTAAACATTTTATGTCTGAATCCTAGTGGTATTCATTTTAAAAACCTTCATCTGAGAAACTCACCACTGGAATCAGTCCAGCAGATGACTTTATAACATGACTCTCATGTTTCAAGAACAATAAAGAGAGGAAACTCCCCTTCCCTTTTCATACAGTCATTTATTTAGTAGGCATTTCCTGTAGTGATAGGGAATTCAGGATCATTTATTTCCAAGAGAACATGTTCCAAAAGAACATGCCACTCATAAGGCTATAGATTTTTCTGCAGTGCACATTTTATTTGAGTGCCAAAAATTCCTGGACTGCTTCACAAAACCAATATAAACATATCTTACTGACTGAAATATTGTTTACAAATACTTTCAACTCTTTTGCTTTTTAGGGACTGATGTAAATCTTTTTGAAGTGCACTCATACTGTTCCATTGATTCAGATGACCTTTTGACCAGTTCCTTGGAGTAGCTTGAGGGGAGACTTTATCTCTGATCAAACCAGGTAAAATCCGAAGGGTTTCTAAAGCTACATACAGCCATCTCAAATGGGAACTTATTCTTCTGAATTCAGTGGAGAATCCAGTGTAAAATCTGAGTTAGTGAACCAAGGCTGAGACTTGCAAGGGATGCTAGTACAGAATCCTTTTTTGTTACTTTATTTTACTTTATTTTCCCTTCTTTGGTTTTGAAGTATCCAAGCAGTCACAAATTATAGCATTTGTTCTCAATAAGGACTATTTTTTAACTGTTTACCAGCTAGTGGCTACTTTAGCTGTTCTTACTTGCATGAGAGATGAGAAAGGAGAAAATTGTTCAAAATTGCTCTGCAAATAATATGTCAGAACCATAACCACTCATGTGAGAATTGCAAATCTCTTTAATCTGACTCTTCTCCTATTCATATTAAACTCACACTCATAAAATGTCAATTCCTTTATTAAACTCACTTTCAGATTTGCCATGAACAAAGAATATGTTCCTGTTCTCCTATCCTCTGCACCTTTGTATGGCTTCCAGAACCAGCCGTAAAAAAAAAAAAAATCAATAGCTAATACACTTAATTGCTAGGAAAACAAAATGATAGCAACAGAACTGTGACAAGGTCATTCTCTCAGTCTCAGGCTACCAAACATACAAAAAACCTAGCCAAAACTGAGGACAAGAAACAGCCTTGGATTCTACCAGTCTGCTGTACTAGTTGGTCACAGTGTATAAGTCAACACACAAAGAACATTCAGTGGTATAAACACAGACACATGCATATACATGCATGTATCAGAACATGGATTTTACCACTGCACTAATTTCCTGTTTATTAAAGCTGCTGACCTTCCAGATTATAAAATTTAATGTTTATTCTCTTGTAATATTTGATCATAATACTTCTTTTTAAATATATCCTAAGCTACAAAACTGGATTTTCTGGATATATCACAATTAAGATCGAGAGATGTGTAGGTTCAGATCCTGGAAAACACTTCTCAGCCCACATTTCTAACTGTCTATATCACTTAGAGTGAATATGTGTAAAAATGTTGAAATCTTGACAACACTGATCTGACTGGTTTCTCTCTGTCCTGCAAGTCTTAGCATGATAGCAGATACACATATTTCCTCAAGTTGGTTGTGCTATATAGACAGTGTGCTTTTCTTTTTCTAGTTGTTTAACAGATGAGTAATCTATGGGAGACCCCAGTTAAGTCTCATTTGCAAAGGAGTTGCGGTCAATGGCTCCATGTCTAAGTGGAGATCAGTGACAACTGGCACTCCTCAGAGGTTGGTATTGGGACCAGTGCTGTTTAATATCTTTGTCAGTAGCATGGAGAGTAGGATTCAGTCAGCAAGTTTTCTGATGACACCAAGCTGTGTGGTCTTTTCGACACACTGGAGCTAAGGGAAGTAATCCAGAGGGACCTTGACAGACTTGAGAAGTGAGCTTGTGCAAACTGCATGAAGTTCAACAAGACCAAGTGCAAGGTCCTGCACATGGGTCAGGGCAATCCTAAGTACAAATATATGCTGGGTGTAGAATGGATTGAGAGCAGCCCTAAGAAGAAGGACTTGGGGATGTTGGTTGGCGACCTGGCAATGTGTGCTCACAGCCCAGAAGGTCAAGTGTCCCCTGGGCTGCATCAAAAGAAACGTGACCAGCAAGTTGAGGAAGATGATTCTCCCCCTCCGCTCCACTCTTGTGAGACCCACGGAGTGCATTAAGCTCTGGGGCCCCCAACGTAAGAAGAATATGGACCTACTGGAATGAGTCCAGAGGAGGGCCACAGAGATGATCAGAGGACTGGAGGACCTCTCCTATAAGGACAGGCTGAGAAAGTTGGGGTTGTTCAGCCTGGAGAAGAAATGGCTCCATGGAGACCTTATAGTAGCCTTCCAGTACCAGAAGGGGCCTACAAGAGAGCTGGAGAGGGACTTTTTACAAAGGCATGTAGTGATAGGATGAGGGATAATGATTTTAAATGGAAAGAGGGTAGATTTAGATTAGATATTAGGAAGAAATTCTTTACTGTGAGGGTGGTGAGACACTGGAACAGGTTGCCCAGAGAAGCTGTGGATATCCTCTCCCTGGAAGTGATCAAGGTCAGATTGGATGGTGCCTTGAGCAACCTGGTCTAGTGGAAGTTGTCCTTGCCCATGGCAAGGGGATTGGAACCAGATTATCTTGAACGTCCTTTCCAATCCAAACTATTCTATGATCTATGAAATGAGGACCCACTCTCCTAATTTGCAAAAACGAGCAGTGTCCCATTTCCTGAAGACTTCTGTAAGCAGTGGACTATATAGCCAATCTCTCCTGTTCTTCCCTTTGTAGCCTAGTTCATAATTAAAAAGCAATGAAAGTGACAGGAAGTAAACTTTTGATAGAAATGGCTAGCACATTTCCGTAACACAAAGATTCAAGCCTAGACAGCTAGAAAGGGACTTGAAATCAACTTGAGTTTGAGCAGAACATGAGGTTCTTCTTGTTTGTGTCATGATACATAATATTCAGTATGTCTGCTCCGTATTTTTTTGCACATATATCCAAATCACGTCACTCATGCTGAGGAACTATCTAGATAAAATCTAGTTTCAACCGAGATGTTATTTATCCCTTTTAGCATAAGAGTGAACACAAAACAATAAGACAGTTGCTCAGCTGGTCTTATAGGTCTGACGTAATTTCATTATAATTTAACTATGTAGCTCTCAGATCAAAGCTGT
Source organism: Steatornis caripensis (assembly GCA_013398225.1). NCBI lineage: Eukaryota > Metazoa > Chordata > Aves > Caprimulgiformes > Steatornithidae > Steatornis > Steatornis caripensis. The sequence goes on along the minus strand of VZSC01019993.1, from coordinate 943,930 downwards.
CTTACAGCTGAATGTTGCAAAGTATAACCAGGATGAAATGAGTCTACCTGCAAAAGATGATGAAGATGGAGCTTAGGAATGGTTAATTCCAGGGAGTATTTCACCTTTGCAGAGAGATATCCCAAGTTCTATTCTTATTTCATGAACATCACTCCTATGTTATAAAAAAAAAGTTGTTCTAATCTTCTATCTTTAATGTCGGCTCCTGGAAAAAAGAGCTGTTATCTTCTGATCTCTAAATCCAAACAAATGTGGAATATTCCTGTGATTCCTGGGATAAAACATCAGCAGTATGTTGAACTGATTAGAATGCTGGAATGGAATTTGAGACCCTCTGCTTCACAAGAAACCTCCCCCGAACACTTGGACAAACAAATTCCTACATTTATTTCACTTTTTTTTCTTTGTAAAGCTTATAATTTGTTGTTGTTGTTGTTGTGTATAGGAATATTTTTTGCCTGTCTTTAGAGACTGCATGGCTTTCAGAGAGTCCTGGGTGCAATTAAGTACCATAAGTAAAAAGCGGCAGTTCATCCCTGTGCCAGGAGCAAATACATCCAGCTGAAAAAGATTTGGAACAACAGATGAACTCCCTGTGAGCACTTCCAAAATTGTATTTTTATTAATGTCTTTCATCTCAGCTGACAGGATAATTCATCATAATTTAAAAGATAACCTGGGTTAGTGAGGCTTGTTCTGCAACAGAGTTGTGAAATTAATTTTTAGATGGCCTTTGTATATACAGCAGGGTTTTCAATGCTTATGAGAGAAAATGCCTCCACTGAACACAAACAGTGATAATGACACACTCATCTTTTCTCTGGCTAAAAAAGAAATTTGACCAAATAAACTACAAATCAGATTCTCAGCTGTATAATTTTGAGTATGTTAACAGTAATTGGTTGTCATGAATGGTCATATAAATATGCATACTTCATGGATACTTCATACTTCTCTAGAAATTTTAGCAAATACTTGTGATACTGGCCAATAGCTATAAGGAATTTTTTATCGGAAAAAGTTTTAGAAAACAGAAATAGCTCTATGTGCATAGGATTTGGCTGGTACTGGCTTTGTGTCTAAGACAGAATGTTATAAAAGCAACTCATTGACACTGAGCATTTTCAGAGCTCCAGAACTGGGACTGCAGCATCTGCAGATCCTGTTCTCATGGCAGGTTGTTTTTATAATTAATGCAGAGAAACATGCATTTTTAAGGTGTAATTCATCTGGCTTGTTTAAAACAGCCACTTTTACCACCACAGGATGTGGTGAATCATACCAGTATTAATGAAAATATTAATGAAAATACCTTAACTCTAAAGGATGTCCATTGTGACTGGCTTAGACAATTTGAGCCCAAGAAACCTAGTATGGTGGAATCATGATTTCCATTACTACTTTTCCAAAGGCTTGCTGCATACATATGGGTAATTACATTTCTTTAGAGTTAAGACCTCTAAAAATAATTCTCTTTCTAGAGGTCTGGGAACCTCGACTTCTCACTGGAGGATAGAAAAGGTTTTGAGCATCAGAATGACTTTTTAAAGCAGGTGTCTTTTGGTAATATTGGTTTTAATTTCTCTGTGTGTCAGCTGTTCCATATGTAAAATGTGAATTACAATACTAATCTTATTATGACCTGGTTTGTCTTTATTCATTCAGATTTACAAAGTGCTTGATAAACTCAAACGGATACAGATGCCAAACATTATTAGTTATGTTATTTCTCTTTATTACCGTCACCTATTCATAGACATTCCAACTCAGTTTGAATTTTGACCCCTCTTCATCTCTGCTTTCTAACTAAATAGAATATTTAACTGTCCATCATTGTGCCTTGAACTCCTTGAATTTTCATAGCAGTACACTTGTCATTCAGTGCATATCCCACAATGCCCTTTTTCATGCTGCGTTGGATGTGTCTTCCATATACTATTAAAGATTCAGTATCACAAGCTATGATTATATTAATTTTAAGACTCTTTTTTATCAACAGATGAACAATCACGATGATTAAAAATGCTTCTGCTCTCAAGGGTTTGTACAGTATTTTGCATTCTCTGGCATGTTGATTGGTTATGTTGATTGAAAATTAGTGAAAAACAGAGACAACTTATTAGCCAGTTTAGTTAGCTGCTACTTACATTAATGAAAATGTCTGGATACATGCCCATTAAGAATACTTGGGAGATTAGGGCTGAAAAGTGATTTCTTTGCTTCTCACTACTGGCAATTTGAAAAGGAGTATGTCCACAAATGGCTCTTGAAGCATTCACAGCCTCCACAAGGAAACATTGCTGTGCTGGAGCCAGGTCCTAAACAGAGCACCCTCAGGAGCAGGGGAGACATGCTCGGCAGATGCCTGCATGGCACTCCTCTAAAGGCTGGCATTGCAGGTGCTTTGGCAGCAGTAATATTTATCGGCAGAAGCAGCTAGTGGCAGCTCCATTGCTGCAGCTACTAACACCACATGTCTGTCTGTCATTGCCAGAAAGGCAATGATGGAAATAAGGAAGGGCACATATCTAGTTTTCTGAAGGACAGCTTTGTTTTTCTCTTCACAATTTGTTTATTTATAGGGCTACCTCAGAGTGCCTTTAAGGCTGCACACCAGAATTTCTTATATACATATATCATTTCAGCTGATGCCAGGGAGATTCATGCTGAACAGAAAACCCCTTCTCTCAGCTGTGTACAGCTAGTAAGATGCACTGATGGTCCATGGTGGAGGGAGGGAGGGAGGGAGAGGGTAAAAGAAATGTTGCTAAGATTCTTATTCCACATTTGGAACTGCAAGGGTAAAAGCAGTAAAGTGATTTGCCCAAGGTGATGCAGCGACTGCCAGGAACTGATTCCAGATCTCCTGAGTCACAGCCCAGTGCCTTAATCAGCTGACTGTGTTTCCAAGCATTTGGCTTTACAAGAATCAGTTGGCCTGATTTACTGGCAAAGTCTCACGATAGCGAATTTTCCCACTACAAAAAGTCAATGACCTAAACAAAAAAAAAAGGAATACCTTTTTGGTTTTTAGGGGGTTTTTTTCCCCTGTTAACTGAAAACATATTGTACCTGAGCAATACTGCAAAATAAATGCTGAAGAAAAAGAATTATAATAAAAAACAAGCTTACTGGTAGTACAGCATCCGTTCCAGCATCCCTGAAAGACTCAGATGATGATTTGTCATAAGGAACTGTGCATCAGAATGAAAGACAAGGATCTTATCACTGACAAAACATCTGCTGCTTGTCAGCTGCCACTCAGACAATGGGAAAGGGCTAAGAAAGATTTTGGAGAACTTTCTGATTGTTAGACCACTGTATATCTACTTTGTTTTTCCAAATGTTTCATTCTATTTAAACAAAGAAACCATATTCAACCTGACTTTGCTCTAACACTGTTGAGTGGACTTCAAGAATAAAATGTATTAAAATCTGCCTGAGTAAGAGAGCAGAGTAATTTATTATGGTAGTTAATATTCAGAATTGGTCAGAAAATAATTTTAATATTATTTATAGGAATTTAACTTATATTTTCAATCAGAATGTCAATTTTCCATGCATTAATTTTTTTATTCTGATCATTCACATTTTGAATAATTTATGAAAAGATATAGGTAGACTAATATATATTCTTCTTCTCACCTGGACTTCAGATAATTGGTACAATAATGTTACATATTTCTGATACTTTAGAGTTAAAGCAGGTAAAGTGTTGAGAAAAAATCAGTGCATATATGTGGGTTTAACTCAGATCTGCTGAAATAGCACTGGAAAATTCAAATAGTTAGTTTTTGCTTGTTTTCACAGTTTTCCTAATGTGAAAATGGGTATTTCATTTAACAGCGCAAAGAAAGATGAACTATGCTATTCAGTGCCTAAACTGAGGTCAGCTAATAAGCAGGCAATTTTTTCTTTACAACCCAGGTCCAAGTCTCAGTTTTGTAACACGGCAGTCCAGCAATTACACCAAAGAGAGAGTGCTGGAGAAACACTTTATCAAAGCCTTGTGTTCCACAGTTTTTATCCCTTATGAATGGTGGTGATGATTTGCAGAGGAGAGCTCCTGCCTGGAAAGCAATCTCATATTGTACATATCCCTGGTATGCAGTACGGTTCCATTGCAGATTTAATCATTGAATGTAATCATTTCTTCAGCAGGTGAGAAACTTTCTGTTGTGCCAGGTATCTTTTGAGATACTTATACGTGCTGTTCTTCAATTTTGAATTGGATTAATGGACAGGTGTTAGCACATAGGAAACTGAATAAGGAGCTCTTCTTTTTTGGGTATTCTGTTGAGAAGTCATCAGTATACTAAAAGCAGCACGTCTGCTAGTCTGCAACATCTATATTTCATTATCTCCTAGTTTACTTGCTTACTGTATTTGCTACTACTAAAACATCTACTATGGAAAACGTTTCATTTTGTAAGTGTGGTGTACATGTGTTTGGACAAGCTCCCTCTGCAGCCAGGGACAGAAAACACACACAACTGCAACCCAGAATATAGCAATGGAGACAGTAATTACCTCCTCGGCTGTGGCTAAGCTGGCTGTTAGACATAGCTCCTGGATAAGGTGATAGCCAAGCAACAGCTAGAGAGACTAAATTTTCCTTTTTTTTTTTTTTTTTTT
>VZSC01019993.1:901179-939185 GCA_013398225.1 Steatornis caripensis | reverse complement strand
TTAAAATTTTTCTTTTTTTTTTTTTTTTTTTAAGAAGGAAAACTTACCCAGCAGGCAACTATCAGGCCAGGTAATTAACAATAAATATCCTGCTTTTTAAAGTAAGCTTGCACATATTGAACTTTTTATGTCTATAATTCCTTAAAAACCTGATGTAAATACTTCATCTAGCTGCTGGTGGTTAAAGGAAAGATCACAGGATTTGCAGGTTTTTAAAAAACAATGAGACTGGAGAGCTTTGTGATTTAAATTTATACACATTTACTGAGCTAGAAAAAGCTTTGGATAGTTTTGAACACGCCTAATATGATAAGGGGGTGGGGAACTACAAGATGCTCTGTTTCAGTCATGGGAATGGTTTTCTTATTAGATTTTGAGTGATTAAAAGTCCAGTAGAATACAACATTATGAAATGAAGTACAAAGCAAGATGCAAGTACTTTGAGTAAAAAGAGTTTCAGATCCATCTGTGATAGAAGGAAATGAAGTAATAAACCTGTGTTATCCGTCTACATCAAACCAGGATTTTCTGGGGATTTAAAAAAAAAAGAACAGGGAAGAAGAAATTCAGGAAGATCATTATGTTTGTATTGTGTTGCACCACGTGGTAGTGTGTAAGAGAATACAAAGGGAAGTGAGCCAAAAGCCATGTTCACGTAATCCTGAGTTAGCAGACAGTAGATCACATTTACACCTAAACAATATGCTTCTCTGATAACAGTAAAAAAGTTCATTGTGAATTAGCATGAATATTAAGCATGGCAAGATAAAAACATATCTAATTTCTGAGCACAAAAATATCATTGTCTAATTTCCTCTGAAATGTGTCATAAACGTGCTTTTTATTCAGTATTTTGAAAGAAAAATGGATCATATTACACTTCTCAGTGGTATAGTTATGCAATTCAATGGGGGATGAAATGTCATGATTTAATAAATAGGATAAAGATTAGTAAAATAATCTAATCACTTTCTTATTTTCAGTGATCACTGAGGATGGGAAAGAGCAGGAAAGGAAGATTAATTTGAGGCTTTATGCATACATGGGTCAGTAGCCCACAACTTTCTTGGGTTTTGTAAGTACTAACGTGCTTCAGCACAGAGAATATCACTGGGAATGAGAGAGTGATTGTAGATGAACAGCACATGCTCCTGAGCAAGGATCAGTGGGAGTGTGTTTGTTCTTGTAGGTTGCACTCAGACATGGCCAGGTCTGCTCTACTCCCAAGAAAGTGCACAGGACGCTTTTGTAGTGCCTGTGCACAGACAGTCCTGAGTTGTATTTTTGCCTTGGATGCTCTGCCTGGAGTTAGCCATATTTGGGGCTAGCTTTGAGGTGACCTTTGAAGCCTCATGTTGCATCTGTGCTCCTACAGGGTCTGGCTGGACTGTCCTCGCTGTCCCATATTGCTTCACAGCTATGTCACACAGCGACAGTCAGACAGAGAAGTAGCCTGAAATAGAACATGTTTCAAGCTTGAACTCTTGGGTATTTCCTAGGTGTCTCGGTACACTCTTCACATCCCCCTTTGGAGCTACACCACTCCCTACAGGCCCCATCTTCTTGGAGGTCCATAAGCCAGTAAGTAGAAACTATGGCAAGTAGAGTTGTGCAAGACTCTGTCTCACTGTATATTTTTTCAGAGGAACATGTTGTCTGAATGCCTATGCCACTATTCCAGGCACTAGAGATGTTGAATTAATTACAGGCAATTGATGGTGCCCAAATGAGTCAGTGATTTCAGCAGCCACATACGATCCCTTCTGCTTTCACACAGCGGAGAGGCACAGCCTCAGCCTGAACCTGATCTCTCAGCAGTTTTGACCTCCCTGATGCTACACCCGACTTCCACACATCCATGTGGAGAATCAGATAAATAATCTGCCACAGTGTTCTCACGTGAACTGTTGCTAACAGATGGCATTTTTCCTGTCTAGAATATTTGCCTGTAGCTCTGGTCTCTTTCACACTTCTCCTCCCACACACATATTTTGAGGTTTTCGTCAGTTATTCACTCTGCAGCCTCAGGTTGCCGTCAAGTCTGGAAGTCACTGCACAGTCCAGATGCTCGTGAATTTATCATGTTACCTGTTTTGCTTCTGCCCTAAAGATTAAAACTTATTCTGCTTTCACTTCAGTCCTAACAATGTAACTGTACAACACGTTAATGTTTAGTCTCTGTCACAGTGCCGGTGACGACAGAGACTTACAAGGGCAGGGTACTGAATCATAAAATACATCTAACACCACATCTAGTATGAAAGCCAGGCTGGACACTGAAAAACAGTTCAGAGTTTGAAATTTGGGTAAAAAGTCTTTGTGATCATAAATTCCCTAAAGTTAGAGTAGAGATGGTTTCTTTAGAAAATAATAGCTATGGTTTATCTAGGAAGGCACTGGTAGAGCTCTGTGGGTACAATTTTGTTACGGGATCAGAAGAGCTGCGTTATTTATTGCTTATATGTGTTATTCCTTAATGTTAATCACAACCACACATTGGTTTATGTAAAGCAGGCCACCTGTTTTTCCTGTGTAATCTGCCATGCTTATAAATCATTTCTGAATAAAGGTTTCTAGGTGGAACAATAGCGCTGCTTGCTGTAACAGCATGACCTGTGCTGCACTGTCCTGGCAGAATCTGTGGCCCTGTTGAGGTCTGTAACAAAAGAAGGTGAATGCTGTCATAGAGAAGCCATATGCAACAAGTTATGAAGCAGTTTGGGGAAAGAGCAGGCAAAAGGAGGTGTAAAAAATCCATGGCCCTGCTGCTGCCATTGCTTGCAGCCAGGGCTTAGAAACCCAGGGCATTCCCTGCCGCCAATGTGAAAGGAAGGGGTTTCTACTAGGACACGAGGGAGGACAGAACAGCAGTAACTGACTGCAATTCAGGCTTTCCTATCCCTGTCCTCTCCTCCCACATCAATTTTCCCTCTGACTTTCCATTCCAGCTCTGCTGTTTCTTCCTTCTCATCCCTCCAGCCAAACAAGGGTCCAGCTCCTCATCTCCAAGGTGGCAAAATTCGGTTTAGCCCACACTGCTTGAGAGCCGTCAGGCAGCTCTGACATTCATTCATGTGATGTTTAAAAGCCTCAGCAATCATCTGACACTGTCAGAGCATGTGCAGATGAGTTGACGCCCTGAGGCAACCCAACACAATGTTTGCTGAGTCTCAAAAGCTGTTTACCATGAAAACATAGAACTGCTCCATGGAAATCTGGTGATGTGCCTTGCATCACATGAACACTATGTCAATGTTGCTAGTTTTTTCCTATTTAATCTGTCATAATTATAAATCATTTGCTGAATAAAGTTTGTAGATGGAACAAGGGCGATGTTTGCAATATCAGCAAAGACCTGTGCTGTACTGCCTGGGTAGAATCCGTGGTCAGTGAGGTATGCGACCACATAAGGTGAATGTTGTCATAAAAAGTCAACAATATGTGTTAATGATTTATCTGCCTTTCATACTCTGGCATTTAAAAGGCTTGAAAGTAATTTCTATTAACTTCAGAAAGCTTTTGTTCTTGCCAGATATAATTGGTGGGGACATTTGGATCAGATGCTGGATGAGCTGTTGACTTTGGTAAAATTATTCATGAGACTTTCATGAACTCCCTGTGAGTTTTGGGATCAAAACCAAACTGTACAAGTTCTGCATTAAACGTTGTGCTGTTGCTGGGTCTCACATGGCAAGGTCAGCAGAGAAGAATAAATTAAGATTCTTGACTCACCTCTGTACTCCAGCCTAACTCACAGGTGCTGCAGACTTCACATTTGGGGGATTTTACTCCTCTCTCTTCATCAGTTTGTATAAGGGAGCTGCATCTGGCCTTTGCCCCACCCTGATACTCTGTGTAGCCATTAGAATCCCTGGAAAGGAAAGGAATGTTGCTTTTCTTCTGTGTTATCAGGGAATTTTGGGAGACGTGTTGTTTCCTGCACCCCCTCCTGATGGCAGTCCCTGCAAGTGTGCGTGTGGTGAGGCACAGCTGAGCTGTGCAACATCTTGGATGTGCAACATCTAGTTAACGACAGCTATGTAAGGACATCTTTCTGTGGGGTTCGCGTGATGGCTGTAGCTCTCTAGGACACCGAATGTATTCCTGTGACTATTCAACTGATTTCAAACACCTGAATTTTCACAGAAACCTCTAAGAATGCAAATGTCCTTTGTTTTTAGATGAGTCATCCAGGATGACTGCCCATGGTCCCAGCTGGGGGTAGTAAGAGGGACACCCTGCAAACATACATTAGGAATAACTGCAAAGGTTCCATCAACCTGGTAGGCAAAGAGCAAGTCGCACCTCAGGGTCTCTTTGAGGCCTCCAGGGCCTAACATCAGCTGTGATACAGACCTATTTGTTTCAGAAAGGGCAGATCTGTAGGTCCAGCCCTTGGCTGAACAGTTGTCTGTAAAGTTTAGAAAAGAGCTTCCCGCTCTGATGCAAGGTCCTGTGCTTCCATGCACAGGTTGGGGAACCCTTTTAGTGATCCAGTCTTGTGGATTTCCCTTCTGCATAACTTGTTTTCCTTCTCCAGCCTAAAACAATAGAGGAGTTTCCAACAATAAGGGGATTTTCAGCACTCTGAGCTTAGTCATTTCCTATTACTCAAAGGAAGAAAATGTGAAAAAGTTCCAATCTAGAAAGTTTCTGGCTGGTGGTCCAGCCAATATTTGTGTATCTATTTTCACAGAGTACTAAACTTCAGAACAGCAGGGGTGTTGTTCCTGTGTAAAAATAACATGATTTTTTAAAACAATTGTTCAAACTGGTATAGTAAATAGCTTTCAACAAAACATAATTTGCAGTGGACATTAGTGTTTCCATGGCAACAGAGAATGCTCTCCTGTTTTTATTTTGTTTTGTGGGATATTAAAGGAAAACTCTTTGAACAGTTCCAGTGTTACAGCTTATGTTGTAACTACTATTGCTACAAAACTGCCCAAATATCTTAGAATTCTGTTCCAAAGGCTACATTGGCTGTAGCTTTGGGTATGTAAGCACATGTTTAACAAACAGTTTTTACTAATACTGTGGCTCATATTAAGCTAAATTTAGCTGTGTCTCAGAGTTGAAAATTTCAGTTAAAGAATAACCTTCCTAAACTGAGAAATAGCACTGATATTGATCAGTTAAATGGGAGAGATATACACCAAATACTTGTAGATCTTAGTGACATATGATTTGTCTCAATGCTTTTTGTTCGAGAAGTGTTTCTTGCTAATTGGACTTGTGCATATGTGCAAAAATTCTTGCGGAAAATGCTTCAGCTCTTTATCGTGGTGGATTTTTAGTCAGTAGTTTTTCTCAAAATTTTGAAATGTAGCTTCACAATCAATTTTATTCAATGTCCACATTATTTTATGATATTATTTTACAACATGCTGAGTAGTGTAGTGCTTTAGTGTTCGACACAAATCATTCTCTTGCTCTGATTTGCATACCACTTTCAAATAAAAATAAAAATACTTTTGATAGTGGCATAGAATCATAGGATAATTTAGGTTGGAAAAAGTGTCAGGAGGTTGCCTAGCCCAACCCTCTGCTCAAAGCAGGGCTAACTTCAACATTAGATCAGATTCCTTGTGGACATTTACAGATGAGTTTTACATATCTCCAAATATGAATGTCACATAGCAACCGTGTCATAACTTGGAGAATAATTGCTTTTCTTGCCCGTTTGCCTTCTCTTATAGTGACATTACGTAGGGCCATCCATTTCTGAAGATAATTGCAGAGGTTGGTGAGAAATGTTACATTTAAACAACTTCCACACTACCTTCTCAGCTGCCGTTTTGAACACCAGGGCACTGCTTTTACATCCTTTACACAAATTCTTTCAGATAACATTCTGTTCCACTGTAAGCAGTGGGAATTTTGCACATTGTTCTCATCATTTCCTCTTTATCAACTTCTATGTCTGGAATACATTGAAGAAAATGGAAGTCATTATTTTTGGCAATATTTTCCTGTGAGATTCTTGAACTTAATCCATATGTCAACTTATCTTGGCTCTACCTGGATTACATTCAGTTGATTTCTATAAATCAGTATGTTCTTCCTTTCTACCAAAATGATGAAGCAAAATTAGACACTTTCCAGTCAAGTGTTTTAAATTCCTGTCCTTTGGAAAATGCTTTGGTAGGTAACCTAATTACTCATTAATAATACTGTAGGGGAATGATATTCTTTAATTGGAAAGTTTTAATTTCTTTTTCTAGACTAATTTTAAAATCCGTTTTCCCAAATGGAGCTCTGTAAACTTGAAGCAACAGAAAATGGTTAAAAAACCTCCTCCTGAGACTGCAGAAGCATAAGCAATCACCACAATCACAGAAATCATGAGGTGAAGCAGGATTAGCATATTACAGCTTGCCTGATTGCTTTTTCCTATGGTATGCCAAAACAAGATCAGAACAGCTGATTCAGGGGTGTCTGAAAGAGAAACTTTTTCCATATCAGTGTCTTATCATATGATTCCTGTAAAGCACATGTCCTAAAACAATAACAAGCATTCTTTCATAGTTCTAAGCAGTCCTTGTTCTTTAATCAGATGATAGTTATTTGATCTAGACATCCTGAACCAAAATAGCTCATGTGTTTTCCTTTTTACAATTACAGCATGTTCTATAAGAAGCTGTAAGGTACTGTAGATATGAAAAATAACTAAGTACAATGAATTAAGTAGATTGCCTAAGTTGAGTAGATGTTCAGAGTTAACGCTTAAATTAAGTTGCCTCTAACTTCTGATATGAGTAGAAGGGAAACCACTACAGCAAGAATTATTTTCACATTCTTTTTTAATAGTGTCACCTATTTAGAATTATTTTGTCTCATGTTCAGAGCAGAAAATTATGTATGGGTTGATGAATAAATGTATGCTTAAATACAACAATCACTATTGTGACAAAATTAGATGGTTTAGGAATGGAAAAGACAAACATTAACAATGTGAAAACAGCAGCCCAAGGAAAGGCTTCCCCAACTCTTAATTTCTCAAGTCATGTAATAGGATTTCATTAATTATCAAAAAAAGAGTAGATTTCCAAAATTCATGAACAAAATAAAGCCAAATTAAATTTCTGATGTAACTGAACTGATGACAAAAATACTTCTCTTAATGTAGTTACTATATGACTAAAAAAAGAAACATATGTAAATGGAAAAAGAAATAGAAACATACAACCAAGGTAGTGAGCTTTTTCCAGAGTGGGAATTGCCTGTGGCATATTTGGTTTTGCAATATTTGTTGTAATAAGAACCAGTTTTAATTTCATGTTATGTGCTGGTTCGTTACAGATAATAAATATTACTTAATACTTACACTTCGCATACAACATAAAAATACATATACAAAGAAAGACAGATATAGAAATAACTGTAAAATTCAACTAAAAAATTTACTATTTCACTCTGGTGAATAGATTCTCCAAACTTTTGTTCTCTTGGAATAGTCCATGAAAACACACATAACCCCAGTTACTTCAATTTTCTTTCATATGTCAGCCTTAATCATGTAAGTAAACCACTGAAGATTGAGCAAAAATTTCATATTACATTTCATTATTCTAAATAAGTCACAGACCCAGGTATTTCCCACTAAAGACTAAGGAGATTCTGAGCATGGGATTAATTTAATCTTATGCATCTGGTCAAACCTGTTTTATTAAGCACATTGTAAGATTAATAGAGGGAAATCAGCACTTTCTGAGGGTCTTCTGAAGATGGATAACAAAGTCTGGTATAATTATTCACCTGCTAGAAGTATCCACCTTTCTCCATATTGACTGTAGAGAGTGATAGAGGAATTTTAGGTGGATGACTTGAGGAAAGATGTCTTCAATAGGTTTGGATCAGGTTTAATCTATGATGGCGACATACTTGTTCTTATTTCGCATAAGTCTGTACTTACAAGAAGACAGAAAAGTTGGTGAAAAACAAAATGAAAAGTTAAAAAAGAAAGTTATTTTAAAAATTGTTTGTGATATAAACAAAATACTCAATGGCAAGAGCAGCTAGGGTTTTACAGCTTCTTGTTTAGAAAACCAGAATAGCCTACCCTTGTGTAACAGGCCTTCCAAAGTTACGGCAATGAAACTTTTTAGTGCCGTTCACTGTCACATAGTCTGTAGATACTTCCATATAACATAAAGTAATGTTAAAACACCTTTTCCTTCCCACACTGAGAACTTGTATGAATACTCCCCCAGTCCATGTTTGTTTAGAACACATTTTTACATTTTTATAGCAAAGATGTAAGCTCAATAACATGCAGTGATTTATCTTGGGAATACAGACTCAACAGTAACTGCAATGAAAGCAATATGGCAGGAAAATAAGAGATCTAGACCATCTGGGTAAAAATATGTAGCTTTGAAAAACATTTAGAGGAAAGAAAATTGACAGATAGATATATATGAAAAGTTCTGAATTCCACTGAGTTTTGTCACTCACTCAGTGGCTTTATTCATGACACTGGTGGTTGCTTTTCAGAGGTACATGGTGCCCACCTCTTCTTTATAATGAAGTAAGATTGGGCTAAAATTTGCTTTCCCCATCTCAGGATTATGTGTAATCATCAACCATTTAATAACTATGGAACAAGCACTTATGGGTTCTTTAGTTATCTTTGCCTCGCAACAAGTCATTTAGACAAATTGTTAAATTAGCATAACTCTGAAAGTTTCACTCCCCTCTCTCAGCTATGCTGTTTCTGATGATGATATGAACACAACAATAAAAATAATAGCCTCCTACCTGAAACTAATTAGCATTATTCACATGCAATATTCAGTTAACTATATAAAAATTTTCCTTCCTTGTTTAATGTTAGTAATGTTTTTATTCTTGCTCAGACAAACATAAAATGAAAAACGAATTACGAGTGTTTACAAATGAAGTTAGAAGCTTTCCAGTGCTGAAACAAAAGCTAGCCTTTTGTGTCTTATTGGAAAGGTAAAGGGGAATAGATTCATTGCTAAACCAATAAAAGTTTATTCTTATCCGTGTTCTGGTTTTTATGGTTTGTTATTGCTCTGAAACTCCTCTAGTATTTAGCAGGAGACAAAAAGGACAAACCAAACTCTTCTTCACTGGAAAACTGTGAAGCTTTGTTGTTACAGCTGATATCAAACAGACCTGCTAAGTGGCATAGTGTCAGACTCATTCTGAATAAAAGTGAAATCCAGAGTCTTCCTAGCAAGTAAAAAATGTCGGTTTGGTATTGTTCAAAATACTAAACTGAATTCTCATGTAACTTATGCTTAAGTTAGAAGAAACTCACATGGAAGTGATTAAAACTGCAGGCGTTTTTTTGTGTTTATGTTTACAGATAACAGGGACAGCCCAAAAGGAACCCAGTAAGGTAACAGAGTACTGAAAAGTGAGACCCCACCAATGGCTGGAAACATAGGTCTCTGCTTTTCAAGGCTGCATTTTCATTTGAAAGTCAAGAAGTTATCATGAGGTAAAACACTTCACAGCAGCAGCTCGTGTATCGGGAATGTCAGGTCACATAGTTTATCCATTCAGCACTGCGCAGTTAACGTGTTTTCACTTCACCCCTGAATCAACTATGTCTATATTCAGTCACATTTTCTTCCAGATCACAATGACAATTTTACAATGGCAAAGTCACTCAAGACAAAATAATATGCAAAATGTCCAGAAGCTGCTCACATCATCACGTGTGACAGCAGAGTACTCTCCATTAATCCAGTTCCCCAACCCACAGGTGAGACAAAGATGAGAAAAAGCTGCAGCTGTTGCTCCAACATCAAGCAGAACAGCCGATCTGCTCAGGAGGAAAAATCCTCTATTTGGGAGATACACGGTAAATATATCTGAATCCATCCAGATGCAGGCAGTAAATTAGTGATCAAACCATTGATCTAGAGTCAAAACAATTAAGTCCACCCTTACATAAGGTGGATTTTAATATACCAAGAAGGCCTAAAACTTACCATACGTCTCTGAAACGCTATGTCTCAGCAGAAAATCTTAGGGTCTGTTTTTAGGATAAGGAAAATTGCACTAGCAGGAAGTAGAACCTCCTTTCAGAAAGCAGTCTAACGAAAATTTATGGGGCCTTTTTAAAGCTTACTTACCAGTGAAAGCTGAGCAGAATTTCACAGCCCAAATAAAAAGCCACAAAATGAGTCTCTGAAGTCTCTCTGAAAACAGTAAGTCTGAAATTACACTCAGGTTTTACTGAGAATAAACTGTTACAAACCACCACTTCCTCTCTCCTGCTTCTGTTCCAAAAAATCCAAAGTATTAATTAAGTATATGTAGACTCACACTACTTCCAAACCAGCAAAAGTCGAGAATGCATCACATGGAGCTGAGAATGCAGCAAAGGAGTCAGAAAAACAGAGAAAGATGTGAAAGTGGAAAAAGAAACAAAGAGATCTCCTTCCTGAATTTTCTCTGTCCCAGATTGATCTGAGGACTCCTCCATTGCCATGACGGCTGGGGCGAAAGAGTGAGAGCTGAACAGCACCTTTCCTGGGATCACTGATCTCTAATGCTGGCATTCAGCAAAACCAGGACACCGAGCTGCAACGTCCTGAGTGATGCATCTGGAGGAAGTAGTGCTTCCCTGTGTCTCTGAGCACCCCATCCAGCAAACCACATAGCTGGAAGATGAATATTGCAGAGGTAAGATACTGCACTTTGAGAAGAGGCCTCTCATCTCCCAGATGAGCTTCTACCCGCACACTAGCCCTCTAATTTCTGAAAAATACAGTCAGGCATGTTCCCTCTGGAAAGGGTTCAAAGTCATGACATATAAATTGATACAGTGCATAATATAAGTACTCACTGTTTTTCTGCTGGATATCCCATATCATTCAGTACAGGAATGTGCCTAGGAAGGGAAAGGATACAAATCGGTAACCATCATTAGTCTAACAAAATTTGCTAACTTTTCTGTTTGCATCTGCAACGGATTCAATAATTTTTAAGGAAGATTTCTGCATTCTGTTTCTTTTCTATATGCTAATAGCATATAACGATCAGATACATTTTTAATGCCTTTTAGTCTAAAATAAAACTACCTGGACTTAGTTGTATTTAAAAGCAGAAAAGACAAAGAACACTTATGAATTTATTCTGCTAAAGAAATCTGATTTAGTACTGACTCGTTCCTTAAGCAGAGCAGCCAAAAGAACAACTCATGATCAAACTTGTGAACACCCTTCTCTCCACATACACAGAACTCATTTCAGTTATATATATAATACTACACATCAGACAGAATCCTTCCATGCCCTACAGGAAAAATATGACAACCGATTATAGGAATTACCCATTACCAAGCTACAACTTCATAAATACATCAAATGAATATCAGAGAACAAGAGACATGCCAAACTATGAAAACAGATACCTGCCTGTAAGTGCAGCTTACCGAATTTCTTTAGCTATGTAGCAATACCCCTATATGAGAGGAATTGTAAGAACTCCTTTGTGCCTTGAGAAATTATGGAAGGGAGTTTACAGTTCCTTACACGACCAGTCACTCCTCGTGAGCAGTATGTGAGGCCCTGTCTCTCCCTAACCTTTCCCTGATATTATGGGGAGTTTATAGAGAAAACTTCCTCCCAGATATGCCCCGTGAATCTTTACTCCATCCATCTGTGTGCATCAATCTATATTCACAGATGTTGTGCAGTGCAGTCTCCATACAGAGATCCTATGGAGAGCTATATGCTCTCCTCAATCTCCAACTTTGACAGCAGAATATTACTTTTAAATTATTGATGCTTGATTGCTCTAAAAATACAGCATAAATACCTCTGGAGGTATTTGTGCATAATGAATACGAGAAGCTGCAGCTCTGCTTAGCCATGCTTAAGTTGCTAGAAAAGCTAACACCTGCGTACTTTTTTATGTTACCAAAATATTTTCCCTCTGATCTTCAGCAATATGACCAACCTAGAGAAGGTGAGCAAGCAGCTCAGAAAATTCCTGCAGAAAACCATTTTGCAAACTGGAAGTACAAAAGCTCTTTCCTTTTCACTAAAGAGAGAGGCAAAAACACTCAATGAGAAGCACTGAAAGCATAAGAAACAGTTACAAAGAGGCAGAAAAAGAGATTAATTGTGAAAAACATCCCTTCAAGGATGGGGAAATTAAAAAATTAAAAAAAAAATTTGATAGTGCTTTTTGGCTTAATGCAATCAAGTCCTACAGCTAAATCCACCAATCTTGCCTTTCTTCATCAGTTACACTTCTCATTCATTTACCTCATTAACCATTAAGACAGATTCAGAAAGCTTCATGGTTTCTAACAAACGGCCTCCAAAGCAGACTTGATTTAATTAGGATACAAGTTTTATGCTTTAGCTGTAGTGGACCTTCTGTTTGAGATAATATCCTCTCATTTTTTCCCATCGCCAAAATAACCCACATACTGTGTACACTGGTCTAAATTCCACATAAATGCCTGATTTTCTAGCACCTTGAAAATTAAGATGTCTTTCCACTAAACTTAATAGGCTTTTCACAGTGTTAGAGGGCTCAAATGCAACCTGAGGAAGAAAGCATTGCTCTAGAAGGCTGGTTTTTGCTCTTCTGCAGAGAAATTATTTGATTAATCCCTAGGGGAATGGCTGAACTAATTGAAAATGGTGAACATGAAGGAGATGATAACAGACAAGTGCTAATCCATGGTATAAACAAATACATTTGCCAAAAGAAGTTTGACTGAGCAATACCACTTCATGACTGGCTGCTGAGATGTTTCGATCCTCTGTGGCAGATGCATATTGCACCCCCTTTACACAGCAGGTGTTATGAAATCTCTCACTGGCAGTGTAGTGGAGAGACTGAAAACTGAACAGGCTTCCAAATAAAGATGACAGCATTTTCTATCAGCATAACTGGATTGATATTTAGATGTAATACACAGGGGAACCATCTTTGTCCAGCTATCCAGCTTTCAGTACACACCTTGACTATCCTTTTTTCTCTCCACTGTCCACAGCAGTTCCCTATCTAACTTTTAGATTCTTCTGCCTCTCCTCTCCAGCCTCCATATCCACAGGAGAAGTCCTTTACCCAGGTCCTCCCTTTCTTACTCCTAATTAGACTCATAATTGTCTTTGTAGGACCACTGGAAGTCCTAGCAGCAGTCAAAACATCTTTCTGTTAGGCATTCTCCAAACACACACAAAAAGTATACCACGTGTTGAATAGGTCAGTGACCAAACATGAGAAACTAAAAGCAGAAGGCAGAGGAGAAGAGCAAGGCATGAGAAAGGGGGTTGTTCAGCTAAACCAGTCAGTGAAAGATAGGTATAGAGAAAACCAGGAGATGCCAAACTGCCTTTTTCAGTTCCTGAGACTACATTCTTCTCCCCTGTTTCATCCACATTCCCACAAAAATGTTTAGGGAAATGATTCAGCTGTTGTGAGATGGGAATGGCACTTTGAAACTTGTTTCCGAAAGGAAGACAAAGAAAATGAGGCCAATACTAACTAATATCGATCAACATACCATGCTCTCAATGGGGCTATGCCCAGCTTCTTAACTGTTTGGGCCATATAAAGTATTTTTGTCAAAAAACATTGTCTACACAGAGGGTAAGTGAGAGTGACTGTGTCAGTCCTCCTAGGGGCAGAACTAGGTTCACAGGTACAGCTGAGTTCATAGATGATGCGTGACAGTGGTGCCCAAAGCTCCTGGTGTCTCTCCCTCTCACCAACTTAAAGAAAAAGATTAAAATTGCTGTACATTACCAGATGTCTTTGATGCATAATTGCCAAAATTTCTGACTATTCAGACTGAAAGGAGATTTCAGCACTTCCAAAATTTATTTTAATTTGAAATCACAATTCTTTAAAATTTTTCATATATAATTAAAATTTAGAGCAGTTATACTTTCTGATTTTTT
This sequence comes from Steatornis caripensis, assembly GCA_013398225.1. Lineage (NCBI taxonomy): Eukaryota > Metazoa > Chordata > Aves > Caprimulgiformes > Steatornithidae > Steatornis > Steatornis caripensis. The sequence continues at coordinate 925,284 of VZSC01019993.1, read as the reverse complement.
TCCTTGAGAAAGCATTCTTATTTTTAATTTAGAACTTTAGTCTGAGGTTCCTATTATTTTAACTCTATTTATCAGTATTCTGACATATTAAGAAGTCATAGTAAATGAAAATACAAAACTAAAAACCACAAAATAACACTCTAGCAAAATTCCAGAATTCTAAAACAAAATTCCAACATCCCTTCTTCCTCTGAAGATAAAGTCTGGTTTTTCTTATGAACGTTTTAATCAAAAGTGATACATTGTTCTATACCTAATCCTAGACAATTATTTGCTATTGATTAAAAACACACATCACTGATAAATTTTAGACCAAATCTAATCCAAAATTGTTAGAAACGACTTCTGTTGTACATTACTGACACTTGTTCCATTGAAGAATACAATGCTGCTTTTCGTTATGAATCAGAATAAAACAAGTATTTAACAGGTCCAGAGCTGAGCTTTATAATATGCATTACCACCTTGGAGGTAAAAACATGCAAAAAGAAGCATCTGTTTAAAGCTGTTGTAATATTTTCTTCTCACTGATGAACTTTTTTCCACAGCTATGAAAACATATCTTCTGGTTTAGGCGCCTATGCCTAGAAGCCGTTTTCCAAAATTAGTGGAACACCACACATTTATCCAAAGATCCTGACAAGTTACCAGCGTAGCACTTACATACTTTTCTTTCTACCATAAGTAACATCTTTGTATCATTTGTGCTCTTCGTGCTTTTAAAGACAAAAGAATAGCTTAGCCTTTGTCAACAGCCTCTCTTGTTTGCACCTTACAAGAAAAGATAATTTTACAAATTCCTGGAAGAAAACATGATCTCAGAAGAGAACATCTCTTGAAAGCAATATAATTTGGTGTTGATCCTGTTATTACTTCTCATGTGAATGGCAGCCTCGAAGTCAACATTTAGACACAACAGAACTATGTACACTACTAAGGCAGGGTTTTCAAGACAGCTTGAGGCACTTATGCGCCTAAAACCGATCAAAATCCTTGACTTGGTTCCTACATCTCTTGGATTCCTTTGAAATAATATTTTTTAAAAAGTATTACCCTTTAATTAGATACCTTAATTATATCTAATGCCAATTATTATAAACATTAAAGGCCGCTGCAATACTTCTACTTATTTCCTGGACTTTTAGAGTATTATATGGAAACCTTACCCATGTTGTAAATTTTTGTTTTCCTGTAGAAGATGTATTACAAATTAGCATGAGAAAAGCTGATGATATCATCAAGCAAAGTTAATTCAGATGACAAATAAAAATAATTTTAATATTCTTGAAATTTCATTCATTTATATTCTTGGGTATAAAATTTGTAGGATTTAATTGGAATCTGTGGGGGGGTTCTTTTCATGAGGACAATTTCCTGTCAGTTCTTTGACCATGTCAGGATGCAATTCGTCACATTTCAGAAGTCTAGAAGTTAGATATCCAAGTCCAAGCTATTCTCATTCCCTTAACAGCCAGTAAAGAGACATAGGTATCCCTACAGGGCAGTTTATCTCATCTGTCCTTGACACCTATCTTAGAAAGAGATGAATTGCTGCCTGGAGATGGTATTTCTCTCCATTGACTATTAAAAGAGCGTGTAGCAACTGCCTTAGTCACTTTGTAACTTAGTTACCATGTTAGATGCCTAAACTAGGGCAGATGGATCTCTTTTTAGGTGACATTTTTACTTTTACTACATGCCAGGTTCAAAAGAGCATTACAGGCAAATCAATGTGCTTGTCTGCTATCCTGCTTTCTATATATGTACATGTGAACATCTGTTTTGGAAGCTAATGAAAGTATTTCTTCAGATTCTTTCCTCAAAGTTGTTTTTAGCAATTTCTCCATATATAGTAAATGCCAGATATCTGTTGAGATATTCTGTGCAAATGAATGCTTGCCAGTCCTTGGAAACCTGTTGTATCATGAGTTCCCAGTCTTCGCATTAAAGCAGCATAATGCCAAGGTGCATGTACATGCAAGCAAGGAATGTAATAAATTACAAAGTGCCAAAAACAAAACAAAAAACTCAGTGGAAGAAAAGACAAATATTTTTTTATAAGGAACACAGAGTGCTAGAGGCTGAAATCTTTCAAAAGCAAGTGCACTCCACTAAAAATGTTCAGACATGGGAAAATGAATAACATGAGGTTTTGATAGTTAAGAGACTGGAGCACAACATCATGAACAGTGTTTGTGGAGTAACTCATTAACTTTCTCTGCCTGTTTTGAAAGGTTATATGGATTGTTGCACTACTGGCCTTTCACATCTGGTGCTTAAGGTTTAGAACTCCCCTGTTCAGCTTTCATGACTCTAAAATCTTGATTACAGCAGTTACGCTACAACAGAGAGGGGAATAAAACGTGCCTGCTTCAAACCAGACACAGGGCTTTATAAGAAATAGAGACAGTAACCTAGGGAGAGATGGAGAGACAAGAGGATTAAAGGGAGGGAGCAGAAATAAGAAATTCAGTCTTTGTCATGAGCTTTCATATATAATATTTAAAGGTGTACAGCATTTGTTTTCTATCACTCTCTTATTTTCTCAGTTTCATTTAGTTCTACCATGTCTGAACCAGAATTGAAAATATTAATTACTACCAGCAGAACCAAAAGGCTTCTATATCCCTAGCAGTGTCATCTCCTCTACAGCCACATATTGACCACGAAACACTGAAAGAAATCCAAGAAGTCTGAGAAGGAACATAATGTTTCTCAGCCTGGAGTCTTCAGACATCAGAAAACAGTTTGCAAAAGCATTAGAAGAAAACCAGCCCCTCAAATATACCTATAGATTCCCATGCCTAGGAGCAAGCAAACAAAAACTAGCAAAGGGAAGTACAGGTGACAAATATGTGGAGATTATTCTGCCTTTATGTCAGACCTAAAGAAAACCACTGTAACAATGCTACCAAATACATTATGTTGTGTTTTGGTTTGCTTTGTTTCCAAAAAGCTGGGAGGCAGGAAAGAGGCATATTTTACAAGATTAGAAAACATTGGTCTAATTAATTGGCATAAGCTGTGCAGGATGAGTTATTTTTATGCTGTTACATGCAGATATTTGTCCAACCTCTCCTTGAAAACTTACAAAGATCAAGATTCCACATGGTAGATTGTGCTGGTTTTGGTCTCTTGGAATATCTTACCAAAACCACCTGTGGAGAAATAGGACAATGGCTTCTTGGCACCTCTAGAGAAAACAGTGCTGATAGAACTGTACGTGTTTAACACGCAACTTTTGTNCTTGAAAACTTACAAAGATCAAGATTCCACATGGTAGATTGTGCTGGTTTTGGTCTCTTGGAATATCTTACCAAAACCACCTGTGGAGAAATAGGACAATGGCTTCTTGGCACCTCTAGAGAAAACAGTGCTGATAGAACTGTACATGTTTAACACGCAACTTTTGTATGCTAGAAAGATGTTAGTGTGACCATTCTTCCCTCGGCATTCCGTCTCTGCCATTTGAAATGCCTATTTTTTGANATGGCTTCTTGGCACCTCTAGAGAAAACAGTGCTGATAGAACTGTACATGTTTAACACGCAACTTTTGTATGCTAGAAAGATGTTAGTGTGACCATTCTTCCCTTGGCATTCCGCCTCTGCCATTTGAAATGCCTATTTTTTTGATNTTGTGCTGGTTTTGGTCTCTTGGAATATCTTACCAAAACCACCTGTGGAGAAATAGGACAATGGCTTCTTGGCACCTCTAGAGAAAACAGTGCTGATAGAACTGTACATGTTTAACACGCAACTTTTGTATGCTAGAAAGATGTTAGTGTGACCATTCTTCCCTCGGCATTCCGTCTCTGCCATTTGAAATGCCTATTTTTTGATTTTTTTTTAATTATTCTTTTATGCTTTCCTTAAAGGAAATTAATAAATCTTTCATCTTTGCCAATATTATTCTTTAGACTGTTTCTGGCTTGTCTACATCTTTTCTGAGATTTGGTGCTCAAAACACCCCTTCTGAAACATCATCAGTTCCAAAAGGGGTGGAATAATTACTCCCTTGTCTGATACATAAGGCTTCTATTAACACATCCCAAATGAAATTTGCACTTTTTGCAATAACACCGCTGTATTGACTCATGTTTGTTGGAAATGCACTATACCACTTAAATCTCTTTCTGCAGTATTGATGTCTCCCACATCTTCCCTAGTCTCTATTTGAGAAGTTGATTTCTCCTTAAGCACCACAGGTTTTTGCTCAGCAGTGCAGGTGCTAATCTTAACATACCTGAAATTCTAAAAACAGTACTTCTGTTGTGTCATTCTAAATTCATCTCTTTACTTACAAAATTGAGCGAAGACTGAAGTCCTGTACCAGATGATTGCTGAATTTATGTCATTTGCTCCATAGACGTAGCAAACGCCCACAGTGCAACTATGGTGAGCTGCTGCGGAAAAGAAAATGTGTTATTACGTTCACTGACTTTAAAGCAATAGGTAGGAGTAGCATTTGCTTTTACTTCATTTCCAAACTAACAGGTTTTGAGGAGTCTTTTGAATTCCAGGAAGCACCCTGGAGTGCTCACAACCACTCTCAGGCTGGAATAAGCCTCCAGTTTTACAAGTGTACCGACTGCTCCGTCGGAGCTGTTAAGAAGCATATTACGCTGAATAGACTTCAGCACAGATCCCAGGAGAACCTGACTGGAAGCGTTCTCCTCATCTGGCAGCAAACTTCTGTGGTTTACCAGCCTGTTACACACACTTCTTATGGTAATATACAGCCCTGGGTTTGTTATGTAATCTTCTAACAGAAATACAATAAGATAAAATGTTTTGTTGTGGCTCTTCCACCAATACTTCAGTGTATTTCAAATTTTAGCTCCATATACACTGAAAAGATCAAAGAAAGGCAATGCCTGACTTACTTTATAAGTGAAATATAAATGAAGCAGTGAAATACAAGTGAAGTAGTGTTTTGCAAGTGAAGAAAAAAAAATCACATACAAAGTCATAGAAGCATTTTAAAGAGAAAGTCAGTGGGGATTTGCAGTTAGTTGTGAACACCTGAATTTTGGTACTACATGGAGGAGGAGCTTAATGAAAAGGTTTACACATATTGTAGTATTGTCTGATCTACCTTCTTCTCGTTTCCATAAACTCATTGCCTGGCATGAAAAGCTTCATGTGCACATAGTTGTTCTCACTCTATGCAATTTTTTTTTTTTTTTCAACACAGTTTATCTCTAGAGACTGATCTCTGTGATCTTTCCGGCACATTTGGAAGCAGCTGACAATGTAGTTTCTACTATCATGTTTAATGCCTGTGTTCCCAAATATATTTAATCCCTTTTAATAGCACTCTCTGCAACTTCTCTACTTTGTGCTTTTATTCTGTTAGATTTTATGGGTTAATTGGGTTCATCTGAGCTCAGTGTTTTGATTGAAGATCGCCAAGAAAAGAACCAAGTGTTACAGGGAGAAATAGTGATGAATCAGTAGGATGACTTCTAATAGCCAGAGAGCCAATATCATGTTTTTACAGTGCAATGTGCTTTCTTCTAAGATGATAAAGGTTCTGGTCTTATACTACCATTTAATATCTCACAGTAGGTTTGTGAAAATAGTAATACTACCTCTAGTATCCTTGCCATACTTTGGTGCTGATAACTGCATTGTACTAATTTATATTTTTCTGAAATATTCATAGGAAAAATATTTTTTCAGTTTCCATTCTTGGGCAAAGCTGTTCATGTGAATCTCTACTAAGCCGCTAAATTGCAATTGTAGAATTCAGCCAGGTAGACTGACTCGCTCTGTATCACGAGCTACCACATTTCACAAGTCATCTTTTCTGTTGGACCCCACAGTCTTTGTGTGACTAAGTAATTAAACATTAAATCACATTTAATTTCAAAGGGTTAGGCTAAACAAGCAAGTTGAGTTGCATATGATAACTTTTTTGTCCTCACCATGGCTGACCATTATGTGGTTGACATATTTAGTCAATGGTAATTTTATGTTTATTTCAGTTCATTGATGAAAATATCAAATGCCATATAACATGACTATTATGTGTACTCACACTAGGAGCATCCCATTTGTTCATTAATCCCCAGGGATGACTAATATTTTTCAATGCATTTGTTATTTCTTAATCTCTTTAATATACACTGTATTAATATCATATGGCACTAATATCTTCACTGGAATGTCAGGAGAACTAACTATATTGTCAATTACAATAATACTTGCAGTAGCAAATCAATTGGAAAGTTTCTATTGACTTCAGAGGCTGAGTTGAAGAAAGGGGAAAAGGAAAAAAGAAAAATTACAATTTAATCTATAAAAATAAACTTGAATAGATCTTTTTTTGCAAAAATACAATATGAGAAGAGTGAAGTGTAAGAATCAATGGAGAAAAAATATGTAGGTTAAATAATAATTAAAAAAAAGTAAAATCAAATCAAATACAGCAATGTTTTGTAAATACAGAGATGAAAATTGTGGCCTAATCGGTGAAATCCTCAGGGACTAGCTTTCAAAAAGGCATGCAGATTTATCAAAATGAGACATAGTGCAAAGAACCCCAGAATCAAAAACTCTAACCTGGTAAGTCTGCATTCCTTAATGCAGAGAACATGACAGTGCTGTATCAGAATAAATTGATGTACTGGTGGTTTCATATGCTTACACTGTGTTCCAAACATTTTTTGATTACAAAATTAACATGAGTTGTGCCAGGTCAAGTCCCACTATGTATATTGACCCAAATAACTCAATAAGCCTCATTTCATTTTAAAGTTGGTAAAAGAAGGGAAGGCGGCAGCAAATTAGAACACAAAACCTCAATTACAAGGTATTTATATATCAATTTCAATGGGATTTGGATGAGGCAGTAAATTTCATGCATAGTTTTTCTTAAGAAAAGTATGTTATATGCCTACATAGGAAACATATAATCGTAGAATAATATAGGTTGGAAGGACCCTCTATATGTCACCTTATTCAATCCCCCCTCTCAAACCAGGACTGATTAGATCAGGGACCCTTCTCCTCTATGGCTCAGTGAAGGATTTCTCAGTGGCTTTCAGAGCACCAGAATGGCCCTATTCACTTCTGAAAAAAAGCTTCTACTCACTGGAAAGATAAAGAAAATAACCACCTCTGAAATTTAACCTTCCTAAAAATTACTGAGACAATTCATTAGTGGATTACAATAATCATTATGCCAGGGAATTACATTCATGAAGTCCCTAACCGTGTTGCATATTATCGCATCTGCTGCCCTTTCAATGATACACTTGAGTTAATCTCTGAATAACAGGATCACATCTCCTTAATTAAAACATTAAATAACTAAATAAAAAAGATAAAAATCTTTATATTCTTTAATTAAAAGAAAAAAGATTCACCAAGTGTCTAAAGACACATAACTATCCCTGGAAGAACTCCAAGATATCACATGTGAAGGGAAGAAGCGTTAATTACTTTTTTTTTAAGGGAAAATGCAAAAGTTGGAAATGGCATTGGGCCAGGTTCTGCCACACCTACGCATGCTGAATAACAATTTTAAAATAGCTCCACTTAAGTATAAAGCCATTGCTAGAAGGAAATCCTAATCAAAATCTTATAAAGTAAGATTATACTGTATACAAACTGAGAATGTGTTTTCTTGTCTTATGCAGCAAGTGTGCCCACATCACCAAACATGTAAGTTGAATCCTTTGAATCCTTGACCATTAGCTCCCTTCACTGTTGAAAAACATTTTATCTGCAGCAGTTTAGAAATCACTGCTTTCAAATAGGTCATCAATGCCCTTAATTTTAATCTAATACATATCAGTACTCTATCCAGATGGCAGCTTTCAAATTGGTGTTTATTCAAGATTTTCTATTTAAAACACAATTCCATTTATTTAATGAGAATATCACTACTGGAACTGTCGTATCATTAATACAATAATTTTGGTTTCCCTATAGATTTTTCTTGACTGAGTACCTTCACATACAAGTATCTCCCCATAATTGCCCCCTAAAGAAAATAAACATGAAAAGAGTAATAGTGGCTAGCATGTGGAAAATGAATGTTAATGTTCCCTCTTGGATTTGTGCAGAATGATACATATGATGAACAGGATGCTCATAGACAGGATTAGCTGACCTCAACTGACATAGTAATGATACTGCTATGGAGCTCCTAATGATTTCCTTGAAAGTATTGGTATGCCTACAAAAACACAAAGCTTTAAAAATAAATACATAAAAAAGCTCCCACTAATGTTATACTACATCAACTCTCCTTCGGACAGATTGCATGGGATGCGAAGTGAACTACTGTGATGTAAATTATTGTATGTGCCTTCTGGGGAAATCTGGAAGATTGTAAGGAAAATTTCAATAATGAAAGAGCTAAAGAAAATCCATGACTCATTCATAAACGAGAAGTCACTAGAACATCCTAAACTCACGTTTGCAATGTTTTCTAACTTCTCGTAGGCCTTTTATCTTCTGGGTATTTTAATGTGTATTTTTATAGATATTACAGACCAGAAATTTAGCCAAAGGCAATTGCAGTATATGTGTATGTTCTGAGGACCTGACTCCGAAGTCTTTGTCTCAGGTTTGGCTTGATTTCTCCCCATGAGTGTTGTTTAAAAAAAAAAAAACGCTGGGTCAGACTCACTAGTAACAAAACACTGCTAAATCAGTAGAGTTACAACAATAATAAAAGTGGCCCTACGCATATGAATAAAGCATTAAAGATTAATTAGATTACTATTAGATTTACACATTGTGTATATTTTCATGACCTGCTTTTAGTCCTAAGTCTTTAATAACTGTTGCCTCTTTTTCACAATCCACAGATCTGCAGGAAACCAAACTATGGGAATGAGTAAAATGTGTACAACCAAAAGACTTTTCAAAACCAAGGAACCGCTTTTTATGGTGTATCTAGTTCCTAGTTCACCATGGCATTGACTCAACAGTATAAAGCTGGAGAAAGATTTTGCAATTCAAGGCTCAATAGAACATTTATTTCCATGAACCCCCTCTGCAGAGCGTGAGAACTGTTTTCAGAGAAGATTGCAGATTTAGCAAAGACTCCAGCCTGTACAGGTGACACCTGAGAAAACGTGCTGTGAATTTGGTACAGATTTCAGTCTATTATGTGACCTCAGAATTTGCATCATCATATACAAACTCATACAAATAGGGACTGAAGGAGAAATTAGGTGGATACAGACACAGGGACAAATATCCATGTGATAAATTCAAAGTTCGGGTAATACAGCTCTCCGTCAAAACTGCTTGAGTGTCATCTTCTGGCCAAGCACACAGTAGGTAAACTCACAAAGCAAGGCTACAAGCACAAGCAATTACAGCACAGTTGCCAGGAGTTCTGAAATTTCATCCCCGACCCTACTTCTGACAACTTGTCTCTGTGTCTATACTGAGAGGCATCTGTGGAACTTGGATTATCTCTAAATTGCACTAAAACAAGACTTTCTAGGTTCTTAATTATTAAGGACATACATGTCAGGCACCTGGACACATCTGCAGATCCAGTCTTAAGTGCCTAACAGATACATATTTGCATACATATTTGTATGTGTGTACATACGTGTTTTTATGTGGGGTGTATGTATCCTCAGATGAGCTTGTAACTTAGTGGCTTAGCTGGGAAGTGAATACAGAGATTCAGGGTCTGAAGAATTAATTCAGTTCCTAACTAATCAGCATGTGGCTTCTGAAATAGGTGTTGTCAGAACAGAATTATTTGACCTAAAATGTATTTTGAAAATATACCTGATCCTAAGACTAGGAGGTATGAAAAAATGCAGACAAACAAGCTATGGAACAAGGAGTGTAATGACACTTCCAAGGATAAGTAAAGACAGGAGACAAAACATGCAAAATTTTCCTTATATTATCAGCAAAATACTCAGCTTCTCTACTAGCTAAATGATACCGATGGAGGTATTTGCGACTCCAGTGTTGCAAATATTTATTGCATCTAGTCTGTTCTCTCAGGCATTAAATAACATCCCCATTCCCATTTTCAATAACTATGTCTAATCTTTGTTTACACTAATGCTTCCTTTGTTGACTTTTAACAATTATGTGCCATTGACAATTGTTTATTGTTGTTTAATTAGGAGGTGGATTATTCCCGTGTTTTAATGATTGCTGTTCAACAACTTGACAGAAATGTTATTCCCAAAACCACCATGCACAAATTGACTTTGATTTATTTTACTTAATCTTGTTATGATTGTATTATAAACTCTCCAAATTATAATTTTTTTAATTAATTACGATATCTCACAGTTTCAGCTCAGTAATGTGTACCAAAGGAAACAAACAGAAACTGTCTATGCTGCTGAATTCTGTTCATTTAAGGAAAAAAAAAAGGGGGGGGTTTGGACAGTAGAACAGATATGTACAATAAACTCATCAGCACTGACACCAGAGCTGATTTCTAGTTTGCAGACATGAAATATCCTTTTGTTGTATATTCTTAATCATCCAGGTGGTCATCATCTGTTAAGTACACTCTCAGTATTAGATATAAAACTTGAAACAAGAAATTATTGATAATCGACAACTTATAAATACTGATCATTATATGGAGAAGGACATGGCATCCACCCTCATTAGCCAATGCAAACACTTATTTTTTTGTCATGAAATATTGATGATCACTAAAATAGTAATGAGGGAGGACTGCACAAGCTAAAAATTGCATGAGGTAGAGCAGCAACCATTTTCAAAAGCAGTATTTCATATAACAACTGAAAAAATTTAGACATTACAAAAATATATCTAGATCAGGTGGCAACAGGACGTATGTAAATTGGCTATCTCCTGTGCATGTCTGACAACAGATATTTTTAGTATTATTTGTTTCTGCAAAGGATGTTATTGTCATGGTCACCCTTTAAACTGTAAGTCTGATTAAAATAAAGAAATATTAAAAGGCAAATTTGAAAGAAATAATAAAATCTAGGGTTCAGGAAAAAAAAACAGCTGAAAGTTCCAACTCATAAAAATTTTCAAAATTTCAGTATTTTTTTGCTGTGGTTTGGAATTCATATTTCATAAAAAAGTGCTGTGAAATGCTATAAATCTTTCACTTAAGAAGTCCTGATTTAAATTGTGTTCTCACAGATCTGAACTGAGCTTTATTTTTGCCTAGATGAATAGATCTATTGAGTAGCTCCCTCAGATTTTTAAATTCCATTACTCTAGAATCGTAGTGTTGCACAGATTGCTCAGTGCCTAGAAACACCAAAGGTGCCAAAATTCATTCCAGTACTCGTCTTGGGGTTTTTTTCGTGCTTTCACCTACATTATTGAATGGTGATGCTAATTTACGTGAAAGACACGGAGTATTAAGAGATTGGGTACCCTATGCTGAAAATATTGGCAGTATTGGGCTGCAAGACCCCAGAGCCTGTCCCTCTGGCTGGGGTGAGCTAACAGAAAACTGAGCAGGGCCATGTCAGAACCCTGCCTACCCTTTGTTAGAAAATTTTTTGAAAGCAGCATATTTTCATCAAATGTTTTGCTTTGTTGACTCAGCTTCCTGACAGACTGGTGCTGAAACTGAGTATTTACAGGCCAATCTAGTGGTTACCACTTGATTCCATCTAAAACATTAGAGGAATCTGCACTATTCCTCTGTGGTCCTCCTCATGGCCTCCTCTGGAGGCCATGCAAGACAGCTTCTCTCACTCCTAGCGGTTTCCTAGTTAAATAAAGTAGTTCTAGGGAAGAAACACAATTTCTAAAATGTGAAAAAGGCTTTTAGGGATGTTTGCATACTTGAAGGATGAAGCTGAGCAATAATACTTCAAACAGACATAACAGCGTGCATGAAAATGTGGTTAAGGATAAATGGGCAAAACAAGTGAAAACTTCACCTTTGCTTTTGAAAACTGTGCGTCACTCAAATAACAAAATGTCATATTATACTTTTTGTAAAATGTTTTATATTATAGATGCTCTAAAATATCTTCTTAGTGTATAAAATCCAAAGATCATATTTTCAAAAGCACTTCTTCAGGGTGCTGGGGAATTTCTGCAGGGTTTGAGATCCTAATATAGTTAGACCATCTGGAAATTCCAGCTCAAGAGATCAAAACTCCTAAAAATTACACTATGTTATTTAATGTTTTTTTCAGTGGTTCTCCATCTACCCTCGAAGCTGTATCCAGATGACATTTTTACTTGGAAAAATGTATTACAGACATGGTATTAACCCTTTTTGCCTGGAATTTCTGTCACATTTCTGGCCAAAAACTTAATCACACTCCCTAAATCTAACTTTAAAGATCTTTCACATGTTTCATACCTCTGCTTCCCTTTGTAAAAATGATACAGTTCTTTGTATGAATAATGGTTCAATACCTCTTCAAAATGATATTAAAGTATTAAGAATTTCAAAATATTGTTAACGAACAGCAACAGTGGCAGAGAAGCACCAAACGTTGGTCTGGTTTAAGTCATGCTAATTTTGACAACAGACAACCTAAGAACTAATTGAGTCAGTAAGATCAAATATGGACCAGATAGCATAAAAATTTTTCATTATCCATGAAAGTGTTACTTCAATTTTTGATGACATCATCTTCTAGATTTTTTTTTTGCGGGGGAGGGGGTTACTACTCAGATACTTACTGTTTAGGGCTGATGAATAGTAGGCATTCATGAGCATTATCTGTGCTATGTGTTTACAAAGATAGTTCATAGTAGGGGAAAAAACCAACATCAATGTGAAAGATCCATGTGTAGCTTTGACAGTTTAGGGCACAAGGGCATGAACACAGCAGTTGCTATTCCATAACACATCCTTACACGATTCCCAGGAACAAGCAAGTGTATTTGATCATAGTGGTTACTGAGGTATCAGGGGTTTATTTAGATGATTCCTGATGTAGTGTGTCATAGAAATAAAGCATTTGAATCTTTGAAAAGAAATAAGAAAAACTAACAGTGAATTATTTCTTAAGAAAATGTCATACTTGGATAATAGTGTCTTTGAAATAAATTGCAAAACTCACATTCACTTTGGTTTTAACTAGACCCGACTATTGATATGGAAATATAGGTGAAAAGTAAGGAGTCTTTCTAGGATCTCTTTCTTCCAGGAGCAGGAATTCAGCACAACAAGATGTAATCCTACATATGCTAGAAACTGTGCGAAGAACTTTTTGTGAAAGAAGACTGATATAATTTTAAGGCAATACCTTTCAGTAAAATAACAAGACATGAAAATGAATCACTCTTCTTTTTACACATATAAAAAGTGGACGGAAAAATGTATTGTGTGCAATATTACTTAAATATATGGATATATTATGTAACAGGAACTGGAAAATTGAAGATAAAATGAAATGCCAAGGATATGATTTAGCTTTTGAAGGACATATCCAGATTCCTAAATCTTCCTTCTGAAATCTTCCAAATTACTTATAAAATTGTGCCTGAACTGCAAATCAACAAAAAAGTTATATTATTTTTCAAAACGATCAGTTTTGTCATTGCAATTTCTTTCATCATGCTTTTTTTTAACATTACATATTCCTCTACCACCTTCTTTCCAAATATAAACAATAACGTTTTAGACATATTTTAAAGAAGACATATTTAAAGTAAATTAAAATGATAGGAAATGGGTTTAAAAGAGATGGAAAAAGATGCTGACATTATCAAGCCCACACCCAGATACTGCTGTGTCACAAAAATGTATCACATATTCAGTTTCCTAGGATGTTGAAGCCAGTTGGTTTTCTTGTTACAGGGTGACTGAGACAGGCCTTGTGCTCCTGAAAATTAGGAGCCTTTTTCTGTCAGGACTAGATTAAGCTAATGTATTCTTGTCCCAACACTTACTTTAAATATGTCTTCTTTGAACTCGGTATTTGTAACTTTAGGGTATTTATGGAGATCAATTTGTTTTAACTCTTATTTTTCTTAAGTTAGAAAAAAAGTCTTTGAATTTTCCTTTGGAAAACAGAACTTCCAGTTGTTCATTTTTGTCGCCCTCTGCTATAATGTCTTCCAGTAAGAATACTATTCTCTCAAACAGTCAACTAGAACATGGCATGGCATAAAAGATCTTGCCAGTGGCTTTGTTACATTTTCCTCTATTTTTTTGGCCGTTTCTTGCCTGGTAGATACTACGGACACAACTGTTTGTGCATGATCACATCTTAACAGTTTACTGATGCGTCTAGATCATATGTTATCACCAGCGGATAAACTGACCATTTCTAATAACATTTTTTGCTATTTATTATTACATGCAAGATCTTTCATTTTTGTCCTGTTTTTCTTGCTTACTTAAACAGATATAATAACTGTTATTCTGAAGGTGTAGATATGTTTCCATTCTAAAAATTTGATACAATCATTAAGAAAAGTCCCTTTCACACTTGCAATTTCCTGCATCTTTCGAATTTCTTCTTGTATTCAGACATGGACAGTACAAGTCCCTTTAATCTGCATGTATACAATCATCTGAATATATTCATATTGCCAAATAATTTACTCCCTGATTATCCACATATACGTGTTGGATCATTCCTGGAGTCTCTATCTGGAATTTTTTTTTTTTTTTTAATATGAAAACCAGACAAAGTTCTGGATGTAACTCAGAGGAGGAAGGGCTGTAACAGGCAATGTGGGCCAGGCTTAGCTCCCTGAAAAAATGCTTCATCTCACATAGTCATTTACTGTTATTCTAAAACACCTTCAATCTTCATATATTGCTCTCCTACATGTTCTATATAACCTCATGCCAATGCTTAGTGCATCTGTCACATCCCCTCAACAGCATGATATAAAAGTTCTATCACGGCACAGCATTTACACCATTTATGCTCTTTGATCAAAACCCCATATGTTTTAAAGACTGCCAGATGTGCCCCAGAAGCAGTTTAGGCCAAGTATTACAAAATGTGGATACAGACAGTCTGCTCTGGATTAAGTAACTCTGAACTATGTAAACATGAGCAACTCTTCACCACATAGTCTGAGGGACAAGGATCACTCCCAGAATTACATCTTTATTAGCGTAGCTTTTACATTTTGGCATTGTCCAGGTAACAGTAATTTCTGTCTTTATTTGCACATCTCCATCATTCATCTAACCTTCCAATCCATGATCTACATCCTTGTCTAAATTGAAAATTATTCATCTGATTCTGGACCCTTTAAAAGTTAACATTATCTTTTGTCTTACTGCATTGCCAATTACACTATGAACTACTTTTTAATTTCTGTGGTTCCCTTTATAATTTCTGTTAATTTCTTTGCAAGGTCTGATTCAATTATTAGAAATTTTTCCTGCAATCTAATGTTTTCAGACCTTTAATATGTAACTGCCTATTCTGATTTCACACTATATTTTCCAGTAACATTTTTAAGGTTTTCATTTTCATACAGTCTCTACTCTTCTTTCAGTATCAGTTGGTTGTTACTTTTACAGTCTTTTCTTCTAATGTTGAAAACTTTGTTTCAGACTTATTTTGTGTTTAGTGTTTCGCCCATTTAAACACGCACAAATCATGCTTTTTCAGTAGAAGGTTTTTTATTTCTCCAAGTTCTTTCTTCTATACAACACTGCTGTTTACTAACACCACACATAAAACAGCACTAACCCTTGCATTTTCTCAGTGACTAATTGGTGGAGAAATCTGTTGACTGTCACAGCAAGAAATACGCTGAATTTACTTTTAACAGCATGATTTGTTCTGTAGTCTACACTAGAGAAGTCACTGAAGTCAATTATGTTAATAGGTTATTATTTCAAGTAATTAAACTTGCTTGTGATAGAGTCTTTATACATATGAGGGTAACAGGGAGAGTTAGGGAAGCTATAGCAGAATTCCAGCCTCTTTTGCAAACTTCTTGAATGGATATTGACCTAACCTGGTTTACTTCTTTCATGTCATCATTTATTTCTTTGCAGTTTGCTGCGTAACTAAAGTGTCATGCAATCTTTTCTTGTTTTGTTTTGTTGGCTTTTTCTTTCTTTTCTTTAGAGTGTCTTCTGAAGTATCTTCTACATCTTAGTTTGGAAAACTCATCTACTCTTCCTAGTCATAATCCTATTCATTCCACATTCATATCTATTACTAGTCACGCAATTTTCTTCATTTGGTTCGTTAGTGTGTATATAACATAACAAAAAAAATCTTGAATCTAACATAACTCCCATGCATCAAAAATGTATGACTTATGAAGAAATTTGGTGTCTTGAGAGGAAGAAATAGAAAAAGAAATAGAGGAGTCATCTTACACTTTATAAGATCTTTCATTTCAGGTGAGTAGTTGAAATACATGATTTGCTAGTCGTTTCATATTTCTTCAATCTTGTAATTCATGAAATAAATCAGCCAAGTTTTATGTTTTTCCAAACAATTCCTTGCTATTACTTTTCTATCCATCTCATTGACTCACACTGCCCTCTGACTGAGAGTTTTCAGAATCTCTTGGCAAGTTACGTGGTAAGTTAATTAGGTGTTGAAAAGAAGGGTAGACATCAAAAACTATGGCCATCTGTCGTCTTTGTCTCCCCCACTCTTCTTTTTCTTCATCCACATCTTTGCATGTCTGAGGATTTCAGCATATTTTGGAACCCAACCCTTCCCTTCCCTCGGCCAGTAAAGAGAGAACAATATTTTGTAAATTGATATTTACTTACCTTTTATTTGGGATGTTAGCTAGGAGAAACCAGTTAATCAATACACTTATTTAGCTTGGACTCAAAGGCATGGCTCCTGGAATTACTGAACCCAAAGGGAAATAAATATAAAGACATACATGAAAGATAAGATTTCTGACAATCAGGTCCTGCTGTCTTTGCAATTCAGTAGGAACTGAAAGTCTCTCACAAGACAACAGAATCTGATGAAAAGAGACAGAAGGGGCATAAGTCATTGTGTCTTGTCCTGCAGTGATGTTGTTCACTGATAATACTCAGTCTTTAAGCCTGCCTCCTTGTATGGACTAGATCTCACCCCTTAATTCCAATATCTTCCCCCTTCCAGCACTATTAAGCTACCTCAGTGCATCTGACATATTCCAGACATCCACTCAAGGACCACAGGTTTTCTGCTTACCCCATTTCAAGGAGAATAGTTTATTTCCCATGTACAGGCTCTCTCTATCTTTCTCTGTATACTTCAAAGTGGCATGACTAGGAATCTCTTTCCATGAACCTACAAATAGGGGAAGGAGGAGTCTAGGGTTGAAAGGGATATTTTCATTTTTTTCCATCAAAGACAGACATCGAAGTCCACATACACCCTAACCTTGAGTATAAAACACCCAAAGAAAGGGAGCAAAACATCCTTAAAAGGACCTGCTTGACTATGGACATTAAAAGGGAAATGGAAAAATTTATGAAGCTAGAAAGCACCTGTTGAGAAAGTCCTTCTATTCTGATAAAAAGCACGTAGCAAACTACATAGGCATGTCTCAAGGTGAAATAGTCACTCACTCAATTCAGAGTATGACTAACTGCTAATGGAGGCTTTTCAACACAAGGGGTGAGTCATTTGCCGAGACTTGGGCATTTAAAACTTAGATGTCTGTATCTAAGGAAATTAGTCAAGACACCATTGAGATTCAAAGGATAAAACAGATGTTTCCATAGTGTAATTCATTTTAAGATAGGCATCTAACTGGGGCAGACAACACCCATACATTTGTTTTTTGGAGTATGAAAGGAACTTAAATTGACAAAATTAGGTTCAGATATCTAACTAGCAGACACCTAAAGCTAGGTGTCTTAACCTGGATGAGATGAATCCCACTGTCCCACAAAACTTAAGATATGAAACTGAGATGGCTGCAGTAGGTCCTTCATCACCTCTATGTGGGAAGGTGTATGCTTCTCACCACTAACAATGGAATAAATAGAAAGTGACTATGCTTCTAGATAGGGCACCTGATTTAAGCACTTCAAGCTATCACTATATATACCTTGAGCATTAACTTTGGTAACCCACAAATGGACATAGAGAAAAGACTGTGGTAGAAGAATTGACAGTTCTGAACCAGAAATCTCAGTTTCATATACACTAATGAAAAGGGGTTTGTGTCTTAGAGAGAACTTCAAAGTATCTAGCAATATAGGAATGACATAGTTTATGTAGTGTTTACCTAATATGTTCTTAGTGCAAAAGTCCATGTCTCTCTAGCAAAGATCAACTCTAAGAACTCCCCCATTCCCACAAGAATGTCTTCTGTTATGCTACGGACCAATGAAACTATTTTGTCTCCATGCTTCATGAAATTACCCTTCCTTTTCCTTCTTCTTTACCCCGATCTTACTTGCAGGTTAACATTGAGAACACTTACCTGGGATGTGTATTTGGACTTGTTCAAGCTAATAAGAACACTGCTATTCCCCTTTCAAATGGATGGAAGAGCATTCCAGACCCCTGGGTTTTGTACAAAAATTGGACATTGGTCTTGGAATTAATATGGCCAAGCCTTTTCCACTGAAGTCAGTCCTAAGTGTACTCTGAAGGGCTAGTTGTGAAAATGGAGGAAGAATGGATATTTCTACCATGGACACTCAGAGCAGTTAAAACATACAGGTGAGAAAGTTTTGAACTTTTCCTAAAGGAGTATCCAACTCCTAATGTCACAATAATGAGTTTCATTGAGAATTGAGTTGGCTGCATTGGTATTGTCGACCTTAGTTCTCAGAACGTGGGTTGCCTCTTCCCATACTGCCTCCACAGGAAAGTGAGTTGGAGCAGGCAGGTAATAAAATACCACGAATAAGAAAGGCTTGAATAAAGCAGCTATCATGTGCGCTAAGCAAGCATTGGTAGAGTGCAACTCTTTCAAAACAGAGTTCAGTGTTTCAGGTTTTTCCAGCTTCACATTGTTTTATGTGACAGAGTCTTTAATTAGGTTAGCAAAGGCTGAGATAATGTCTGTGTTTGGCAAATGTGCTCTGCAATGGCCTAAGGGCTTCTCTGTGGTGCTGAGCAGCTTCAGTTCCTGTGAATGCTCAAGACTATGCAGACTGAAACCTCTATCCTAGGCAAACGATGATTGCATCATTAGTAAGCACTTAATTACTTTCTCTTTTATCTTAACTGGATCATGGCTTTTTTGAAGTTTTTGTACTCTTTGTTTTCTCCCACTTGTCTATTTAAGTCCTGAACAACAGGCTCCACTGTATTTGCAGGCTCTTGAGCACCTTCTGCCAGGGAAGCAAAGACGGACAGTGTAGTATGTGTTCTCCTTGGAGTAATGATAAATAAAATACCCACCTGGGTTCCTGAAGAGGATGACCTTCTTAATGTACAAAGATTTTCCAGGTGTGGGACCCGTACATACTCACACTTCCTCGTGTGGATAGTGCAATGTTTTCAGGAGACAGATTACAGCAGCAAAAGTAGAAAAATTAAGCAAGACTGGTAAACTCAACATGTTTTTTAATTTCAGTTTATAAATATTGCTCTCTTCTCCCTTGTTTTTATTTCGCATGCTTAGAAAAATACTTATGACTTGTGCAGTCTTGAAGACTAACCTCCTTTCCACATGTTAGATCACATAAGAACCTCAGATCACCCAGACGTTTCAAGGTGTGTGAACAGCATTTGACTTCAAATAGCAGTATTCAACCATTTAAAATTATGCACCTGCCAAAATGTTCTGCTTAATCAGACTAAGTTGGAAGAAACATAACCTTTAAATATATATTTCAATTTAAAGCATACAGATAAAGCATAAAAAAGAATGTACGTGCATATAGCAAACACACTGTCATTATTTAGGCCCAGCTGGCAACACGGCCTCTCCCTCACTCCTCCCCCCCAAACACACTGGGATGAGGAGAAAATGTAACGGAACCTGGTGCGTTGAGACATGGACAGGGAGGGTTCACTCACCAGTTATGGTCACAGGCAAAACCAGACTCAACTTGGGGAAAAAATTCAATTTAATTGGTCATCAATCAAAGCAGAGTAGGATAAGGAGACAAGAAAATCCAGATCTTAAAAACAAACACCTCTCCCTGCCCCCTCCTCCTTCCCAGGCTCAAGTCCCCTCGCTCCAGATGTCTCTCCCTCCTCCCCCCTCAGTGGCGCAGGGGGATGGGGAATGGGGGGTGCAGTCAGTTCACCAAAGATTTTCTCTGCTGCTCCTTTCTCCTCAGGCGGGGAGGGCTCCTCACATGCTTCCCCTGCTCCAGCACGGAGTCCCTCCCATGGCAGATGGTCCCTCATGAACCCCTCCAACGGGAGTCTTTCCCTTAGGAACAGCCCCTCAGGAATGCACCTACCCAGCGCAGGCTGCCAACACAGTCACGGTCTGCTTCGGGAGCAGGCATCTCCCTTGCATGGGGTCCTCCATGGGCTGCAGGTCCCTCTCTTCTCCACCATGGTCCCTCACAGGTTGCAAGTCCATTTCTGCCTTGTCATGGTCCTTCATGGGCTGCTCCGCCGTGATCCTCAATGGGCTGCAGGGGCACAGCCTGCCCTCTCCCCGTGGGCTGCAGGGGAATCCCTTTTCTGGCTGCCTCCTCCCCCTCCTTCCTCACTGACTCCCGCTATCTGCATAGGTGTTTCTCTCACATCCTCCTATTCTCTCTGCTGCAGGTCTCAATGAACATTTCTTTGTCCTGTCCCCTCCTTAGATACCTTATGGCAGAGGAGCGTCTATTGTCTCTGAATGTCCTGGCCTCAGCCCAAGGCGAGGCCAAATTTGAGCCCCGGAAGCTTCGAGCAGCTTCTTAGAGGGGCCACCCACACGTGTAGCCTCTTCCCCTGCTACCAAAGACCCACCACACAGACCCAACACACACAGTCATCCCATCACCTTGATATGATGGATTAATTCTCCATTAAGAGAAGCAGAAGAAAAAAGCTTTTGCAGTCCTTCATGTTGCCCACCAGGATTGTTTGGAAGGTTAAATTATGGAGCTGTTCCTATAATTGCTAAATTAATTGGATATTTTGCCATTCATTTTAACGAGAACAGCAACTACTTGCAGAGAATGTAAGGTACTTCACCTGTAAGTGTGCTCATCACACTGAAAACATGGCAAGGAAGACGTTAAAAAACTTTGAAATCAATATGAAACAATAAATTCCAAGCTGAGCAGTTAAAGGATGCTTCTGCTACCACAAGGCCTTTCTTAGAGGACCTGTTCCAGCTGTTTTCTTCTAACCAATATTCTGTAAAGCAGTTGTATTATGAATATGAATGAACATGAAAAACTAATGAATTGATTGAAAATTACTTTAACTTTCCTAAGTATGTTATACAACTGAAGGCTAGTTCCCTGATTTTCTCTAGGGCTAAGGAGAAATCTCCCTCTGGAGAGATGGTGACTATCAGGTAATATATAACCCCCATTGCAAAAATCAAGAGGTTATGGAAAAATAATTATTTTAATAATTAATTAATAATTAACTAATATCAGTAGGAGAATTTTCATATTTAGGGAAAAAAGAAATGGCAGGAAATTTTAGTTTTATGGAATGATTCTGCTATTTAATATTTACTCTTCACATTTCCCTCAACAATATGATCTTATATGTAGGTGTGGTATAAGAATGTGTTTATGTAAGTTTAGGGTTATGGCAGGGCATCCTCAAGCTCTACCAGCTGATAAGGACAGTAGTCTTTACTTGCCCAAACCCTTCGCATTCCCTAGTCCTCTCATTCTTAGCCATCTCTTCCACATCATCTGCAATCCCTTGTCCTTCATGTCTTACCTTTCCTATTGTGCTAGAGTACATTTCCTTTATTTTCCATTCCCATATGCCTACTATTCCTTTGGATTCTCACCTAAAAAACCATAACTGGCTGCTGTGAAGCAAGTTTAGCTGACAAGCAAAGTGCTAAAGATCAAACAAGCAGATGTAGAAGCTGCTGCATCTTACAGAAACACAACACCCAAGCCACATAAAGTACAATGAAGAACTTGTATCCATCACACAGGGTAACAGAAGAATTTTTAACTTTGTATGGAAAAAAGCAGGCTACTTATTGTGAGGCATGTATGGGCAATGTTCATACTGCAGTTAGTACATGCTAATTTTAGGAGAGGGAGATTTGGAAACAGCAAGTTTGGAGGTTTAGACCTAGGATCACCCTTCCGCCAGCAGCTATGTTATTCATCAGTTACACTGGTTGTTTCCAAACACAGGTAATGAATGCTTTTTCCCATACCACAAAACCAGTGTCCTCTAAAACGTTTTCTTGCTTTAATTGAACTGTTATTTTATAATGTTTAAACAAAGGATCATATTGGAATCGCCCTTAGGAGATACGGAGGAGTGAGTAGAGCATAGGTGAGACCAAAAAGGCTGTCTACAAAGATCTCAATAAGATTGAATGGCATATATTTTACAGGGATTCTTGAGTTTGCAATGAAGATAATTGGGAGTGCATGTATGTAAAAAATTCCCTTGAAATTAGACTCAATATTACATTAACATCTTTAACATTCAGATATTGCATATAGTTTAACAGCATTTTGTAAACCATGTATCACAGTTAGCTCTATTACTACAATACAATGTTGCCCTTTAACTTTCAAAGAGTAATTTAGAAATAAATTGATATGAGGAATGTAATTACATGGCTTTTCCTTTCTTTAATCGTTTTTTCTTTTTTTTTCCTTGCAGAAGACAGGAAGGACAGTAGGCTCTTCTATGGGATGGATTAGAGCAGTCCTTAATTTTATATTGTTTAACTCTTATATGCTATTAGCATTTCAAGAATAAAGATATCAATAGAAAATTAAATTTTGCTTAAATATAGCAAATCATGTGTGACAAATGACAGATTTTTGTTGCAAGACAAAATAGTAGCAATAAAAAAAATCTTAGAAATTACTAAGAAAAGTCAAATGCTTTAAGAGTAATTGCAGCCTAATTAGAAATAGAGATGCTATCAGTATGATAATAGTTGTCGTTTTATTCATGTCAATGCATAATTTCTTTCTGCCGTACAATGTGGTTCTGTCCTGAAAGCATGCACTCATAAATTGCTCACAGCAGTTAGTGGTTGAATTAGTAAAATAACTGTGTTTTGTTTTCCGTAACTAGTTGTCTTCTAAGTACTGATCTGGTGATTTTAATTAATCATGGGGAATATTTATGGAAATAAGCATCAGTTGCCAGAGAATTAATTATGAGAAATAATTTACATTTGAAACAAAATGTTAACTACATAAAACCACATATCACAGTAATGCTAGATGTTATGGAAGAAAACATGAAAATTCGTTACAGGAAAAAATATTTGAAAATACTTTGGAAAATGAGAAAAGAGTAATATATTCCTCTTTCAGAGTCTTTGCCCAACGCTGATCTACTAGACATAATAACTGTATTTTTTTAACTGTCTTTGGTTAATACAAGTTTGCCAAAAGAGTACTCTTTACAAATAAAATATTGTAAAACTGGTATCTTGAATGTCAGCATATTATTGCTTAATGCTCTTATTCATCTATTAACCATAGGAGACTGATTATATGTGTTTAGAATAAGAAGGATTATGAAATTTAATTATTATTTTTTAAACATTCAAGAATTCAGGAACAACCATGAAAGAATAAAAGAGTGAAGGCTAATCACTCATTTTGTGTTTCAAAGTGCCACTTGCTCACTTGTAAACATGGTAGATAGACTTTTGAATATAGCCAGAGGATTTTTTTTTCATGTTTTCATAAAATTGTTGCAAACCAATATAACCCTTTTTCAGCCAATAAATTCACTTTAAATATAATAAAAAAGCATGGAGCTATTTTTTATTATTTTTTCTCTTTGATATAAACATTGGGTAATCAAATTTTCTCAGTTTTGGAAAATGTTCAAATATCATAGAATCATAGAATCATAGAATGGTAGGGGTTGGAAGGGACCTCTAGAGATCATCTAGTCCAACCCCCCTGCTAAAGCAGGTTAGCCTAGAGCAGGGTGCACAGGAATGCATCCAGGCGGGTTTTGAATATCTCCAGAGAAGGAGACTCCACAACCTCTCTGGGCAGCCTGTTCCAGTGCTCTGTTACCCTCACAGTAAAGAAGTTCCTCCTCATGTTCAGGTGGAACTTCCTGTGTTCCAGTTTGTGCCCATTGCCCCTTGTCCTGTCGCTGGGCACC